>CM060892.1:142112326-142712326 GCA_030762935.1 Hymenopus coronatus
AAAGAAAAATAGGCTGCCCTTACATATTCCTTTGGCACTAATTTGTTCAGGTTAGCTAGCATAAATACTGTACGAGATAGTTTACTACAGACAAAGTCAATGTGTGTGTGTGTGCGTCTTCCATGAGAGATTATTGTCAATATTTATCCCGAGCAGTTTTACACTTTCAGCTGTATTAAATTTACCTTTGCATTTTTTTAGTGTGAACATAATATTTTGTGTCTTGTTTTCATTGAGGTAAAAACCATTTCTTCACCTGTTGCATGTTTAAGTTTACAGACTGTGCAAGTAAATCCAAATCGTTGTTTATGTTGAGGAAAGTTGTGTCATCTGCATAAGCAACCATATGAGAGACTGAGCATTTCTGAACATCATTCATCATTATTAGAAATAACACTGGCCCCAGCACAGAACCCTGTGGTACTCCGATATCTATCTCAACAACCTGAGACTCTTTACCTCTTATTATCACCTTCTGCTTTCGATCATTTAAGTATGATTTAAATATATTCAAGGACACTCCTTTTACCCCATATTTTTCCATTTTCCTGAGGAGAATGCCATGTTGCACCAATCAAAGGCCTTAGTTAAGTCACAAACAGTTGCCTGTGCAGAACTACCCTTTCCAAACATTTTCAGAATACTCTGGATCAAAGCGTCCACTGCATCAATAGTTGATTTACCTTTATGAAACCCCAATTGATTGTTTGTGAATAGGTTATGTTGTTCAAAATATTGTAGCAGTTGATTTTTTAAAATACTTTCCAGAATTTTAGCCACTGTGGAATTACTGATATTGGTCTGTAGCTACTTAACTCATTCCCTTCATTTAAACATTTATTAATGCAGAAGGTGAGAGGTACAAGAAAATATGGTAATATAACTTTAAGAAGATTGTTAGATATGTCATAGACAATACTTGGTTTTAGTAGATATGTTTTTTACTGATTCGATAATAAAAGCATTGATTTCATCTGGAGCTATATTATCATTGATGGTATTCATTTTATTTTTGCCTGTTGCATGATTAATTACAGACCATGCATCTCTAATTTTATTGTCAGAAGTATTAATTAGTTTTTTATTAGCTTCCCTTTTAGCTTTAAATAGGCATTTTCTGTATTTATTCCTACATTCCCAAACCTCATTTCTCAGCCTATCAACTGGTGTCCTCCTTAGCATATCTTGTAATATGATGAGCTTGTTTTTCATTTGTCCTAAAGTTGCATTATACCAGTCAATAGCATTAATGCGTTTGACTTTATTTCTGGGATATATTAATTTTGTCTTTTTTTGACAGATGCTATTAAATAAGTCTAGAAATGCATTGAAAAAAAGTTCAAATACTTCCTCTGCTGTCCCAAGGCTGTTATATAACTTTTGTTCCTAATTGCAAGAAATTAACAAGTTCTTTAATTTATTTATATTATCTGAGCCTAGATCCCTAATCTGCATTACAGCTTTTTCTCTTCTCGTCCCTGACTTATGATTAACCTTCATCCCAAATAGTAGTGGCTGATGATGGAGAGCATATAGCTCGGTACATTTAAATTGTAATTACATTATTTACATTTGTTATTATGTTATCCAAACAAGCTGTATTACTTGTTGGAGACTTATTGGCACAATGATAATCATGCTGATATATTATAAATTTAAGCTGACTAGTTGTATAAGTCGGCTTGTTATATCAAATTGTGAATTAAAGTCACCAGTGATAACTACCTGATATTTATAGTGAGTTAGATATGTCAACAGCTGTACCAGATTCTCAAGAAAAATACTAGTGTCTCCAACAGGAGGTCTAAAAATTGTAATTATTATAAATTGATACGTGTCAATGATAATCCCTGTTACCTCAATTGTTTTTTCATTACTAAACTTATTGACATCAAGTTTTCTTACCTTCAAAGAGCTATGCATATAAATCCCCACATCTCCATTTTTGCGACAAAACTGATTCCCTACCTTAAAATGATCGAGATGCATATAGGATAAGTATTTTCCTATAACCATGTTCACATACACAAATCACTTTACTGTTAGCTCTGTTATTGAATTCAGTTAGTTCTTCCACTTTTGTTCTGAGACACTGTATGTTCATGTAAAGAATTTTCAAGAAGTCCTCTTCTTCTGCAGCCACATTCACTTGTGCATTCCTAAAAAATGTTACGCGAACTTTAGTGGGACCTTCTTCACCCTTGTAGGCCTTTCTTCATTCACTTCCCTGGGTTCCTGTCCTTGAAGCCGTTAGTCTTCTATGCCTGGCTGATGGTTTAACGCCTCAGTCCTTTTCTGCTCAACTCCTGCCTCGTTTGATACTTGATGTGTTTGAACTTGCACCAGCTGTTCTTCCACCTTTCCACTATCAAGTATAAACATCTGCCACTAAAGGAACAGTATTCAAATCCCCTTTAAGGTCACTAGACAACAGGATTAATGCTTTTATAAATTCTACAAATGTGCATTTGTAACTGCTAAAGAAGCAAGGGATGTCAATTTTGTTGTATATATTAATTTATATAGAGCTATTAAAATATTTTGTTTGCACTCTTTGAAGTATAAGAGGTTTATAGAAAAATACCACTTACATAATGCTCATAAAAACTGACATGTGCAAATATCCGATTCTAGAAATTAATACATTCTTCTGAATTTTATGATCATGTCAAAATTTGTGTTGAAACCTACTTCACACTTGTGTCTTAAAAACCATTATTATTATAAGATAATTTCCATTTCTTTCAACATGCTTTTGTTTTCTAAGCTTCCCCATATTTCCATAACATAGATATGAAGGAATTTTGAATATGCACTCCTATTTCCAGTCTCTTCCTTAAAAACACTGACACTAAACAATATCAAAATCCTTGTTAGAATGTACAGTGTTTTAATCTTATAGCTTGCAACAGTTAAGAATAAGTTTGTATTTCTGCTCTTTCCGTTGAACATTTACATAATATTGTTTATATCTGTTTAAGTTATATTGCACTCTGCTCAAAATTAAATACATTTTCTCCAATGTTCTCCAGATTTGTGATTCCTTTTTAAAATTTTCAAAATACAGTTTTATGATCAGCTGTACATGCTTGCAGCAATCTGCAGTGAATTTAAGAATGGTTGAGAGATAGACTGAATACAGTGCTGCTTTACTAGCTATCACAAGCATATATAACAGCATTTGATAATCCTTCTCCTAGGACACTGGATCTGAGTATTTGAATGAAAATAAAAAAAAAATATCAATTTGATAATTAAATCATAAAAATATTCTATGGGCACCTATGAAACATTTTGGCCATTTTTAAATTACCTGCTATCTATTTTTAAATTACCCTTGTACTACCTTTTAGCTCTACTTCTCCTAACTGTATGGGTCTTTTTTTTCCTTTTTTTTTTTTTTCTTTCTTCCTCAGTTTTACATTTTTGTGTATGAAATTTATTCCTTGTATTTCAGTTTTACTCTCATTTGTGTGGAAATTTACATAAATAATCTCATTCTGTAACAAATGTGAATGTGCAAGGCAGATTTTGAAAATTGGCAGTTTTTGCTAATTAAACTCGTAATTGTATTATCTGAGAAACTTATTGAGCTAGTACTTTCAGCTTTTGCACAGTCATTTCTCTGAAAACTCAGTCCTAGACATCCTTGAAGGATCAAATTGATTTAATAAAATCTATATGAAAAGAGAAAATTTATTTCTTAAAAGACAGTTATATGTTTTGCTTAGAAATGCACATTTTATAATCAACAAACTTTTTGCTGCTAGTTTATGAACACCTCTCTCATATCCTCAAAACTTTTACTTGTTCTCATGCTGATATTAACCTCAGATCAGTAATACATTCTTCTTTTTAACATTCCAATAATTTGACCCAAAAGATGGAGGAGGAAAGTATAATGTGTTTATTTATGACATTATACATATAATCTGAGGATGAATGTAATAGGGGACAGAAAACCAACTCTAATTATAAAAGTGTATATAAATAGTTATGATTTTTGTAGTGTAAGTACTAAATAAATATTCAAATTAACAAACTTCATGTTTAATTTCTCAGCGCCAGGATGGTTTCTATCGACCAACACCACAGCATGGCTACTATCATCGTCCTCAAGGGGCACCTGTCAACAAACCAAATGATAATGGAGGAATTCTATCATCAATAAGCAGTGGCTTCAACAATCTCGTCAGTAATATTTTTGGATAACACAATGAGAGCTCAACATCACCTCACTTCATTATTTCATGTGTGATATCAAAAGCAAGGCATTTTTAGGTGCTTCACATATACATACATTACACATCATTTGAATGCACAAATACCATAGAAGTGAATGTTTACTGATCTCTATAATAAAGACTGTGCTGCCCTAAGAACTTGTACCATCTTGTATCTTCTTTTTAATTGGTCTCTTATACATATTAAAATAAGTAAATATATTACTTCTACTGCCAAATTTTCTCTTTTTCTACATTTGTGAGAGTGCAAGAATATTTTCTCTAAGCACTGTGTACATATAAAAAGTTTACAAACTAGTTAATATTTTTGATTACAAAAAATAAATAAAATATATATTTTTAAAATATTTTCAAAATGTGCAACTTTTAATAGTACCAATTATTTATTGTTCTTTTAGACATGACTTAACACAGCCAGTGTAAATGTATTTTAATATACTGAACATTATGGAAGTAATAAAAAAAGAAAAAAATACTACAACTAAGCAGTTTTTATTTAGACAGTCTATAAGCAAGTAGTTTATAAAAATAATCAAAAGTCTATTTTTAATATGTAACAAAGCACTGCAATGAAAATTCATTCAGCATTAGCTATGTAAAAATAATGAAAGACCAAAAGTTACCCTTTTAAACTCTTTTAAAATGAATAAATGCTGCAAATTAGCAAAGCTAAGTATGAAATTTAAAATCTGTCCACAGATTGCAATAGAAGAATGCAGTGTTAACTACAACAAATAGATAATAAACAAAAAGAACTATATATGAATTTTAAAGGATGTATGTTACTGTACTACTTTTGAGTTAAAACAAGGCCTACATCTTTTGTGATATTGAATTTGTAAAATATTTAATTTGCACATGTCCAAGAAGTTTCTGCTATTACTTTTATAAACTATTTGCTCTATGATATAATCATATTAACCCTTTATCTACTAATTAGCCCTAACTACTCATACTTGACAATAGGTACAGAATCACCCACTACCTGCCTCTCAAAATTCTGTTGATTCTGTTTGTTAAAAAGTGAAAATATGAATTTACATTTATATGATTTTCTAGACCCACTATAGTTTTCTTTTATATACCTTCTACTATATGGAAGTTAAAAGGTATAGAGGAGTGGTTAAACCCCATCTGTGGGGGGGATTAGGAAGAAATTTATATAGTTTTTCAGTGTAAAGGAACAATACAGCGAAGAGAAAATTTGTTAAGCAAAAATTTGCTAGAAAGGAATAAAACAAGTTATTATTGGAAACATTTTTGATGATCAGAGGTAGTAGTTAAAAGCTGGGGAGTTTTATCAAAGGTGAAGAAGAAATGTAGATAGGCAGCGGATAAGAAGAATAGAACTTGACCAATGTAATCTAGCAGATATGTTTAGTCTTTGAATGTAGTGGTCTTGCCCAAATAGCTAGGGCTAATGACCAGGCCATAATGCATAATTAACACAGGAATAAATCAGTTAAGAGTAAAAACATGGATTACACTTAAACTTCATACTTGAAGTAAACTAACTTACTTTGGACATATTTTGGTGGCTGTTGCCACCATTTGCAACAGAGATTCACTGATGAACTCGTGGTAGTGGCCTGTGGAGGTCTCTCTTCTGGATATATGAATTTTGATATGTGTCCATTGGTTTGTAGTATGTCAAAATTTATGACCTTGTTTTTGTTTTTTAAAATTAATAGTTTTTCCAAAACTGTTATTCCAATTAGATTCTGTACTAATTTTAATAACTTGGTTCACTGTGAAAATTATGGTTTTGTGCTTCAGCTGAATTATTTGTCTTTATATTTTAAATATCTCATATGGTCTTTCAAACACTATCCAATGTTTCTTTTTGTTTTCCCTATATACACCTTTTCTCATTCCTTGCAGCTGATTTCATATATCCCTGATTGTTTCAATGGGAGGATCTTATTTTTTCTGTTTGTATGGAGAAGGTTTTTTAAACTGTGCTTATTAACTGATGTTCCATTTTTTGAAAATCTTTTGAAATTTTTGTTGTGCCAAAGGGTGGTAAGTGACTTTTTTTAAGCTAGTTTCTGCTATTATTCTTTTTAGGGTGCTAATTTCTTTTACTTTTTTCTGTTTGATAAATTTATTAATCTTCTTCTTTACCAATTGTTCTGTGTAGCCATTCTTTTGTGCAGTTTCTATGATCCTATTAAGTTCTAGAGCTTAATCATAGAAGAATCTTAATGTTAATCAACCCACATTTTTGCAGATACAGTTTCATTACATGTTTAGCTGTAGATATTAGGGGATACAGGAAATATAATTGATTGCCAGATGTTTAAAAGCATTTTAAAATTATTTTGTTTGTTAATGATGCTGCCAATTGCCAGCATCATATCAGCGCCGTTGGTATGCCAAAGTTTATTCTGCAGGAGTTCTTTAACATGACAGTAAATCTACTAACATGGGGCTGTCACTTTTAAGCACACTTAAACACCATCCTAGGCTGGGTTTGAATCTGCAACCTTGAGTTTAAAAGGACATTACCTAAAAGCAGATTACTATATGCTGGCCTTGAAACACCATACTCTTTCCATAACATGTGAGAAACAACTGAACAGCAACACCAGTTTTAAAAAATCTAATGTGTCCATTCATATGACTTTTCCTATATCTCTGTAACAAATTATTGTTAAAAAGCTTATTCTTCTATCTACTTCATACAAATCGAGATAATCAGGGAAATAAGAGAGTACGCTAATTAAACTGATCATCAAATCTTTTAAAGGTGGTTGCCATGTGTTGAAATCCTTTCTTTGCATGACCATTATATTACATACATATCTCTTGATTGATGTTTGGAGGAATTTAGTAACAGTGACGGTAAAATTATATGTTTTATTAATTTGTTGAGTTGGTTTTTTAACACTATGTCACTTACATTGTTATTATGAGGGACTAGTTTCGAAAGCCTATGCTTTCATTTTCAACCTCACGGGTCCAACTACCATTGCTGGCTGCATTTGCTTGTACTCTCTTCTCTGGTGGCGAAATGATGAACTTCTTAACTAAGCTGTCTACTGGTGGGATTTCAAAGTTTATTAACCGATCTTTGTTTTTCCATATGAGGATGTTTTCCCAGGTTGTGAGTTCATTGTGGCCTGACATGGTTTTAAGCAATTTTGGATTTGGATCTAGATTGTGGTTTTCTTTCCAAAAGTGAAATGCTACTGCCAATTTGTCTTCTTGTTTCAATTTTAGGTTTCTAAAGTGCTCTTTGGATCTGATTTTTAAACTTCTTTTGGTTTGTCCTATGTAGAACTTTTCACAATTTGTGCATTTAATTTGATATATTCCTGACCTATTTTCTGGTGGAATTTCATCTTTTATTTTTTAATTCAGTAATTTTATGACAGAAAATCTGTTTATTGGAGCCAGGGTGATGTCTTGTTCTTTGAAGATTTAGAAAATTCAAAAAAAGTCTTCAAAGAACAAGACATCACCCTGGCTCCAATAAACAGATTTTCTGTCATAAAATTACTGAATTAAAAAATAAAAGATGAAATTCCACCAGAAAATAGGTCAGGAATATATCAAATTAAATGCACAAATTGTGAAAAGTTCTACATAGGACAAACCAAAAGAAGTTTAAAAATCAGATCCAAAGAGCACTTTAGAAACCTAAAATTGAAACAAGAAGACAAATTGGCAGTAGCATTTCACTTTTGGAAAGAAAACCACAATCTAGATCCAAATCCAAAATTGCTTAAAACCATGTCAGGCCACAATGAACTCACAACCTGGGAAAACATCCTCATATGGAAAAACAAAGATCGGCTAATAAACTTTGAAATCCCGCCAGTAGACAGCTTAGTTAAGAAGTTCATCATTTTGCCACCAGAGAAGAGAGTACAAGCAAATGCAGCCAGCAATGGTAGTTGGACCCGTGAGGTTGAAAATGAAAGCATAGGCTTTCGAAACTAGTCCCTCATAATAACAATGTAAGTGACGTAGTGTTAAAAAACCAACTCAACAAATTAATAAAACATATACATATCTCTCTCTATATTTGGCAATACAAGGCAAAACATTTTTATATATCGATGTTACCTTAACTGCTTTCAGCATAGGAAAAAAGTTTTTGATACTCACTACTAAAATAGTCTTATTATTTTGGTACTCATCTCAGTTTTTCACAATCTATGTTTGCTGTAGAGGCAGAATAGTGTCCATGCAACAACCATAGTTTTATGTATTTATAGGTTGAATTTTTAGAGAGGAGGTTTAACAATTTTCAACATCAAGGCTATAATTGTTCTGTTGAGAAAACAAGATCCACAAGGTTCATCTTGAAAATCTCCCTTCATACTCAGTAGATGAGCTGTAGTTGTATTTAATGTGGTTTCAGAGGAAATAAGTTTTCAGGCATTTTCTAAGATATAATATATTCCTGGGATCCTCAAATCACACCTCTTTCATAAGGCAAATCTGGTTAAAAATCTTCCTAATATCTTTCTCACCAAAAGTAATGTGACTGTTAACATAATCTGCTTACTGATTAAGATCAACAATTTGGCACAATCAGATGACTGTCAATAAGCTGTTTTAATGAATCTACTAGTTTCTCATGAAAAATAAAATAAAAAGAAAGAAAAGAAAATAGATATGTTTATTAAAAAATTATGTCTATTGAAAGTTTTATGAAATCCATTCCTTGAAAGTAGAGAGTTGTTGCAGTTTGGACAGAATTTTCATAATATGTATTTAGTGTCAGATCTGTCATGGATTACATTGATGATGCTTTTTTATTCTGCTTTCAGCCTTGTGCAGTTTAATATCTGTCTCTTGAGCTCTACTTAGCTCTGAAAGTTCTTGGAGGGAAACATCTTAAGTTTCTAATCAAGAACAGATTTGACTGATGTTATTTACACTGATATCCTCTATTTCTCTTTTCTCCGTTTGATTCAATTTTATTAATTTCATCTTTGCCTAAGCATTTATTTCACCTCAAGGTCCTATAAACTGAACACCCCCTCCTCCTCCTCGTCCTCCATCATCGAGGGTAATATGCTAGCCTCTGATTCCCAGAGCTGTGGGTTCAAACCCTGCCAAGGGCAATGGATTTTTTCAGGTATAAAAATCCATAGCATGGCTTCTTTCAGAATGAAAGCATAGCTGTTGGTCCCATGTAATACAAAATCTGAAGCCTGATAAAGAGACCTCTGGGAAAAATTAAGCATCTTTCATGCCCAATATAAAATGGCATGCTGAGAACCATAGTAGTTAAAAAGCATCCATAAATAAAATTCAATTTAATTTTTCCCTTTCCTATCTTTTATCTGTAGACGATTCCTGCTATTTATTTTTATGTATGTTATTTCCCTTTTCTTTCTGTACTATACTGTTCATTTCTTCGTAATACTTTTTACCTTTTTCTATTTTGTGATTCACCTTTGTATTCTTCTTTGTCCTATTTTCTTAACCTCACCTCTCCCCTTTTTCCTCTATTGTCTTCCCTCTCACTTATGCTTACCTAACCATTTACTGAATCTGATCACCCTCAGTGATATATACCTTTCTTTTCTCTTTCACTCTCTCTTCTACTCTCACTCCCTGTAGTCCACCCATTGTTTCACCTGTTACCTTTTCTATTGCTATTATCCATTATCCTCTTTACCTTTTAATTTCTTCTGCTTTTCTCATGTTATTCACTCTTATCATCTGACACTTTGTCCCAATTCCTTTTTCCTTACCAACTTACTGACCTAATTTCATCAATCTCTCTATGGTCCTATAATTTTGTAATATTTTACACCCTGAAAATGAAGCACAAGTGCTTCAAAGTTCTCTTTTACTGCATCATTTTTCTGTAGCATTGCAGAACACGCCTGCATTTCTGTGCCATTTTTTAATGAGGTAGGACACATAAGTTATCTTAAACTTACTCACCCCACTCAGACTATTTACAAGGGCACTGATATTACAGCAGTTATCTTTAAGGAACTTTACATCACCAATCACACACTCCATTACAGGAAATACTGACCTGCAAAGATGTTGTGGCACAGAATATAAGTATTAACATCACTGCATATTCAACTTAGAACATAGTTGATTCAAATATGCAAACATGATAAATCATATTGACATCATATGGTACCAATGTCTATCTCTGTTTACAGGTCATGTTGTAATGTTGAACCAATCTTATAAACATTTATTGTGTAATACATAAATAGGAACCTATCTTGGAATCTGCAGTACAGTTTTAAACTTCTTCTTAACTGGTCTCTTTGAAAATGGCAAGCTTGAGTGTTATATCTAGGAGGGGCTATGTGAACAATCTTAACAATTTCTTTTATGTCTCTGGCAACAGAAAAGAAGCAAGAAGGTGATAAATTTTTTTTTTTTTTTTTTTGGTAGTGTTTAACGCCCGCTTTAACTACTTATGGCACCGCAGGCGGTAAGGTGATAAAGCAACAGAAAAGAAGCATTACTACATTTATCAAGAGTTTATATTTGACCTATTTTAAAATGAAATTAGAAGATCAAAACAACAATTTTGCTCATCATATTGTGTGTAAAATTTGTCTAGAAAATGTAAGGCAATGGTACATTCATCTATGCCCTTTGATGTTCCAATGGTATGGTGCAAGCAACAAAATCATTTTAATGACAGTTATTTTTGTATGTGTAACATATCCGGATTCAAAAGGCAAAACAAGGCTGGCATTATAAATCCAAACTTGCCAGCAGCAATTAGGCTGTGCCTTGTGGACCTGATGTTCCTGTTTCATCACCAACCACAGTATTACCAGCAAACAGTACTGGTATGTAAAGTGTAGAAGATGAAATAAATTGATGCCTAGACTTAGAAGATAACAATCCAAAACCATTGAGTCAGACAAAATTAAATGATTTGGTACATGATTTGGGTCTTTCCAAAGAAAAAAGTGAACTTTTAGATTCAGGGCTGAAAGAAGACAATCTTTTACCACCTGGCACAATTTTCTACTGGTAGACATCGAGAAGAAGAGTTCAATAGATATTTTGTAAAAGAAGGAGAACTAGTGTATTGCTGTGATATCCCTAACCTGATGACTCATCTTGGAACAGCTTACGAAGCAACAGATTGGCATCTATTTATTGACTCGAGCAAGAGAAATCTGAAAGGTATTTCTGCTGCACAATAGCAATATGTTTGCTTCAGTTCCAATAGATCACTCTACATCCCTTAAAGAAATGTACCAAAATTTGTATACTGTCCTGGAAAAAGTTAAATATAATGAATGCAAGTGATCTTGAAATGTGTGGTATTTTATTGGACCAACAAGCAGTGTACACAAAATTTCCATGCTTTTTCTATGACTGGGGTTCCAGAGTCAGAGAAAGACATTGGGGTGAAGCTAATCGGTCAAAAAGAAAAGATTTAGTGCCAGGGACAAAAAATAAATAGCTTGCTGATTAACTCACAGAAGGTTTTGCAACCCCCATTGCATATCAAATTAGGGATAATGAAGCACTTTGTCAAAGCTTTGGACAAAAGTGGTTCTTGTTTCCAATGGCTTATTCAGGAATTTCTAATGTTTTCTGAATCAAAAGTGAAACAAGGTACTTTTAACGGCCCACAGATTCACAAACTCATGAAGGATGTTCATTTTAGAAGTACCATGACAGACATAGAGGCTCAAGCTATGGACTCATTCAGTGAAATAATAAACAAGTTTTTGGTTAAAGATGATCAATTTGAACACATTGTTAAAATGATGCTGGAAAAGTTAAAGGCACTCAGATGCAATATGAGCTTAAAATTGCATTTTCTGCATTTGCATCTGGAATTTTTTTTTGAAATCTTGGGTGGACTAAGTGAAGAACAGGGAGACAGATTCCTCCAAGACATAAAGGAGATGGAAACCAGGTACCAGGGTCGATGGGACTCTCCATGATGCCAGACTAATGTTGGTGTTTAATTAGAGACTACCCTCATCAGGACCACAAACACAAGTCAACTCAGCATTCGTTTTCAGCAAAGCTTAGGAGCAAATAACATCATAAGGTATGTTTGAAATTTCCAAGATCAGCGTAAACTGTTGCATCTGCAGAATTAAGTGCACCTGAGGCACAATCACCTGACTGTTTCTTTGTTGAATGATTTCACACATTTTAAAGTGTACTTAAAAACTAGAAACAAACTTGAAATATTACATGGCAAAAAAATGGTACATGGTATGAGAAAATAGAAAGCAGATTTGAATTCAGCATACCAAAATTAGATTTAGAGAGCTGTTAAACTCCATGCCACAGAAAAAAAAGGCTTAAATTCGCTGGTGGTTGCCATTAAGTGGCTTTTTAGGTTCTGTTTGTTATTCCCAACAATTGCAAGTGCTTAAGTAATGAATTGAATATTTCAAGGTCTGTCAGATTATCGTTTTTGCCTAGTGCATTCCCTTATTTTCCCTCTACTTAAAGGAAACAAGTAATTAAGACAATTTCTGCTAATGTTTATCTTGATTATCATTAACAGCAATAGACATAAAAGAAATTGTTAAGATTTTTCACACAGCCCCTCCTAGATATAACACTCAAGCTTGCCATTTTTTCACTTTTAAATTTCCAACACAATTCGGCTTCTAAAGAGACCAGTTTAGAAGTTTAAAACTCTACTGCAGATTCCAAGATAGGTTCCAGATTGTGTGCAAGATGACATTCTCCTTAGGAAAATGGAAAAATATGGAGTAAAAGGAGTGTGCTTGAATATATTTAAATCATACTTAAATGATCGAAAGCAGAAGGTGGTAATAAGAGGTAAAGAGACTCAGGTTGTTGAGATAGATATCGGAGTACCACAGGGTTCTGTGCTGGGGCCAGTGTTATTTCTAATAATGATGAATGATGTTCAGAAATGCTCAGTCTCTCATATGGTTGCTTATGCAGATGACACAACTTTCCTCAACATAAACAATGATTTGGATTTATTTTATTTATTTATTTACATAGAATGTCCCGATGAGCATATTGCTCTAGGTAGGGACTGCCCTTTAGTGAGGCGGTACGAAAAATACAAAGAATAAATCACATTAACACATATAAAAAAGAGTATATAAGTATACATTTTATATATATATATATATACAATTTTTTTTTATTGTAATTTGTGTGGGTGTGTGATTAAACTTAATGCAATATTTCAAGAAACACCATAGGGATTTTCTGTTGTCAAATTTTTAGGAATTACAGTACTGCTCAAGTAGGTATTGAAGAGTTTGTTTTTAAATTGGGATAAGTTAGATGATTGTTTAATGTTAAATGGGAGACTGTTGTATGTTTTGGTGGCACTATGTAATGTACTTTTTATTCCATATTTGGTAGAGTTAATTGATTCTATACATATGTGATTGGCTGATCTAGTTTTGTAGGAGTGAATATCTCTTGTTTGATTAAAGAGTTGGTACATAGGAGGTTATTTTCAGCTTTGTACATGAATGAAGATTCACTATATTTACAGAGAAAGGAAAGTGGCAGTATATTTGTTTCCTTAAATACTTCTACGGAAGGTTTTAAAATGTTAAATCCATAAAGTATTTTAAAGGCTCTCTTTTGTAGGATTTCTAAACAGTTTAGGTGTTCTTTATTGTTATTGGACCATACTGCATTTAAATACAGAAAATTGGGGTGCAAGAGTGCAAAATAAAGATTTCTTTTACAACTGTTATCTAAGTCTAGATCTTTTAGCCTGTACAATATGCGAATAATGGAGTTTGTTTTGCTGATAATGTGTTCAATATGGTATGTCCATGTCAAAGATGAGTCTAGTGTTAGCCCTAGGTATGTAAATTTGTTTACTCTTTCTATTACATTATCTTTGATCTTAATTGACATATTACTTGTAATTGGTCTAGAGGGTTTATGAAAAAGCATATATTTAGCTTTTTTGGCATTAAGGATTAAGTTGTTATGTGTGAACCATGTCTGCAGTATTGTAAGGTCAGTTTGCATATCTTTCATTACCTGCGATTCAGATTTATTTTCATAAAATAGAAAAATATCATCTGCAAATAGAAATATTTTACCTATTAGTTCTACATTTCCTATATCATTAATGAAGATAAGAAATAAAATTGGACCTAACACTGTACTTGTGGAACTCCATGCTTTACTGTTATTATTGGGCTGGAATAATTGTTTAGGCTGACATATTGTGCTCTAAGGAGATAGCTTCTAAACCAGTTCAAGGCAACTCCTCTTATTCCTGACTGTGCTAATTTTTTTACGAGGAGTTCATGATTGACAGTATCAAACGCTTTATTTAGGTCAATGAAAAGTCCACCTGCAATTTGTTTGTTATCTAAAGTTTTTTGTAATAGGTTTACTACATCAAGTGCTACTGCTTCTGTGCTGTGTTTGGGTAAGAATCCACATTGGAATTTAAAGAAAAAAATGTATCTGTTCTAGAAAGTTTACAAGTCTGTCTTTTACAATGGATTCCAGAACTTTTGATACAGCGGATACAATATTTATGGGTCTATAGTTGTTCAGAGAAGATTTATCATCTTTTTTGTGTATATACTTGCACAGTCTGTAAACTTAAACATGCAACAAGTGAAAAAATAGTTTGATCTAAATGGTTTTTACCTCAATGAAAACAAGCCACAAAGTATTATGTTCACACTAAAAAAATGCAAAGGTAAATTTAACACAGCTGAAAGTGTAAAACTGCTGAGGATTGGAACACACACACACACACACCACACCACAAAACACACACACACACACACACACACACACACACACACACATTGACTTGTCTATAGTAAACTATCTCGTACAGTATTTATGCTAGCTAACCTGAACAAATTAGTGCCAAAAGAATATGTAAGGCCAGCCTATTTTTCTTTTTTACAAAGTATATATAGATATGGTTTAATACTAATCGGGTAGCAGTTCTAGGATTTCTGAAGTAGTTATTATTCAAAAATAAGTTGTGAGAATGTTAACCTCTTCCCATAAAAAACAGCATTGCAAACCTCTATTTAAGATGCTGAAATTCCAACAATTGCTAACGTATGTATATATATGCTGTTCTAGTCTATATTAAAGAAAATGTAGATATGCACACAAAAAGAAATAATAACAAAATGCCTTTTCAAGACTCCAGAAAACAGCCAAATTTTATTCAATTGTATAACAGCTTGCCCATTCAAATAAAAAATTACAGTCTAAATAGATTTAAAGACAGAATATATAAATGGCTGATAGAATACCCATGCTATAGTGTACATGAATGTCAAAATGAATTGTGTCAGGTGTCTTGTACATAGTCTATAAGTTTATAATTTCTAAGCTCTATTTAGGATATAGGACAAAGTCTATTGTAATTTATGTAATTACCTAATGACAGATAAATTATTATTATTATCATCATCATCATCATTATTATTATTAAGCAATAAATGCTTTTTTTTCCTAGAGCATTGCTAAATGCAAAACACAACATGAAAAAAAAAGAAAGGAAAATCAGGCAATTTTGCATTGTTGGTTGACATGCATAACAAAAGGTGAAAGTTGTCTACTAGTACTACTTCCATCTATTCTAACAATAGTCTCTAGCTACACATCTTCTGAGACAATGAAAATGTTCACCCAACTGCTAACACTCAATAAAAGAATAGTATTCCAATGGATACTATTCCATTGTGGAATCCTGGGAAATGAGAATGCTGATGCTTTGGCAAAGAAGCATTGAGGCTTACATACCAGTCACCAGATTTACATACTACTCTGCCAAAAGATTCATTAAATCTATATACAAGATTTCAATAAACAAAATCTGATAATACAATCAAAAGGGGAAAAATGGAATTCCCTACATGAAAATCCTCATTCAATTTCCGATTCACCTTGTAAACCATCTGAAGCTGCATTTAGATTGGCAACAGGCCATGACTATTTGGCCAAACATCTGTATAGGATGTCCACTGCCCATTGTGTAACTCAGATCAAGATATGGATTCGGAGCATCTCAAAACCTGTACTCCAGTGGCTGACAATGAAAATATCTCTGAAAAATATTGTAGTGCTTTATTGTCAAACGTCTGGCATTAGAGAACAACATACTTCCTCATCTGCCGGCACTGCATTTTTGCTCGTATTGCCAATTCTCTTGTAAGAGGAGCACATGTTTGGTTTTGTCCAGGTGAAGTTAGTTTTTTGTGAGTGTATGTTATCCTTGATATAGTTATTCTTATAGTTAAGTATTGATTTGTGTTGATTGTAACAAATTTCCATCACACTTATATTGTTTTATTATTAAGGAAATGTTTCAAAAGTGCTGTTGCTTCCATTATCAACTCTTTGACTGCCAGTGCTAGGATTATCCGGTGGGAAATCCTGGACAAGGATGTCTCCAGTAGGATTTCAAAATTCATCAATTATTCCATGTTCTTCCAGTAGATATTCTTCCAGATTTCCAACTCCCAGCTGTTTCTTATGCCTCTTAATAAAACTGGGGTTGTGATCTCTTCTTTCTAAATCCACCACAGAGGTATCTACTGTAACACTGGATAATCACAACACTGGTGGTCAAAAAGTTGGATTATGGAAGAATTGGTACTTCTGAAACTTGTCCTTAATAATAAAATAGTGTAAGCAATGGAAATTGTTACAATCGACTCAAATAAATACTTAACTTATAGTACATATCACTGTCCCTAAATCCTCATCATTTCATTCTTATATTTGTTGTAGCTAACAGGAGATAATGTTATAACTTTCATTGGTTGCATTTTATGAAGAAATGGCACATATACAAAGTGGTGCAAAATATCAGAGCTGGAGATACACCAGCAATACTGTACCTGATTACATGGAGCTGACATTGTGACTGTAAACGGATTTAAAAGATTTGAAAGTAGCTTAATGATTTGGTAGTAAAAATAAAATGTAAATGAAAAAGTAATATCCTGTTTCTTTAACAACACTATATTTATTTTTTAAAGATGAATAGAAAATACTGTTTCAGTTTGACCAAGTATTTACAGATTATAGCTGGCATTGATTCATTGTTTAACTGTGTTAATTCATTTACCAGATTTCACAAAAATGCCTCTGTATTGTCCAATCAGGTATGTCTCTTCCAGAAAGCAAATAAATTTAGGTTCATTGAAACATTTCACAACGATTGACACTGCTTTTTAGCTTGAAAGGCATTTTTAAATTATTACTGTTGAAATTGTTGAAATCACGTCTTCAGGACATGATATTGTTTACTTAAAACATTACACAAATGCTCTTCATTAACTCACTGTTAACTTAAATTCTGTGTTATATTAGCAAAATATATAAAATACAAAATTACTCTTGCTATTTCACGGCTAAGAAATGAGCTTTATCATCTGACAAATCTCTTAACCATCATACATAAGCATTTCAAGAGGAATTTTTAAATGCTAAACAAGGAATCCTTCTTTTAAACTGTTCACAGTGTTACAGAAAATCTTACTAATATACTAGTAAATTGACAGGTTATGTTTCTTACTTTTAAGATATGTTAAAAAAAAAGTTACTACATTCATTATATACAACACACTTGTGGTAACATGTCTACACTTGTTCATGCAAAAATCTCAGTGTTGAGAAAAGCAAATGCTGGTAAATCAAAACAGTTTGTTTTCATTTACCTTAAATTTTGTATACAAAAATATAAATATTTTAGGGGATTAAAATCTTTGCTAATTTGAATGTTTAAATATACATATATGTAAAAAGGGTTTTTTCTTTATTTACTGTTACATCCACCCTTCTCAGTAAAGTAGGTACAAAAGGTAAAACAAATATTCCCATTTAACAAGTGATGTACAATTTAGTTCCTTCAGTTTTATAAATAATGCAAATATTACCCAGTGTTACACACCATTCTTTGCTTGCAGTTCCTCCTCCTCCTGTTCTTCATTGCCATAGGTATTATCAACAGCAAATATTTATTTATTTTGTTTACAGAATAGCAGAGTGATTACATTTTACTCCAAAATGATTGCAACTAATATTACTTTCCAGTATCAAGGTCTTAATCTGATGACATATATCTCTGTGTTTCTGATTTAAAATTGTTTCTCTCTGATTGCTTCTTGGTATATTTCACTAGTTAAAGTACAATTAGTTAAGCTTCTTATTAGGTCTTTAACATTTAGTAAAATTCCTCTACATACATGTTGGCCAAGGGCATATTCTGTGGGCAGGCTGGTAAATATGGGAAGAAAGAATTTCTGTTAAATTTATAAATAATGAAGAAAGTATTCCTATTTTGTATAATACTTGAACAAGTTAATAACAGTGATGTAGAATTTAAATTTAACATACAGTTTAACATACATTGGAGTTGAAACACAAACATCATTTAGGTAAGTGATGTATGTGTTTCAACCCTGACTCTAACTTCATGTTAAATATATTTCTATTTGTTGGCTGCTTGCATTCTAGATTCTAGCCTATTGTTAATGGCAAAAAATGGGTTCCTTGTGATAAAACTCTATTTTGATCACAGTGTAAAATAGCCTATGTTCTCAGGCAAGAACAGCATGACTGATCGATGTGATATATTGGGCATATTCATGGGACAAGACATGAAAGGGGAAGTCACTACAAACACCAATTCTCCTCTCTTGCTATGTGAAGCATACCGACAGCTGAAGCAGTTCCCAATGTGTTTTGTTTAGTATAGTCAGGCTAATGATTTTATTACTGAAGATAGGAATTCTTAATTTGCGTAATGGACACAAAATCAGAATTTGTCCATTTAAAAATGGATGGGAGGCCATTGTGCTTGCTTCTTCTTCTTTTTTTTTTTAGGTCTAGTTAATGATTAATTACAATTGCTATTTTATTCGCTTCTGTACTACATTTCACTGAAAATATTTTACACTGTTATAGAATACTTTCATTAAATCCAGAACAAAAATGTAATCTTAATTTGCAAGTATGTCTCACATGAGTTTTACATGGAATAAAATTTAAACTATTGATCAATATGAAATATATTACAGGTTCTGAAAATTAACTTCAACTTTATTTGGAGATATATGGTATCATATGAGGGCAAAGAATTTGACTTCACTTAATAAAGATTTTTACAAAATAGGTGAGTTCTACAGTAACATTAAAAGCATTCAACAAATGATTATAATTTGAGTATATAATAATTATAATTAATAAACTAGGGGTATTTAATAATTTTTCTTATTTGTTCCCATTTTAATACTTTATTGGAAAAAAAGTGCAAAAATACTGCTCAAACAATAGTATACTGCAAAAAGTTGTTGCTTTTGAGTCTTGGGGATTCATTCATCTGTTTCACCCAAAAAATCAGAGATATTAAAATTGTTTCAAATAAATTTAATTAATGTTTAAATGACACTTTAAAAACAATGTATTATGCTTTTAAAGCTCAAAAAATATGCATTGAGACCATACATTTTTATAAATGCATTTCAAAATATACAGGATTACTACAAAAGAAATAGACAACTTCAACTGCCTGTAAAACAAAAACTATTACAGATAGCAACCTAATTATTTTGGAGGTATGTTGGGAAACTCTCAAAGTTTCGTTTGTTACTATTGGTAACGCTGTAGTGTTTTGTTTGTTGTTGCAGAAGCTGAAATGGCGGAAAATCCTGTGGAAAAGGCATATTGCGTGTTGGGATTTGCTAGAACGCAATCAGCAACTGTTGTCCAACGACATTTTAGAACACGTTACCACAAAAATGAAACGATGTGCTCACAAAAACCAGAATCGTCTTCATAATGTCACAACATGTCGATGCAAAAGTCACGCCGTATGACCTTATCTTCTTCACTCAGAAACTGCAACATCTGTAATCTGTAAGGCATCATGTTCAGTCGCTTCCGCAAGATTTTCCATACAGTTTGCTGTGGAATTTGTAATTGCATGCTTGCCCTAGATGTCGATTTCTGTGGGCTTCTTATGTAGGCAGAACGAACACGTTCAACGTTTTCTTCCGAAACTCTTGGTCTTCCTGAGCTCTTCCCTTTGCACAAACATCCCGCTGTCTTGAATTTTCTATACCAGTCGTAGATTGACTGTCTAGTCGGTGGCGTTTTGTGGTAACGTGTTCTAAAATGTTGTTGGACAACAGTTGCCGATTACATTCTAGCAAATTTCAACACGCAATATGCCTTTTCCACAGGATTTTCCGCCATTTCAGCTTCTGCAACAACAAACAAAACACTACAGCGTTACCAATAGTAACAAACGAAACTTTGAGAGTTTCTCAACATACCTCCAAAATAATTAGGTTGCTATCTCTAATAGTTTTTGTTTTACAGGCAGTTGAAGCTGTCTATTTCTTTTGTAGTAACCCTGTATAATGTAGGTATAATGAAAAAAAATTATGCTATATTTAACTGAATATTTATGAATAATTATGGAATAAATCATAGTTACATTGTAAATTCTGGATTTGGTATAAGAATGGAAACTTAATTTTGCACATGTTGTATCATTTAGCAACTTTCTAGGGATTTGTTTTAGTGCATTTGGAGGTGGGGTGATATTCAAACACTGCCTGTCAGTCACAGTATTTTGGAGTGCGAAAAGCACTGGTTATTAATTAGTAGCATACAAACAGTGATGGGCAGAATCGAATGTTTTCAAGAATCCTCTGTATTTGAATACTCTAAAGAATTGAAACCTTCAAACGAATACAAGGTCTCAAATACTACAATTGTAATGATTTCGAAACCAGCCTGTTTATAAGCAAGTTCTCAGATGCTAAGTTATCATCACCCAAGTGATGTTCTCAGTTCTCGCCATGGTTGTTCTCGAACACTACACACCTTGCGCTAATCGAAATCAATCTGTACTCATAAGCAAGTTCTCGGATTCTACGTTATCGTCACTCGAGTGATGTTCTCAGTTCTCGCCATGGTTGTTCTCAAACAATGAATTTAATTAAAATGATGGTCAAAAAATATGACACGTTATTCTCACAATGTTGAAATTTCTATTCAAGATTATCGTGAGTTGCATGTTATGCACTTTCATTCATAATTGTTAATTCAATTAAACTGAATACATATATTTAGAAATATAGCAGATTAATTTGGTTATTATTTGTTGGTAAAATGATCTTCAAGAATTACGATTGAAATATTAGTATAATATTATTATGGAATATATTTGCCAGATTCTGTTCACAACAGTCGCAATATTTGGAATCATATATTTTAAGATTCTGGAAATACAACTTGGTTCACAAAACAGCCTTTCTCAAAAAAGTACAATTTGTGTGTGTGTGTGTGTGTGTGTGTGCATAATGTTTTTTTGCATTAGTATTACATAATTAGCATGCTAGTCTGTTTCCCAAGGTCGCGGTTTCAAACCCAGCGGAGGACGGTGAATTTTTTCAGGCTTAATAATCCTTAGCATGGCTTCTTTCAGAAGGAAAGTAAAGCCATTGTTGTAGATGTACGGCATGTAAAAGAACCTCAAGAGGCCTCTGTTGTTCAGCAGTAACCATAACAGTGTAAATAAATAACATCAAAAACCAGACCAAAACTGAGACCAAAAGGAAATTTATGTTGATAATGCAATAAATTTATTGCGAAACTAGTCCAAAGCAAGGATTCCAAAAGATAAGTGAAGATTTGTTGCAACTATTATTTTTATATGAATATATTTAATTTTAATTTGATACAGGCATCGCGTGTTTACAAGTTCCTTGGTAAGTGTTAATGGAAAGTTTAAACTTCATAATTCCACAGGTCCTTTAAAACCCGACAAGTCCATTGCAAAATAAAATGGTTTATTCATAGGTCAGCAAAAGAAACGTTGGTTAAAATATACCTTACTCTTGAAATATATCTGGAGGCATCTTGTTGGAAACCTTTATTGCCATACATTCAAAATTACAGATTGATTTTGTTAATCCATTATGTCATATAACTATATTGTAATTGTTGAATTGAACAGATGACTGCTACTACTAATAATAGTTTAACAACATAATGTTATTATTGATCCCTTGCATAATAATGTATGTTTATAAAACTATGATGTACGTTTAGAATAATATGCACCATTTTTATTGTTATATTAACAGGAGATTATATATAGTTATGTAAGCTCCATGTTTTACGATATATTGCACTTGAAAATCCATAATATGCAAACGTTACATAAGAATTTAGTTTCAATTTCTAATTTTGTTGTTCATTTGTTGAACTAACCGATCACACATTTTATATTCCATTAAAACACGTTATACAATTAAAATTAAATCACGTATATGTAACAATTGCATGGGAATTATTCATGCCTTTACTTATAACATTTTCTCATATTCCATCCTGGCCAGCTGATTAACTCGTAGGATGTTTATCAGTGTGCTCACCCCTCTCTCCGCTCAACCCGCCAAATGCTAAGAATATGAATGACCTTTAAAGAAGAGCACCAATCAGATTTAGATAAAGCTATTCTCAAGACAAGATCTCGATACAGTTCGGTGCACCTGTGCCTATCCGAGACACGAGTGCAGTATTCGAATACAACATTCATGGCATTTCCATACGAGAACTCATCCGAGTGAAGGATTCGAATACAACATTTAGGTTTCGAGAACATCTCGAGATCATCCAAGAATCGAATACAGCGACATTTTGCATTCGAACACTCCCATCACTAATATACATGCTCTTGTATCCTCTTTTAGGGAAGGGCAATATCATGGGAAATACATTTCTCCAGATACCATGTAATATTGTTATAATAAATATGTCTATTTGTCATAAAACATGTCATTAAAGATATTTGCATACTCCTAATGTTTAATTATTTCAAAATGCTGTAAATCCACTGTGTGATTACATAAAGCTATGCTCCAACCCATGTCAAATTGAATTAACTGTAAAATGTAATTATTTCAAGCACTCTAATCATTAGTAAATTTGGGATATGACATTTGTTGTTGGAGGTGCATGTATGCCCTGATTTTTTTTTCTTTTCTTTTTCTTTCTATGCATTAATGTTTGCAAGATGCAGTTCTTAATGTGAGGATAATGGCTATGTTTCAAATGCTAGTTGTTTTTTTATATATTAAATGTGCTTCTTATGGCAACATTTCTGGTTCGGTGGTGTATTTTTTTGAATGTTATGAATCTAGCGTGCTTTTCTTTATTCAGTAGTTGGTGCTAAATTTTAATGGATTAGGCTAGCTGTATTTTTTGCTATAATAATTTAAATGTCTATTCTTTTGTGTATTTTAATTTCATTTAACTATTTTTGAGCATATATAACTTGTTTTTGTAAATTTCATAAGTATATTCATCTTTAAATTGTACATGGCACCATCACATTTTAAACTACATTTCTTTTCTCTTTCAGTTTTGGTATTAATTTTTGGCTGAGTGTACCCTCTTCTTGTCTACATTCACTCTCATTTTACATACTTAACACTCTTTTTCCCAGAATGTCCTATTCCTATAACCAGATTATTAGTCTTTGAATAAAACCAGTCTTTATCTTTACTTGCTGCATGAAAAAAAATGAATAAATAAAACTACCAAATGGTAAAATATGCACTTCTAGGCTCTGAAACCTTAAAATAGGTGTCAATGGTCAAAATAGGCATTTTAGGCAGCATATAACTGCTTCCATAGATTTACATTTTATACAAAACGAGAAGATATTTAACTATTGGTTTACAACTTAGAAAGCAATGTTAAGAGGGGAAGTTACCATTGCTGGTTGATGTACTGCTTGCCCCACTTCCTTCCTCCCTCCCTCTTTTCCTGCATACCCCACCAGCCAATTACTCATAATCAGTCATTGACATTGTAGGGAGAGGAAGGTATGTAGTGGGGGAAATGCTCTCCCAACTTCTGCCAGCTAGAACATTCTTTCCTCCATTGTTCACCTACAGCTTTAGTTTATCTGTACACATAAAAATAGGAATTTAACCTAAGATTCAAATCTAGTGGAGTTTAACCTAAGGTTCGAGTCTAATAACATGTGGAATTTTATCTCTAATTAGGGCCACTTTGTGGAAAAAAAAAAAAAAAAAGAGAAGGAAGGAAAGAGTATTTTAAAGAGTTCTTTAAAATTTGTATCACATCCTTGAAGGACATTAAATACAAATTTTTGTTTTTGAAGCAATACCTGAACATTAACTAAATTGGTAAAATTTCATTTTTCTCCTTTTCAGTACTTATTCAACTTTTTCTCCTATGGTTTTTATATGGTCACACAGTGATAAATGTCATTCAGAATAGAAATTTTAATTATATACCAATTTATATGGAAGCATAAAAAGAATGCTTTATTTTGCAGTTTATGCATATTTGAGGTATTACTAATGTGTGCAAAAGTATTATTTTAATTATGATGAAATACATGTCATCATACAATATAATAAATATAATACTGAAATGCACAAAATATATAATTATATGCAATGACAAAAATAATCCTATTTTTAATTCTGTATAAATAATCACTTTTCAAGACAGTAATATCAGTACAAGACACCAGCCACATGGTAAGTTTTCAGTTCACCTGGGATTGATTTTGTGGCATTTGGCACATTACTGGATATATTAAGCAAGAACCTGATTAGGAAATTGCCCAGTATAGTCTTCAATGTCCTCTCAGAAATGGCAGCAATTTCTTGATATTATTTAAAGTGTGTGGATTTGTTTTGTAAACTTTCTCTTTTAATTCCCTTCAGAGATAAAAATTGCAGGGAGTTAAATAGGGGCAATGAGAGGGTATTAAAAGAGAGTTTACAAAACAAATCCACATACACTTTAGATGAACTTAAATTAATATTCTTCAATAAACTGCTCCCATTTCTCAGAGACAGCTATAGATTCAGTGGGACATTTCTTAAACAAGTACCAAAAATGCTTGAATAATGAAGGGAGGCAGTTTTCTTGCTTGGCATATCTGAGTAATTTCCTCCTTCTTTTTAAGTTTTTGTTATATGTGTTAGAAATTATGTGTGCAACAAACTGTAGTATATTTACTACAGACTTGCTGTCACTCACCCTCCAACTTAGCAATCAACTTTGCTGACCAGCCAGATTCCACAAATCAGTTCCACCAAGGATTCTTAATTTGAGTTAAATAATACAGTAAAAATTCATCTTGAATTTAGTTAGAATACTTTTATACAGATACTTCTGCTTATTACTATAAATGTTTAATAACTAGAACTTGACAATTATCCAACAACCAATTGATGCATCCTATATGTAAAACTGGTATCAAAGGTTTTGCATCTGTACAGCTATAAAGATACATTCACAGGAAATTGAATGGAGCTAGTCATGGTATTAATTTAAAATCTTATGATTGTACGAAGTAAAGCAACTGTTCTTAGAATTGACTGGTTTAGAGACTCAAGTTACGTTATGTTGTGCGTGCTGGGGACAAAATTCAAACAATAAACACTAAACAGACCATCATAGTGCACAATAGTACATGATAAATGGTCTAAGAATTATGAGTTGAGAAATAACCATAATAATTCTGAGATTTTCACGTTGACTTACTGTCATATTGGATTAGCTGGTGGTACTTTAAAGAATTAAAAAGTGATGTATTAAAAGGCACATTTTATATGACCTTTTAGTCCAAGAGCAAGAACATTTATTTGGCTTATTTATTTGCTTATTTATTATGGTATTATTAAGCAGCACAGGAGGAGATACCTTTGATAATCAATAGAACTGACTAAATGGATAAGATTGGTATGTATCACTTCTCATACTTTCTAATTACTCTCTTTGTACTGACTAATCTATGAAATCACAAGCAAGAGAAAATTCTAGAAATTCTCTGTGTTCATTAGAGGTACCTCATTTCTTACTGATTGATTAATGCAGCTCATCACATATTCCTAAATATTACAAAAGCATATTTTTGCTTTGCTAAATGCTAAAAACATTTTTCACATCTGTACAAGATATCATACAAAAAATAACTATCATCATACAAAACTATAATGCAACAAAAGGCAGAAATTGTTATTGGGTTGCCTTGGTACATTTCTCAGATTTTTTTGTTCAGCTGCCAAGTATTTTTTCTGGGAACATTCGCTTTCGTTAACAACATACATTTAAATTCATTACATAAGTTATATTTGTACTTTTCTTTAAAAGAATAAACATGCAAAATTGTGCAAAACAAAACAATAAAATGCACATGATTTACAAAATAGAAAAGTGAATAATACTTATTACCAACACAATGCTCTTAAAATTGGACTTCATGACTAGTTCACATTTTTGTGTTAAATGTTTATATTAAAAAGTTATCAAAACATTTACATCATTAGTCTTAAAAAATAAGAAAAGGGACTTCATCACCTTATGCTTACTTTAGAACTGTCCATAAGCCATGAAACCATTTAATCATTCATGGCAACAACTTCAGCTCAGATTAATATCAAAGTTACAGATTCTTATAAGCACTTCTTCAAAGAGCATTTAGTTCATAGGCTTCAATGAAGGAATGACTACCATGGTACAGATGGTACATTAACATAAAATGCACCACATTTTCTGTAATACAGTTCTTGCTGCTGATTCTGCTAGTTTTTTATCTACCACTTTTTTGCAAACACTTCATCTTTAGCACTTCAACTCATTCTGTTTATATAAAATTTGGTATTTACTCAACTAAAGGAAGCACTTGCTATAAAAGATATGGGAACACTTCTTCATCTTCACTTGATTCTCGACTTGAAGGAGGAGTATCCAGTTGAGGTAACCCGAGATCAAGGTATTCCTTAAAATAAAAAATATTTAAACATTATTACATGTCAAAAAGGAAGATTAAATTTCAATACAAAACATAACTAAAGTGGGTGTTAATTTTTATCTAGATTTCCTGCACAAGAAATCTTACTGTCAGTGTCATTGCTGATGAAGTGAGTTTACGCATTGTCCCACTAGTGACATAATATCATACTAATGTGCTGCCATTCTGATTAGATGAGTTGATATTCTCCCTCTAGTAGCAGAAGATCCTACTTAACGTGACACCATCATAATGAATACTGTTCCTCTAATGATGAGTGTTCCTACTTGATGGTTCAGAGTAATTATCCTATCATATTTATATGATCTTCTTCTCTTAGCACTAGAATGATGTTTAACAGAATCAAGTCACACAGTGTATTGAATTCATATTCAGCTTGTTAACAAAGACCTTTGAATTCTACCACATGTATATGGCCTTCCCTGTTACAGAAAGAATGACTCCACACATGAATTAAGAGTTATCTGAGTTTAAATAAAATGTTGTTTTGCAGTTAACTTGTTTTGCTGTTAGCATAATGCTTCTTGTAATTTTATAACTTATGTGCAAATGAACAGATTTTGCTCCTGTAGCACCACTATTCTAATATATTACAAGGCAAAAATTATTAAAACAGAAGTTTGAGTTATGTGTAGGCCTCCGTTGAGTATGGAGCATGTTTTGAAGAATTATTGAAAATAAAGGAAGTATTCATGTGCAGTTCCTATTTCACGAATGTTACAAAAGCCTTACAAAACATGGAACTTCACTGTTGTCCATCCCTGACTCATGTAAGTATCTATTGAGTGTTACTTAAATTTGTGTGTTTATGATTCACAGAAGTAAATTCAATAAGGTGTTTCTCCATAAGTAAACAAGGACATTAACAAGGCAAAATAAATTTACACATATATCCTGTAGCTATCTTTTAATTCGGCAAAAGTGTTAAGAAAATCTAGGGACAATGGAAGCATGAATTGCTGTTAATTAATGAAACAGATTGAGCAGTAAAATATTAACCCAATAAAATAAGAAAAAAATAGATAAATGAGAGAATCATTACCTCATTAGCTGTAATTGTAAGAATTCGATCCAAGTCTTCCACCAACTCACAAAATGTTGGTCTTTCATTTGGATGATAGCTCCAACAGTCTCGCATGAGCATATATCTGAAATTCACATTTTAAAATGTTTCTGTTAGTGATGCTAAATTTAAAAATTTTAAATGAATAAATAAAATAAAACTGCAAGGGATTTGTTCACAATGAAGCACACTTAATTATTAAATTAAAAATATATGAGTCACATAAACTCTTATGACTCATACAATTAATTTTACCTAAAACATGTTTCACACGTCTATTACATGCATCTTCAGTTAAGTGACTGCATTGTAGCTCTTTCAGTTGGATCTCCTGTAGTTGCAGATTCTGGTGGCTCCTCTATCGGTAATTTGACAAACTTTAGAGAATATACAACAAGCATGGGAAAATATAACATGGCCAAATTTAGGGATAAATTAGTGAACTTTGGACAAAAACCCAAATCTAAAGTTCATCAAATTACCAAGAGAGGAGCCACCAGAGTCTGCAACAAGAGGAGGTCCAACAGGAAGAGCTACAATGCAGTCACTTAACTGGTGAAGCATGTTTTAGGTAAAATTTACTGCATGAAGCATAAAGGTGTACATAACCCATAATTTTTAATTAAAGAATGAATAAATATTTATTTAATAATTTTACTATATACAAGAACATATACACATAAATAACATGCATTTAGAGGTCAAGCATGTCAATAAACTAGCTCTCCCATACTTTAGCTCCCTGGTTGTGCATATGCTAACTCTTGCTTATTCAATATTTTTCATTATTTTCTCTCTTTCTTAGGCTCCTTGTTCCCTATCTCTTAACTTTCATAAAAATTCTCCTATCATTTTAATATTTTTCTCCCACATGTTTACTAACATTTTAATTGTAATTATATCTGCAGTTAAATTATTCCATTTTTATTCTATATAACATTTCTCCATTTTATAACCCTTCACAATCTATTAAACAATGAAAATTATTCCCAATTATTGGAATCCATCCTGATTTGTCCCGACCTTTAACAGGATCATCAGTTGTATCGGTCTGGTGATGTGAGATCCACTGATAATCCTCAGCAACACTGTGCGTACCCTGCTGTCTCTGCCTGGCCTCAACTCAACTATGCAGGAAATTGCAACATTATGTCATGATAATAATCTTCCTACAGCAAAACAATGTCTCCAACCTTGAGCTCTGTGGAAGTGTGGAGGCTTCTTAGTTCCAATAGATAGTCCTTTGTCTGGTTCTTTCACAAAAAATGGCTGAACTCTAGCTTTCAATGCAGCCTTTCCTGGCTTCAAATGGATATGGAGCAATACTACTGTGATAGCTGAATAGACTGAAGTTTCCCCTCGCATCTTCTGGGTAGTCACAGCTCCTTCGACTTCTAAGTTAAGAAATTCCATAAGTTTGGATAGGCTGCTTTCACCAGTGTCAGTCTTCTTGGAATGCGTAATCCATTGACGACAGAGTTCATCATGGAAGGCTCATAGGATCTTTAATGTCAACATTCTCCCATATGCATCAGCATCTTCTCCCAGTGTAATAAGTGCTTGGATGTGCTGATGGCATTCTTGGCATTCTACGTATATACGAGGGCAGTCCAAAAAGTAACCTCCATTTGGAACTAAACATTAAACCAGTTGAGATATAAAAATTGCATTATTATATATGAAAAATACAACATTTTTTTCTATTTTTCTATATATTCTCTGAACAAATTCAAGCACTTGTCATACCTTTTAACATTCTTTGAAATATCCTTTGCATAAAACTCTGCCGGCTGTGAACGTAGCCAGCCTGTCACGGTGTGCTGAAGCTCTTTATCATTGCCGAAGCGCTGAGATGCAAGCCACAGTTTCATGTATGGAAACAGATGAAAATCACTGGGAGCTAAGTCCGGGCTGTACGGGGGGATGGTCAAAAATGTCCCATTTGCAACTGGCCAAAAGTTCATTTATTCTTCGAGCTGTGTGCGGGCGAGCATTGTCATGCAGAAACACAACACCAGATGACAGAAGACCACGACACTTGTTTTGGATTGTCCTTCTTAGTCTTTTCAACGTTTCACAGTAGGCTTCAGAATTGACAGTCATGCAATGCACCATAAATTCAACGAGTAAGATGCCCTTAGCATCCCAAAAAACCGTAGCCATGACTTTCCTCGCAGACAAAGTTTGATGGGCTTTCTTTGGCTTGCTTGGAGAAGCGGCATGTCCCCATTGCATTGACTGCTGTTTTGTCTCAACATACACGTAGGCCACCCAAGTTTCATCGCCACTAACAATTTTGTTCAAAAATGCTTCTCCTTCAGTGGCATACCAAGAAAGAAAGTCGATGGCAGAACTCATTCTTTTGGTTTTGTGATCATCAGTCAGCAGTTTTGGTACCCAACGAGCACAAAACTTGCAATAGCCTAGGTGTTTGGTCACTATCTCGTGCAAAAGACTCTGAGAAATTTTGGGAAAATGATCGGAAAGTTCCGTTATCGTGAACTGACGGTTCTCATGAACTTTTCCATCCACTTTGACCACCAGGTCATCATTGACAAGAGTAGGCCTAACACTCCTGTATTCTTCATGAATGTTAGTTCTTCCATTTTTAAAAAAATCATACCCATTGACGGACAACACCTTCACTCATAATGTTAGAACCATATACTGCACACAATTCACAATGAATTTTGGCTGCTGAGTGATGTTTTGCCAAAAGACATCTTATAACACTGCGCACCTCACACTTGGCAGGATTTTCTATTGCGGCGCTCATGTTTTGAGGTTATATCTTCAAACGTGCAACAGTACAATGCTCTTCCTTAGACAGCTAGAAGCATACTGACCACTGTGCACACTGATATGTAGAAAATGGCGCTACCCCCACCACTTCCTGCACTACGCACAAACGTTGGTTTCTTTCTGGATCGCCCTTGTAGTATTGAGTGTTTCAGCACTCTCATTAGGGTTAAGCTTCATGTCCTCTAAGAAGTTCAGATGGGCTTGAATTATTTGTTTTTTTTCTCCATATCTAGACTGAAGAATCCATTTGGATTGATTGTATGTTTTCCCAGTCACCGCTATACCATCAACAAGTCGTCTGTGCTTATCCTCCAAATACCCATGTAGGAAGACATGCTTATTCACAGCTGCAATTGTTGGGTCACTGCCCACCAAAGACTCAAATTGTTCCCAAAATCATTACCAACATTCAATGTCACTGGTGAATGGTACTAGTTTTATCGGTGGGAGTTTTACTGAGTGAATTAGTGGAGTTCCCGGAGATGTTGTTGCAGTATTGGATGCTGTAGTAACCAGTGCCCTAGTTTCTATCAACTGTTTCACAGCTTTTTGGGTTGCCTGCCTCGCCATGTTGATATATTCCTCATATGTGGGTATATCAGCAGTATATTCATCATCTGAAAGGAGTTTGTGTATGTTGTCATATAAAGTAAGTTGGTGAGAGTATCTTCCAGTGGACTCTTGTAGTGTTCATAATCATCGAGAGAAAGCGCTTGAGTTAATTGCATTCGTGAAACGTGTAACATAAGGCCTTTTCCTCCTCTTCAACTTGTCCAGTGCATCATCAGACATTTCTGCCGCACAAGTGTATTACAATACAATGTAACAAAAGGTACAAATGTTTTGAGCAGTTAAGCACAGTGATGTATGAAGAAGACAATATGGTCTCTTGCGAGAGTTTATATTGCTACAATATGACTGTCATTGGTGTGCAAATACATGCAAATAAACCAATAAATAGCTACAGATCTTGTAGGAGAATGTTTCAGTTATCACAATCTCATGCTGGTGGTACTATTACAGATCTACTCATCTGCTATTACTCAGAACACATCTTCATTATTGTAGCAAAAAAAAAAGTATATGACATAAACTGTTTATTTAAAGGGGATCTACATTTTCTGTTAGTAAATTTTTATCTATTTGTAATGGTTTACCAGTTATGCTAATTCCATTCAATATGAAGAGGAATTCAAAGGGAATTCCCAAGAAATTCAAGAATACACATTTTGGTTGTCATATAAATATCTTTGATATACAAAATTTTAATCAAAATTGTTAGAGAAATTTTTAAGAAAATCAAAAATTTTGAAAAATCTTCCATGTAAAGGGTAGCTTATGGTAGGGGGATTTTCCTGAAAATCTTTGTGTCACATTCGTGGAAGAAACTAAACTTAAATACTGAGTTGGCTATTTAACTGACTTTTCATTTTTAGCTCTGCTGTAAACACACATGCATGCAAACATGCACGCATGCACACACAAACCTTTTTCTAAAATTTCCTTTTGGATTCAGGAATCCTCTGAACATGCATTTTTGGTAAATCTTGGTATAAACTTTTTGGGTGGAATAAAAAACCTTCTCTACCTGCCATGTATTTTCATTGTACTTGACAGAGAAAGTAAAAAATGAATCAAAATGTAGAGATGCCCAGTACATTCGTCTAATTGGAAGTATTTAAAGCACCATGTGATTTAAAAAAAAAAATAAATAAAAATAAAAAATTAAAGAATTTGAATCAGTTTTTGTAACACAAAGAGCACTTATTTTTACTTACTGGGGACCGATTTCGAGTAACAGTTGTTCCCATTTTCAACCCTTAATTCCGACTCACAAGTGATTTGTTAATATGGAAGGATCAGCTGGTATAGAAGTAAATTGTTTCAGAAAGATATGTAAAAAAAACTTGCATACATTTCTAGTGAGCAGCAGGGTGGTTTCTCCATGCGGTGTCCACTTCTTAGAAGTTGAAAAAGTTTTTCAACACTTGGAACAGATGGATAGGGTGTTCCACCTAAAGTCATTATCTCCCACAGTAGAATTCCATATGACCATCTGGAAATTAAATAGTGTCAATGATAATGTTTAGAGATGCACAGCTCTAAGACAAAGATTTACCACTATACAAGATTCCATTTACTCACACATCAGACTGTGTTGTATATATTCTATGGAAGAGCGCTTCTGGAGCCATCCATTTAACTGGCAATCGTCCATCTGTTGTCTTCCGGTAATAGTCATGACAATTAATATCTCTTGCTAGTCCAAAATCAGCAATTTTTAGAATGTAGTCATCACTCACTAGGACATTTCGAGCAGCCAGATCTCGGTGTATACACTGAAAGTATAAAGCATAAAATTTGTAGTATTAACATTTCTACAGTTTAGGTTTCTTAACATTATTTAAAATGATTTATCATTTTTTAGGTATCACTGAATGTTTGACAACAGGTTTATGTATAAGAACATACAAGCATAAAAATAAATAACTACTTTAGTTTTACATACATATGAAAAGCAGTAACCGATTAATGATTTTCCATAAGTCAACGCAAAATTCATTATCATAGTTACTAATAAAGAGTCAACTGTTGGTTGCTGTAAATGCAACCATAACCCCCTCTCATGCAGTGGCAGGCAGTGACCAAAAAGTTCACAAAGCTGGCACAGTTATGTAATCAGAACTTCTACCTATTATATATTATTCAGTTAATATATTTGTACCATTTCATTTATAAAAATTATATCTGCACATTGTGGAGGAAGTTCATAGATCCAGCACCAGATGCATCACCACCCAATGAAGCAAGATTTAGTCAGAATGAACGGTTGAAAATGGAAACAAGCATTTCTGAAGTCAGTCACAGTAAGTAATTACTAAGTAATGTTTGTGTTACAAAACCGATTCAAATTATTTTGTTTTTTATTTATGTACAGAATGTTTGCAATTAGATATCTGACGATAGCAGTGGCAGCAGCATATAGTAATGACAGTTAAGGATGTGATTTTCTGATAAGACAGCATACTTATTATACAATAAAATGTTTTACCTAAGTCAAATTTGACCATGCAGTCATGTTAAGGTTGCACAAAGAGGCAGAGGAGAAAATGGAAATATATTGATATACATAAATATGGCGAGAGCAATGGAAACACAGGCCAACTGTTTGACGTTAACTCCAAATACAACATCACATGTAACAGTGTAACAAATGATGTGAAAGGAAGTCCTTTAATGTTACTTTAGTCTCAGAGATAAACTTTTTTCCAATGAGAATGCTGATATTCACAGTTAAGTTTTTCCGCAAAATAAAACACAACATCTGCCACATACATTGCAACCTTGCAGTCATTTTTACAATCTCCCCCCCCCCCCCCTCCCCCAGGCTTCACACTGCCATATTTGCGAAGTTTGAAACTTGCTTTTCCCTGCATGGTATTTGGAAAACTATATCACAAATGCAAGATGACCCCTAGTTTTGAAAAATACATTGTATTGTATTCAGATAATTACAGTATTTTCAGTTACACTGCTTCTGCCTGCCATGCTTAAAAAACATGGCATATTTTCATTGTTTCATTGCTTGCCAAACATAAGTTTCAGAATATACTGATCGCTCCTGCTTCATCCTAATATGCAGAACATATCTGATATTAAATATTCTGATGACTTCATTGTTTAGCTTAAGAGACTTTTGCCAGCTTTGGATAAAAATTACAATAATTTTAATAAAACTTCACTTAGCTTTTTCAAATTCAAAAGGCTAGTTTTGCAATGGCGCTATCAGCTTCTTATTATAGTTCTTTATTTTCTTTTATTACAAATTTAAAACATACCGTTTATTATTCAAAGGTTTGTTTTGATATTAATATTTTACAAAAGTAGAACAGAGTTGAAAGCTCTATTGTCCAAATTTACACCAACACATCTAAGCAAACTTTCACATAATATGTCAGTGAACAATTTACACACATCATTCTTGCATGCAAATGAAGGGTCTTAAGCATGTATATCATGGTAAGTCACACATGAGAAATGGGGTAACGAGCATGCATAACAGCATTCTGAACACTGCTGAAGGCAAACATATAGAAATATATCTATCTAAGAAGTGTTAAAAGCTAGATAAAAGTTGAAGGTAGCAGTATAACTGTATATTATGTATTTTTCGCCTTATTTTTGCAGAATAGACACATAAGGATATGTCTACATAGGAGTGAAGTCTCTTTTTCAATGTAGAATAATTATGCACACGTTGCTTATGTATAAAAGATACTATAAACAAAAATATTTAAATGGCACAGAAGTCTAAAATCAAAACTTAGCTAAAACAATGTTTCAAGACATGATTTTTCCTGTCCCTGCAGATGAGATGCCACTGTTCATAACATGGTTATTTATTCAGAACTTAAAAACCAATAACATAATAAAGCTATATGACAATCTACTTCAAAACATTATAAAATTAGTGCAAAGAGTTTTTAAAGAATTTTAAAAATAGGGGATACTTTTGAGCATGTGATGCAAAGAGGGAGCAATTTTTTTTCAAGTCCAAAGGTTCACTAATGTGAATGCACAAGCAGACAGAAACAACCAATGACTACAAGCCCTATTGCTTCTTGCATAGCAGACAAAATGCACATAATTTTTAATAATCGTAGCCAATTTCTGCAAAAATTCCCAAAACATCTACACAACATGCAATATGGAAGTAATCAACAGCTGGCTTTTGAAAAATTCTGACCATGCTATCTCTTAGGCTTGATTGCTTTGTGAACTCTCAGATGCAGTCTAGCAGAATTGATTGTAATATGAGAAGCAAAGGTTTATGTTCTTAGCAATATTCTTGCAGATTATAACTGTTTAAAAATGACTTGTTCGATTCATAACAGGTCTATTGGCTCACTTCAATGATACAGAGGCCTGTACTCAAATATATTTGACGAGGGTTGCTAAGAACAATATTGTTATGTTCTGAAATAATGCTGTCCTGCATCCCATTATGAGATGGGATTGCACATATTCCGAGGTTATTTATCTAATTTTTTAGGAGAACATTTAAATAGGAGTCCTACTCCTATGACTTTTGGTATGAATAATTGTCTAGTAATTAACTACACTTATTATATAGCGATCAGATTTAGGCTAGCTTAGTTAACGAGTGAGTTAGTGGTTAGGGGCAGAAACTGTACATAATTATACAGTTACTGTAATTTATTGACAAAAAAAAGGCTGTTGGCAGCATTGTGTTAAGTGATGCAAGATGGATAATTTGGCTGCATCTCATTCTTCAGTATGGCTATATGAAAAGAAAGTAAATAAATAATTATAAACCTTAAGTTATGTTAAGAAAAGTTCTCCGGCATGAAATCACAGTAAAAAGTGATTTTAAATACATGTTAGATAAAAAAAACTAAAGCCGTACTTTGAAAAAATATTCTACTCATGTCAGACTTAGAAAAAAATTGTGTGCCACATGTTCAAAAGAAGTGCAAAGAGATGCAGAATTTATGATTGCTGTGATAAAAAATATAAAGTTAATTCTACTTTTGCATTTTCATATTAGTAGATATACTAAAGTGTCAAAATAATATATTGTGCACAGATATATAATTTTTCTAGCTTATAGTTGCTTTTTTTTTTCTCTCTCTTATTCATTTTGTTTAATTGATCATTAATCTACCTTCACTTACAATAAAATTGCTTTTGAATTTAGCATGCTGTTTCATACCATACCTTTTGACAAAGCAATACAAATGGTGAATAAGGTATAATTATGATTACAGTTAATTAAACTACAGCACAATTTTATAACTTACTCTCCTAGAAGCTAAATATTCCATTCCACGTGCAACTTGGTATGAAAAGGAGACAAGGTCCTTCTGAGTCAAGGTTTTTTTCTCTTTTAGATCTGTGCCAATGGCAGGTTCATAACCTGAAGATGGCCGATGCTGACGCAGAAAATCTCTAAGATTCCCATGGGGAGCATATTCTACAACAACATATAATGGTCCATCTTGGGTGCAGCATCCCAGAAGATTGATTATATTAATGTGCTTGCCTATCATTTTCATCATTTCCATTTCTGATACCAAATCCATCATTTCAGTATCAGTGTGGCCCTCTGTAAGAAATAATATAACATTAGAAATATTTAAATTGCTTGCTTTTCAGCAATTTAAATGCTTATTTATTACTTATTTTGTTTTATTTACTATATTTATTTTACAATCAATGAAAAGTACTCAAATTTACAGAAGAGGAAATTAAAGAATTTATGAACAAGACATTATTTGCTTCATGCACAGAAATCACTCACATAGCTAACGAAGAATATTTGCCTTTTAAACAGAGTAACAGTTTCAATGAAAAGTCTTGGTGAACAACAGTTTACTATGAGTGAAATGAAAACTAATATTCTATGTAGCCATTAACATCCTACAAACTGACTGACACTTAAAATTCATAATAGAACAGAATAAGCAAGATGTCCATAAACAAACACATTAGTGATAGTCATCTTATAAATAAAGAGAAAACTTCAGAAAACGTTGTATTACTAACTTTTTAGGATTGGAAATAAGTACTGAACCATTAAAAAACCTTATACCTCAAAGATGTGGGTGTCCAAAATTTAGAATTACCATAAAATTTCCCGTTAAGTGCTTTTCTGAGGACTGAGAAAAAATTTTCCTTAAATGGGATTGATAGGGAAAGATATAAATTCCTATTTAGATAGGAATTTATATTTTTACTGTCTCTAGTAGGTATGTGCAATGTACTAATAAATAGAGAAGATATTATATTCCACTCAAAAATTTGATACCAAAATTTCACTGGAAATGCATGTCTTGAGACCCCCTGAATCAAAATAAGTATTTTTAGAGAAAAGTCTGTGTGTGTGGGTGGGGGGTGTGGGCAGGTGGGGGCGGGCGTGCATGCATGTGTGGGTGCGTGCGCGCACGCGTGTGAGTGTGTGTGTGTGTGTGTGTGGGGAGAGCTTAGCTCTAAAACTAAAAGTTGGTTAAACACCAAAATCAGTATTTTAGTTCAGTATCTTCCAAGGATGCAACACAAAGATTTTCAAGAAAATCCCCCTACCCCAAGCTTTACGTGGAACATTGTTAAAAAATTTGAGTTTATCAAAAATGGCTCTAAATTTTAATTAAAATGCCATTACAAATATTTACAAGACAAATAAAATAAATATCCTAAATTTCTTGGGAATAGCTACTGAAGTCCTTTTCACTCTGAATGACTTTTGCATAACTGATATATTATAAGAGATAGACAAAAACTTATTACACAAAACAATTTAGATCTGTTAAAACACACAATCTATGTTGTATACAGTTTTTTGTATAACTAACCATTTCTGAGATATTCCCTGTTATCAGTTGTAATTTTAAAATACTTAAAACCTTTCTCAATCAGGAAGACCTCATGTTTTTCATCTTGCTTTTGTTTTACTCCTGGCCTTGCAAAAAGAACTGAATTTCAATTGTTTCACATATGAAAAAGATTTTATATTGCATTAGCTTAGCGTATTCCATTATGTTCCTTCTACTTACAAGGAACTAAGTAACAAAACTATATTTTCGCTAATGTTTATCTCAATTTTCATAATGCAGGTAAAAGAATAATTTTTCGTAAGAGTAGTTTATTTGTATAACACGTGGAGAAAGTCATATGAATGGAACACATAAGATTTTTTTCTTAAAAAGTCATGATACAATGTGTACAATCTAACCTATTTTGTCACAGTATGTATTACATTAACCAGTACTTTAGTTTTACATAAAATGAGGTATTAATGGAAATGATCAAGGTAAAATACCAACAAAGTACCAAAGGGGAAAAGATGAGGCTATCATTTGACACCTGTAAGGAATAGATAAAAAGAAATGATAAGAATAATGTGTACCATCTAATTTAGAATTTGGAATGTTGGAGTAATACTTTTATTGCAAAAGCAAATATTTTGATAGTTGCATTTTGTTATTGGGTATCTACCTACCTTTGAGCATTTTTACTGCTACTATGTTATTGACCCCTTCCTTAATTATTCCTCGGGCTTCTGCTTTCACCACTTTTCCAAAAGCACCTTCACCCAAAGACTTCCCTAGAGTTAGCAGGTTTCGTGGTATTTCCCATTCTGTATCCAGAGGTAGTTCATATTCGGATATCATTAAATCTGAGCCTGAAGATGTTCCCATTTGACTATGTGATTTCTGCTTCTCAATTTTCACAACCGGCATCAACTACAAATAAAGTATTAAAAATTATAATCATGAATGTAAATATTAACTGTAAAATGCTAGTTTAAAAACATAGAATAAGAAGAAGAAAGAAAGAAAAAAGGGGAAAAAAGAAATAGAAGAGAGAGACAGAGATAAAGAAAGAGAGAAAAAGAGAAACAAAGGGGGGGAAAGATAGAAAGAAAGAAACAAAGAAATTGAGAGGGAGAGAGAGAAAGAGAGAAACAAAGAGGGGAAAAAAGAAGGAAAGAAGAAAAGAAAGAAAAAGAAATTGAGAGGGGGGGTGTAACTTACCAGAGGTTCCTGTGTGTTGGCTGAGTTGGCTAGATTCTGCTTTTCTACTATCACTTTCTTTGTCCATTGTGTCACCACTGCCGCACGAGCTGTCTCTATGGCCAGCAACTTTTTCATCTTCTCTCTAAAAATGGAAACAAAAGAAATTGTTTACATTTTAACTCTTAACAGAAAATATGTTGTCAGAAACTCTGCACTTTCAACGTGTTCTGGTGGCAAAATTGACATAAGCAACTTCAAAAAATACTCTCTAATTTCTTGCTGCAAGGAAGTTGATTCTAGCTGGTCTTCTATGCAAGTTTTAATAGCAGGTTGTGCAACTCACAGTGTCTGAGATACTTGCATTTCCAATTGTGTGAATATTACAACTACCTCAAATATAGATTTATGGAAGTAGTATATTTTTCTTGGGTAAACTTTTATTTCTCAATTTTTCCTGTCTTAGGAAAGAAATAATTTTAGTAATTTGGCTAACTTATCAAATATATTTATCACAGGTTGTGGATTGATTATGGATCACTTTACTTTAGGAAAGAATCAAAATATGGGCTCCAAGTAAAGCTGCTACTTGACCTCAATAGTTAAAGAGATAATTTGCAATTCCAGATATAAAAATACATATTCTCTGTTTTTGTGGGTCATTATTTGGTGCCAACATGCTTACTGCACATTTTCAAGCACTTTAGCTTTGTCTTCATTTGGATCGGAGAAATAAGAAAGCAAAAGGATAGAAGAGCTGCTGTTTCACATATTTTCAGAAATTCACTGCAAATTGTCAAGAATTGCTCTTAAATAAGTCTGTCTAAATGAAAGGCTATTTCCATTCTGGAGAAAACACAACTTTAAAGTAAATAAGTCAATAAAGACAGCTAAGAATGGTATTATAGTCATATCTGCCACTCCTACTTCTACAATGATATCTTTATTGCAAAAGTAAGAGAGAGAATAGAGAGAGTCACATAGCAGAGGCAGCTTAGATACAAAAAGCAGAAGTTGTACTAAACGCAAAAGAAAAGAAAATTGACGTTTTCTGTGATGAGACCGCAGATGGGATGGAACAATGTGTTTTTGTAGCTTCATTCAGAATACTGTGCGATATTGCTCCTGAACCAGTGGCTGGTGGCATACGTTTTCTTGAGTCTGCAAATGCTACCAAATGCATTACAATTCCAGATTCTGTTAAGGAATGTTATGTAGTTTATGGGGCAATGAACTGTATAGTGATGGACTCCACTTGCTATGACATAAAATGTGTCAAATGTCTAAAACTAGTGTTAGGAGATCCTTTAATTCACAACCAATCCTGTGCTCATAAACTGAGCCTTCTTCATAATATTTGTCCTCAGGAATTACTGTTAGAATATCCAAATTGAAAGTGTTAAGTGACAAAAAATTGAGAGAAATTTTTGTTTTTCAAAGGTTTGTGTCCATTAGCACTGCTAGATGAAACATACAGCAATAGAAGAGCTGTTTTGTTCTCACATATATATATATATATATGTATTATACATTTTTGTTTATTTTTGGTTCAGTAATGTAAATAAATCTGTTTCTGTGTGAAATTAAACCACCAGAAGGTGTTTTCTAACTACAACAGTTATTTATTAACCTTAAAATTCATCAATTACCACAATTAAGTACTGCAATGACCTAGATTAAGAGTTTATTTCTGAACATTAGGAAAAGAAAACATTTTATTCTGTCTTTTTCAAGAACTGCCCAATGTTACCAATGGCAGTGCTTACTTGCTGGAATTCATGGTTTATTAGTGTGTTTTATTTGGTAGTAGAATTAAATGATTTTGTCAACTGTGGTGTGAACTATTTGTATTTCTGAGTACCAAAGAGATGTCTGCTGCCCATTCCCAAACCATTTTCATCAGGGAACAGATTCAGTCCATTGTTGAACTGGTAACCATATTAAAAGGATCAAAATATCCTACTGCTCACCTTCTTTATGAAGAATTAGGAAAATATAGATACAATTCAAAACCATAAAGTAAGATGTCACTTTTAGTGCCACAACAATGCACTTGCATCTTTTCAGCAACCAAACAGCTGCCATTAAAGCTTCCTTTAAGCCAGTTGCTTCAAAAATTTTAGTGAAAGTCAATCTACTAATCTTGAATGTCACAAGATCCAGCAAGAGATATTTTTAAAAACTTTGCAGTGTTGTATATCAAAACTATTTTGCTAGAAGAAATAAATCCTCTTGCAGACTTCACAAAACTTCCTTTTATCAAGGAACTGGATCAAGAAAGTTCATTTCAGGTTATACAGAACTGAAGGACTGTGTAGTTAAATTTGGCTCAAGTTATGAATTTGAACATACCGACTATGCTGAAAGCTATGAATATTTCATAATCAGACCTTGTTGAGCAATCTATGCACCTATTATGGTTATCTTGTGCAAATGTGGACTCTGAGTAATATTTTGTTTTCCTATAATAGTGTTCTGAAAAATATGTGAACAAATCTGAATGAAACTAGTCTCTATATATAGTCAAGCCTAAGGTTTACTGTATAGGTTAATAAACATCCAGATTAACCATTTGAACATCAGTTTTTGGTAAAAATAACCTCACATTTGGATAAAAAATAATAACACTTCTACCCAAAAAATAATCTCATATTTTACAGTCCCTACGAATAAACCATACTTTGTAATACTAATTAATTAAACTTGTAACATATATTAATTATTTCTTCTCAGGAACGTCAACCTCAGGGAACTCTGATGATGGCTCAGAGTACACATTGAAAGCTTGGAAATTAATCCAACATTTACCTAGCTGATGTCCTGAGAAGAAATCATTAATAACCAGTGCCGGGAAAATTTCACATCCTTGATTGTAACATATATGTTTATAAACAGCTTCACCACTAGGTATTTCAAGTAAATAAAATAAACTAAAGAATTCTCATTCAAGAGTGAACTAAATTTGTCATTGTTTGTAATATGCAGTCACTTTCTAGCAATAAATTAAATAACAAAACTTTCCTTGCTGGTAACATTGGTCCACCCTAGAGAAGCAAATTATGTACCTTAAATTTAAGTCTATTTGTATACCAGCTCTCATTTCTTTTGAAGTCATTTTTGAAAGAGTAGATCTAGAGTAATTATTATGCACTTTAAATATTTCTGGACTTGATAAAAAAAATAAACAAACCTTTTCAGTTTCAATCTGTGAAACACTACAATCATGATGAGCACTCCTAGAATGAACATTGTGCACAGAACTGCTGTTGCTATGTTGATCAGTGTGGTCTGCGGCTTCGGGGTCGGTAGGGGCTCTTGGGGAAGACCTGCAAAATATTAAGTATCAATGTAAATTGCATGTAGCTTCTATCCAAGAAAAAAAATAATTTTTAATATCAGTTGGAAAAGTGAATATTGCATGATGGCAACCTTTTTTTCCATAAAGAGAAGGGTGTTGAATTACTGTTAATATTTGGAAGAATGTCAAAACATGCTTGATTTTTAAAGACCTGTAGATTATCATTTATTTCTCACAACTGCATGGAAAGAGTATGGAATTTTAAGTCCAGCACATACCATCCAGTTCTTAAACATTTGACTATTGCTATTCCCTTTAGTATGCTAGCCTTTGAAACCCAAGATAGCAGGTTCAAACCTGGCGAAGGATGATGGATTTTTTCAGATGCAAAAATCCTTAGCATGGCTTTCTTCAGAAAGGAAGTAAAGCTGATGGTCTGTGCAATGTTTATTTGCACGTTGCCAATACCTTGAAAGAAGAAGGTTTCTAGGCAAAATTCCACCATTTTGTGTCCGCAAGTCATGATTTTGTTCTACAGTGCCATCTGTGGGTGACGAGCAGACCCCTTGTCACCATGATGTATAGTGGCGAACTCACAAACTAGAAATTCAAACCCCATAATGGAAACATTGTAACGATGCCCAATGCTCCACAAGAAAATAGAAAATAGTACCAATAACAGTTGAACTCTGCATGTTTCACTTGTAGGGCAATGATATAGAAACACAAAATAATAAAACCAACCCACTTATCTCATTTTCTATATAGGTACTGCTGATTCGCTGTCAATGTGACTACAGTATTTTTCAGATCATGATGACCCTGCACCATTTTTGTTCCAAAGTTGTAAAAGTTTGCGGTTGGAATCCAACCCTCACTGTTGACAAGTCTACCACTTATAGGCCCTTTAACTGAGGCGCAATTCTTGATTGCAAGCAGTATCTCCAGAAAACAGATTTTACTATATTGCCTCTCACCTCTAGTACAGGTTCGTCTTTTGTTTGCTAATGATAATTGCCCAGTGATAGGAGGGAGCGGTCCCATTTGAGGGCCATCATGTTTTGGAGAAAAATATACATGAAGCTTAAGTGCCTTATGTAAGATTTCTCTTTGTTCAATCTGACTCTACCTATCCAACACTTTGTTAGGTATTTATAAATTTAATACAAATTTTTTCTTCACAAATTTACCAGGCTTTACAGGTGGCCTAGCTGACCCATACCTTGAGCCACACAGAATGACGATAATACATAAGACAAAGCCTGCAAATAATCTGATAGGAGGGAGCGGTCCCATTTGAGGGCCATGATGTTTTGGAGAAAACTATACATGAAGCTTATGTGCCTTATGTAAGATTTCTCTTTGTTCAGTCTGACTCTACCTATCCAACTTTTTGTTAGGTATTTATAAATTTAATACAAATTCTTTCTTCACAAATTTACCAGGCTTTACAGGTAGCCTAGCAGGCCCACACCCTGAGCCACACAGAATGACGATAATACATAAGACAAAGCCTGCAAATAATCTCTCTTACAAGAAACTATAAAGAATTTATTTATCCGAGTGTTACAAAGTTTGTTGATAGTGTTGTGGATGTTACATTTGTTATATTCACAGATGAAGCAAGGTTACACTTACATTTTCACGTTATAATGCAAAACACTAAATTCTGTTCTGAAAATCCTCATCTCATTCAACAAACTCCTTTACTTTATGAGGAGTTTGGCATACATTGCACTTATAACTGCACCTAGAATTATTTGCCCTATCATTTTTACTTTTTCTAATACATATAGTAAGTAAAGGAAGTATTATATTCCACCCAAAAATATTATATTGAGATTTTTCCCAAAATAAGTGTTTTGAGAATCTGTGAATCCAAAAAAAGCATTTTTACTATCTCTAGCATGTATGTACAATGTACATAATGTATACAGAAGGCATTGTATTCTACGCAAAATGTTGATACCTAGATTCCAGAAATACATATTTTGAGACCCCTGAATCCAAAAAAGCCATTTTAGAAACATGTTAGTATGTGTTTCTGTATGACTATGGGCAGCATAGCTCAAAAACGAAAATTCAGTTAAATACCAAACTTAATATTTAAGTTCAGTATCTTCTATAGATGCAACATAAAGATTTTCAAGAAAATCCCCCCACCCAAACTTCCCTTTACATGGAACAATTTTTTGAAATTTTTAATTTCCTTAAAAATGCTTAATGATTTTGATTGAAACACTGTATATTAAAAATATTTACATGGAAAATTAAATGTATATCTTGAATTTTCTGGCTATAGCCTCTGAAGGCCATTTTATTCAGATGTAATTTTGTGTAATCCTGTGTAACTGGCAGGTGCTAAGTGACAGAGAAAAACTTACTGTAGCTCTCTTTAAAACACATAATTTATTATAAATTTATTCTGAGGTATCTGTAATAATGGTTCAAATTCTTCAATACTTATTAATTCTTTCAAAGTCCTTTTAATTGTTTATCATGATTGTATGGAAAGAGTATGGAATTTTAAGGCTATGGAATTTTAAGGCCAGCAGAAAAAGCATCTAGTTCTTAAAACATTTTTTCTCTTTATATCCAGTAAAGTGTGTAATTTAGCTATTTTTGCAAAGATTTACTCAATTAAAATGAATTAGATAGAGAAATAACTTTGTAAAAATATTTTTATACCCATTCATAAATGATAAAGGGCACAGAAAGTCATGTGAACGTGATTAATGTTTTTAAACAGTTAATATCGAGTATTAGAGAGCATATTTTCAGCAGACTTAAACAACTGTTCATACAGCAGTGGAAATATTAAATTTCGTAAAGAAATATTGAATTACAAGATTATCAGTAGAGGATTATAGCTCTCTCGGTCCCATTTGTCAGTTTTTCATTTCTGTATATGGAAAACTCTAAAAAATTAAGGTATACAAAGACAAGCCATTCACAATCCATTGTTAAGAGACACTATTGTGCAATAAATGGGATTATTGCACATATGAATGGAAATTTAGTTTGTGATATCAGGAATGTGATTCAACATCTTCTGTAGTGAAGGTTATTAAAAATATGAAAACTCTCATTTTAATAGCTGACTGTAGTGGACTCCATTTACCAGGGAACGAGAGCACTGGCACGGGGATCACATGATGCTTAGGCTGTAAAGAATCCAAAGGAATGCTCTGTATTTATTTCAAATACTAAATCACTAAGAGATGGAAGAGTAAAAAAAAAACAAAACAAAGAAGTTTCAGTTGCAAATATTACATTGAACTGCAAATTGATCCTGTATTGGTTAGATAGTCATTCAAAGTATTACTTGGGAAGAGAAGTTAAAAAAGGGGAGGTTTAAAGGGTAAATGGCAACTCCATTCTCCTTCTATCTACAAGCAGCAGCAAAAATAGTTAATGTTTTGCAGTACTCTGGATATATAAATCATTTATAAAAAACAGCATTCATCAAACAGAATTAGCAGCACTCTTCACTACCCTATGAATTCAGAAAGGCAAACATGTTAATGCTTATGTTTAACAAATAAACAGCTATGCTTCAGAGCAACTACATAGCAGCTATGTTCCTTTTCTGGCTATCTCCTACAAATAATTACAAGCACTATTCTAGGTAAACCAAAAAAAAAAATTGCACTACTGCAAGAAGGAAACTCTGCACCAAAGTGGCACAATCCACTTCTATATTTAGGCCATTTCTCTTAAGATAGGAGACAACTTTAACAAATATGTTGTGAATATATAAGTTTGCAAACATAAAAAATGATAATCTAATTTTGAATAAACTCCTATCTTTGGAACCACAGGCCTATGCAGTGGTTTTGGGCTCCTTGGCAATGAGCACCTCAAATGAAAGCTATAACTCAAAGCCAAACATTGTTTATGGGCTCATCTCCCTTGCTTTGTTACATCAGCTCTCACCGACATGTGTGAGGCCCACACAGCCATTGACACCGAAATTTTCGCCCCAATATTGCGGCAAGAAGACAAAGAAAGGTGATGGCTACCATTGTCCTCCAGGAGAAAAATGGACATGAAGTTGTGGTGGTGTTGGTGGTTGTGGTAGTGGGGCGGATTGACACTGGCACAGGGGGCACAGATACAGGCCACACTTCATCTATAACCACCTCACTCGGAGGAGGGAGCTCAACTGCAAAGAGAATGGAGTGCCATTTCGGTTGCTCTTAATGGTTATTGATTATCATTAGGTATTGTAGCAATTATCATCCTTCTATGACATGATTTCCTTAATCAGTACATGCACAAAAATGTATATTTATAAATATACTAAATTTTATGAAACTGATATAAAAATTCAAAATCTTCTCGGGCTTCTAGCCAGGCTAGAAGCCCGAGAAGATTTTGAATTAACACGTCGCCAGGAAAGCTCAGTTCTTATGATATAAAATGTCATTATAAAAATTTTAAGTACATTTCAAATAAAACATTTAACTTATTTTGAATAATAATTTCAATGTCAAGAACATGCTTTCTGAATTGTTCAGATTTTTACTATCAAATCAGAAATATCAGTAAAGAGTTCTTTAAAGAGTTTCATAATGTATGGCTTTGAAAACAATACCATATATGCAGAATTGTATCATTTAGATTAATTATATTATTTCTTCAGATTTATTCAGCCTTTAGCACCAGTGGGTTTAAATGCATGATGTCATTATTAGTTCAGTGAGCCCCTTATCTCAATTGTGGAATTGAAACTTGGACTGCATGCATTGCCGACTTCATAAACAGGTGGATATACTGGGCGGTGTAGAACTGTTATTCATCAGGACATTTTGTGCATTCTTTTCACAAGTGACCACCAATTGCAGAATTTGCAAGGTTGAGTGCTACTTCCAAACTGGAAGAATATGTTACCTATCAGCATAAATGCTGCCATTGTAAATTTATGAGACCTAAGAGAATGTTCCAAATGAAACTATTGGAAAGGTATGATACAAGTCTCATTTCACTAAGGTAATCTCCAATTGTTGATATCCAGCCCTTCTATCTGTCTTTTGCTAGTCCTCTGCAAGAGGCAATGCATGATAAACTTGCTATTTAGTATTGACATCATGCCGGGACAAATGACTGGCGGCAAAGGCCAAATAAATCTGAAGAGCCTACAGAAACTATGCCGCCCAGAACATATTGTCAAATCTTTAGATTTGATAAAGCTAAAGAGATTTAGGGCTACATTCATTAAACAATTAGAATCTAATATTTCAATTAAAATAATAGTTTTGAATAATTTAATACCTTAAGTTATGAAAGGAGATACAAAGGAGAGATAACAGAGAGAACATCTTAATTCAACATCACTTACATCAGTTGTCATCATGCAATAACTAGACAAATTCCATCTGTTTTGTTACATACATTTTAAAGAAGTTTTCATTTGAATTAAAACAATACAGTTATTCTAAAATAACAAGCTATAATGTGGAACTGGAAAAAAATCAACAGCTTCAAAACTTGTGATAATAAAGCTGATGATGAACATTTAAATTACTAATATAGTTTGAATGCAAATGTAAAACAGCTCTTGCAGCTCTATGTTCACTGACTCAATCAGAATTTCTTGCAAAGAAATTGTACAATACAGGCACAAACAGTCCTTGCAATATGTTTTTTGCATAGTGGATTGAAGCAGTATCACGCAAATCAATGTTTCCTTATAGGTCTTTCCTGTCATATTTTTTCAGCAGATGGTCATCACTTGAAAGATATTATTTTCAAGAAATAAATAGCATATTATGTTGGTTAAAAACTATGTGTGTTGTATTTTTGGAAAAATATTTTCTTATATAGAACAAACATATTAAAATCATCTGTTCCTCTGTCAAACCATATATATTAAAATATTTAAATTATATATATTAATTCTAAGCTCTACTAATTCAAGATTGGCCAAATAAAGGAGATTTTAACAAAGGAACAAAAGGAACAAAGGTTTAGGTTAAGTTATGTTTAGGTGATTTAAGTATCACGTTACTACAGGGCATGGAGTCAGTAAGATAAAAATTGTGCCTTAAATTTGGTATAAATACCATATTGTGTAACAGTGATGTAACATGCAAAATGTCAAATTGTACGATCGCACAATAATCAAATCAAAGGATAAGTATAGTGCATCATCAAGGTTTCCTAGCAATGCTAAATTTACTAGCAAATTAATTTATGCATGCAAATTATTTGTTCTGAATTAAGAGATTATACATCTAACCACACATCCATGACAGTGAATTACAAACATAAACAGTAAACATTTACTGTAATTTAGGTAACTCATTAATTCAAGTTACTTTATAATAGGAGTAATTATTATTTTATTAAAAAATGTGTAATATTTGCAAACTGAAATTATAACAGAAATTATATTTTATAACCTTGCCAGTTTCTTATTTTCTTATGATCTCATAAGAAAATAATTAATTATACTATGTGAAACTGTCCAGATTTCAATTATTTATAAAAGTGCATTTAATTGTTGTTAACTTGGATAACAGTTCAAATTTTATAAAAATTTATTGCTGTATACATTTGTTTGTGAGAAAAAATAATAATGTGTGCTATTTAAAGGTTTACCTACATATGTTTTACTTTTATGTTTATATAAATAATTCAATGAATTATAGTACAGTTGGAAAGAAAACAATATGCAAACAATATTAAAAGAGCACCCTATTTATTTTACTTTTGAGAAATAAAATAAACATTACAACTTTGCAGATGAAGTTAAATTAGCCTAGCAGCACTTGTTTGCAATAAACAGAATACTCTTTCCATAATAGCCTTTACACAAATGGCTTATTCTGCAAAACTACTTTTTTTGACCAATACAAATTGCCCTATGTAAGTTGAAAGAAATACTATTAAAACTAAAATTAATGGCGTTGCTTACAGATTTTATGTTTTGTAGAGTGCCACACAAATAGTAAATATTGTTAAGTGTTATCCAGTTCTCTTAGAAATCTAAGAAAAAAGTAAAATCATAATTGACTTGAAGGACCTCAGAGGCAAATGCAATTAAATTATGTTGAAATGAAGATTTGAGCTCTTAAAGTGTTTCTAACCTGTATTTGCTAAAGACAATAATGAATTAATGCATATAGAAACTATGAAACCAATTCTGTGTGATACTGGCACAATGGAAACAAATGTTGATGTTAAAATGCTGCAGAAACTAGTATGGAACAATTACAATTGATAAGTATTTAAACTGATTTATATGCTGAAAGTATTAATGATGTAAGAATGTTTTTGTTAATTTTCCTACTTATCAAATCACACCTTTAATGTTTTTATTTTCTGCAAGCTGCCTGTGCCCCCACCATTCCACAAATGTGAAATTTATATGTATAAATGATTAATCCTACCGTTTTCTTAAAGTATCTTCTGGTTTATAATCTTACCACTGTAATTCTTTAACCAGAAACTTCTGATTGCTTTCACTTTGATTAGAAAATGTCATAATTTGAATTTTACTTTTAATTTATAATAAAAATTGACCTCTCAATTTTAAATGTTGCAGCCTAGACCACAAATGGCATTTATTGTGGGAAGACAGTTAAATCACTCCTGAAGCACATCCCTTCCATAGAGCTATTAATTAGTTCATTAAATTATAAGCATACTATAATTTATGCAATGAGAAAATATATAGCACATTTCCATGGGGAATTTAAATCAATTTGAGTCTAATTCCATCTGAGTACAATCTGTGTTTTACATATTATATTCATTTCGAACTAAGATTGTTTTGAATACACAAGGTTCAGGGGTAAATAATTCAAATCTTTGATGTTGGTTTGAATACATTGGTGAATCTGTTACACATATTTCTATGTATTTTAAGCAATGATCAAAAGAATCAAAATACTAGAAGTGGTACACAGTGAAGCATAATTACACATTGGAAAAATGAGTTGAATTTACACTTGAATTGCTTCACTAAGTAATTAATTACCTGGACATGTTTCGAAGGAAAAGAATCAAAATACTAGAAGTGGTACACAGTGAAGCATAATTACACATTGGAAAAATGAGTTGAATTTACACTTGAATTGCTTCACTAAGTAATTAATTACCTGGACATGTTTCGAAGGCGTATGTTGCCTACATCATCAACAGATTTCAGTTAGTGAAGCAATTCAAGTGTAAATTCGACTCATTTTTCCAATGTGTATTTTAAGCAAGTTTTGATGTTAATGAATGTTTTAGAAAAAATTAAACTGTGGGATTGAGGAAATTATAAAAATGATCAGGTTGCAGCTGGTTACAAAGAGAGTAGTAGAAGATAGCATCTTTGGCATATTCAGTACAATTTGTACACAGAAATGTTTTCATGCATCATATTTTCAATCTGTCTTTCTAAGAGGGCCAGATCCAAGAATCAGTATGATCTGAACCTGCGTTTCCATGCAGTATTCAGTATGGAATGTGTACTCAAATCAAGATCAATTCTCCATGAAAATGTGGTAAGTGTTAACAGTTCTACCAAGAGCTAGAAAAGCGGGTACCTACCTACCTGTTATTTTGTTTGAATTTCATGATAGGTGTTTGTAAAGGAGCATTCTATTGCTATTTGTGAATCGTCTTTAACACACTACACCCAGATGCATATTGTATGCCAATTTGTTTTATTTATTCATTTATTTTTGGCAGGCATGATGCACAGTCAGAAAAATCAATGGAGGACTTTATTTAGGACTTGTTAAATAGAAGTTATCCATTCATTTGGTAGGATTAATGCAATTTTTTTTTTTTTTTTTTTTTTTAAGGCTAAAAGAAAAGTTTTCTCCTATTTATTCTTATCTCACTTGAAGCCCAGAACTTACAAAATGCTACATTTTTACACTACATTCAATTGTTTAGCTCTGTTAAAATAGCATCTGCAAATTATGATAAGGAAATAGATTTTCACTTCTAGATGGTGTAAAGAGATATCCTTATCCCTTTAATGAACTAACCAAAATCTAGTTAAGCTCAGTAAAGTATTGAAATCTTACAAATATGCAAAGAACCTTGTGACAGTGATGTGATTAAATTTAATACAAAAGAATTTGAGTCCGTTTTTGTAACACAAACCTCACTTAATAATTACTTACTGGGACTGGTTTAGGCAACACTTGTTCCCATTTTCAACCCTTAACTCTGACTAAATCTTGCTTCGTTGGCATCAACGACAAGGGCGGTGGTGTATCACTTGTGGAGCCATCTGGTGCTGGGTCTATGAGCTTCCAAAGGTGTATGGTAGTACGTCAAAATTCATGATATGCTCTTTTTCTTCATGATGTAGATCTTCTCACAGAGATCTAACTCTGTGTGTTTATACACTGGTTTTAACAGTTGTGTATTAGGGGTGACTTCGTGTCCTGATGTCAAAAATGATAGGCAACTGCTGATTTTTCTGTTTGCTTGTATTTTAGGTTTTTCATGTGTTCCTTTAATCTGGTTTCCAAACTTCTTTTCATCCTTCCTATATATACTAGATTACAGTCTCAGTATTTAATTTTTGGCATTGGAGTTTCTGAATGCTGAAGTTGTTTTTTGGAGCTAAGGTGATGTTATAATTCTTGAAGAATTTCTGGAGTCTGTTGTGGGTCCAAGGATGATAGGTCAAATTTCTGAACTGAGGTTAATCAAGGAAGTTCTGTATGGTTGTGTATGTTATACGGTTCAGTAATTTGTATTGTGTATTCTCTTGTCTATTGCACTTTTTGGAAGCCATTGTTGGTAGCTATTAGGAGTATCTCTTGGTATTCTTTTTGGTATTCACTATTCTCCATGGGAATGTGTACTAATCTGTATGTTAAACTGTTCAGGACTGCATATTTTTGTGTTGTGGGATTGTATCTATCAAACTTTAGTTATCTATATTTGTGGATTCTCTATGTACTCCAAATGTTAGGTTATGTTTTTCTGTTCTTATTATTTTGATGTCCAGGAATGGTAGGCATATTTTCCTTTCGGCCTCAATGGTGAACTGAATAGATATGTTTTGCAAGTTGAGGAGTTTGAGGGCATCATTTATGAGTTTTTCCAGAACTATAGTGATGATGTCATCTACATACCTGTACCATTTTTTATATATATGCAGGAATGCTCAAAATTACTCATGTATAAGTCATCTAGGAATGATGATACAGGATTCCCCATTACTAGTCCTGTTGTTTGTTGGTAACATTTATTCTTGAATGTGGTAATTCTCTCTTATACATACATTGGTTAGGCACAAGATCTGTTTCCTCTGTTTATGTTTTGCAGCAAGTTTTAAGAAGTTTTAGGAGTTCATCTATGGGTATGCTGGGAAACAAGGAGGTGACATCAAAGGATTCTATCTTACTATAGGTCAAATACTGAAATTTTTCAAGTGGTTAATCAGGTCCAATGAATTTGATACCTTTCACTATTGAATTTTGGGAAGGAGCTGAATTTCTGTGTGAGCCTTTTGGAGAGTTACATTTAAATTAACTTATCACAGTGTTGAGGACTCCAGGAAAATGAAGCCCTCAAAACGGTGAGAAATCAATGCTGAGATTTCCAAAAGGATGTAATTCGATGTCCTATCTATTGTTATTTTGAGAGAGAGGAGTATCCTATACGAAATAGATTGCTAGCTTCACTTAAAAGAGACGGTCTGCTTAATGGTGGAAAGAGCTGCTTATTTGGCATACTAAAAGACATTGGTTTTAAATGGAAAACATGACAACAGTAAAGCACTCTTCGAAAGAAAAGATATGGTTCTTTTGAGATGCAGGTTCTTGCGGAAAATCTGTAACAAGTGCCCAGGAGTTATTATGTGGTTAGATGAGACATGGATGAATACAAATCATTCAAGAACAGACGTTTGGACAAATGATTCACTCCAGGAAACCACCAAGTCAATCCTTGGGAAATGCAAAAACTTAATTTTGCTATAAGCTGGTATTTTTGCAGGTTTTGTTCCAAACTTCATGCTATGTTCACACCCAAAAAGACCAGAGACTATCATAAGGATATTATGGGCCAATTGCTTGAAAATGGTTTTAAAAAATATTGGTGTAAAATATTCAGCCCAAATAATCATTGGGTGCAGGTAGATAAAGCTCCTGCGATGGGCAGGTGAAAAGGGGAAATTATGGTATGACCTCAAAGGAATAGTAAAACATTAACTAAAATGGAACTTATACAGTGGTCAGAGACCACAAACCATAGTTCTTGCATAAAATAGATGCAATAGCTGCAGAGTGTGGCCACAATTTTTTAGGCTTCCTGCATATCATGGCCAGTTTAACCATATTAAATTAATTTGAGGAAATATAAAAAGGTAAGTGACAGATAACTGTTTCACACTGTCATCTATGAGACATTTAGTAGAATATGCTATAGAAAAAGTGTCAGGTGAACAGTGACATGGAAGTATTGGAAAATCATAGAAGAATTCTGGAATTAGGAGGAAATGCCATAAGTACAAGTAAGGGCACTGGTGATACACTTGGGAGACAGTTATGTTAATACAGACCCTGACACAGATCACATTCCTGCTGCTATAGATAACTCTAGTTTATTCCAGGACTGCAGCATTCAATTTCTTCAATAAAAATTGCCAACAGTAAGTTTAAAGGTTCTAAAATTTATACATATTTTTCGGCACACATTTTTCAAAACTAATATGTATAGTTTATAGTTTGTTTAGGTTATAAGTGTGTAATTATTACATCAGATATTGTTATAGCTTGAATATTTTAAAGCATGGGAACTAGGCTATACCATATTATGTCCCACCTTCACAGCAAAACCTAGTTTTATAACAAGGACAGTCATTGGTGCCTATACCTGTACTACATGCCCCTACGCAGTGTATATGGCCTTGCAAATGTGTCGCACTCCAGTAAGATCTTCTATCTCTTTCAAATTACAAGTGTCAGAATTTAACTCTGGCTGCCAAACTCTAATTAGTCCTAAATCTAAATATCTCAAACTTGCATGATAAATGAATGGAAGAATGAATATAATGCAAACATATTCATAAGCTAAAGCCATAAACTTGTTGCAACATTAGTGCTCCGGACAGTTGAGTACATAAGACATCTAGGATGTTAACATATGATCAAAAATAAGCTATGATAAATATTTAAACAAATTAACACCAAAATTGTTCATAAAATTCATTTCCCAGAATGGCTGAAAACCAAATAATTGCCACATATTGTAAGCAAAAATGTACACAAATAAAGCTTTTTCAACCCATCTCTGTAGTGTGGGGTAGTGTGTCTCTCACATTCAAAAGGTCCTGCATTCAAATCTTGTTTAGTATGAGTTACTCAGGTAAGGGTTTTTTTCAGAATTTTCTCTTATCCTGTGAAGATGAATATCAAATAACTTTAAACTTAATGGACCCGATGCCCATTTGATCATATTCACCAATTTCATTCATTGTCCTATATCATCTTGCAGGACATTAAACTAAAACTTCTTTAATAGATATTACTATAGCAGTATTTTCTTGAGTTTTTAAATTCTTTGGAATATGTATATGTTCTTAACTCTATTTATTTTATACCGGTCGTCTCCTTAGCACGGTGGTAGCGCAGCTGCTTACCAAGCGGGAGACCTGAGTTCGATCCCTAGTACCAGCATGGGGATTTTCTCCCCACTGGGAGACCTGGCCCAGGGTGCACTCAGCCTCGTAAGGTCCCTGGGGGGCCAATTAAGGAGCTACTTGATGGAGAAGTAACGACTCCAAGTCATGAGGACTGCATTAACCAGCTGGGGGGACTCGAGGCGCTGACCACGTCTCACACTCCATTACTGCACCCTATCCATGACGTCTGTAGTGGACCGAGATGGGGGACGCAGTGGCCGGGTGGTAGGCCAAGGTTCCCCGTGAGCTGTCGTGCCATGGAGTTATTATTATTTTATACCACTTTAACTACTTGGTCATATTGTAATGGATTTGTTAGGTGAGATACTCATTGGTATATTGCGGACAGTTGCCTTCATGGTCTTGTCCCTGCACCATACCACTTTTATGTCATGCCAAGCAGATGGTGTAAGGGTCCTGACTCTTTCAACGTCTGTACTCAGATGGTATACAGCCAGCTTTGAGGTCTCATACTTTTACAGCATACTAACTTGCTCCAAGATAAGAAGATAGCATTGGAGTGCTGTCTGGTCTGGCTCCTTTCACTATCTTTGGATAGATTACAGTGTAACTGCAATTACCATATATTTTCAATGAGAAATACACCATTATTTTGGTCATATAATTATTTCATTATCTTACTATATGCTAAAGGTGTTATGGCCATTCTAAATAGTTCTCACCCAGAAAATATAAAATACAGGATTTTTTGGAGGAATGGGGGTTAACACAATCACCTTGTAATTGAATGCATTTAATCCAATGGTTTTACCTTTTTAGTTCCCTCAGTAAAAAATATTTGTATTAGCTATAATCTTATAAAACTTCATCCACACATTCATTTCTTCAGATTTGGGATGAAAAAGCAGTCAATGATGCAAAATATTGCCAAAACTAGCAACAACAGATGTGGAAACACTTGAAAGTAAAAGTCACTCAGTTTACATGAACAACCCCAAAAGTGTAAAGGTGCATTAACAGTATGACAGGCAAACTTTCTTTTTGCAAGGAGTGGATGAATAGCATCCTTCAATTGATCAGTAGTGAAGCACATTACTTCTAAGTAATGGCTCTACCCTTTTGGAAGTAATCTATAATCACCACCATGGAAGCCCAGAAAACTATAGGAATGACTTTTCCAGCAGATGATGTAGTTTTCTGAAGCACTTTCACCTGTTGCCACCCACTGTTTGCACTGCACAAATATTTGTGGTAATTTGGGTGAGCTTATGCCCCACAGATCCCTCGACTGTGTTTTGTGGCTTAGAGTCCTCAATTCTGGACGTTTACTATTGCATAGAAGCATCCCATTCTATCATTTCTGTAATTCTAGAAGAGAAACATACTTATAATTATTAGTTATAAAGTTATTATATTGCTGCACCATTTGTTGGCAACATTAAGTACCTACATTATTGAATGAGATGTTAATAGTTCACCTATGAATGAGAAACTCGTCAGGTTTAGGCTTCAAACCGTCATAAACATAGTGCCTACATGAGAATGATGGTAGTGGACCAAAAAGAAACATACCTCCCATTTCTTGTTCAAACCGTGAAAAAACGTTTTGGCAATAGTAGTTTCAGTATTAAAAGAGTCATCTGAATCCTAGAAAATTGCTTTTGTAATTTTAAAATTATGTAAATTAAAATGATTGTTCTAGATCTAACAGTAGATTTTATTATGAAGAAACATATTTAGTTTTTCTTACATTAAGGAAATTGAAAACATATTAAGGTTTTAAAAAATGGACAAAAAATTTCTTTGGACAAAATAGAAGAATTCTATAAAGTATGTAATGTGCTTTTGTAATTTTAATATTATGTAAATTAAAATGGTTGTTCTAGACCTAACAGTAGATTTTATTATGAAGAAACATATTTGGTTTTTCTTACATTAAGGAAATTGAAAATGTACGAAGGTTTTAAAAAACGGACGAAAGAATTTCTTTGGACAAAATAGAAGAACTCTATAAAGTGTGTAATGTGCTTATCCTTACTGATTTTTTTACCATCATTATTATTGTGGTTATTGTTGTTACTGTTACTCTTATTATTACTATTACTAATTATTATTATTATTTACCTGTAACTATTGTTAGTTATAGAAGTTTAAGCTGAAACTTGTGTTGTAATGTGCAATGATTGACTTGTTTGTGTACATCCTTAATTCTCACACTTAATATATTTATAATGAATCCTTGACTACTTTCTGTTCCTGGTGTTTATTATGTTTAATTTATCCTTATGTTTGTGTTCAGTCATATTGATATTTAAAATCTTTTGTTAATTATAATGGGTAATTAACATAACTCTTTATATTAATTTGTGCAATGTCAATAATTATAACTGTAATACATCTGCATTGTAATGTTCCCATAATGAGCCTATGGCTCAGAAAATGCTTTTTCAATTAAAAAAAAAAACACAAAATGATCATGTTTTCAGATAAAGTTTAGAAACTTTAAAATATTTGCCTGCATTGTTTGTTCAAACTGCCAATTCTAACATAAAAACTCTGTATCCTCAATGCAGAGGATAGTTTCCACTTTTCGCCTTGATAACTTTTCTTGACTGGTAACTTTTTAGTAAAGGAAGCTTACCTGCCATATTGCTATTGAAAGTAATGATTATTGTAACATTAAATCATACTGAATAGATAAGTGAATCTGATTCTTTTAACTTACTGTCAACAACATGTAAATATGCACTTGCATAAGTTACTCCAAGACTGTTTCCAGCTATGCAGGTGTACCATCCTTCATCTTCATAGGAAACATTATAAAGCACCAACAATTCTGGCTTTTCTGGTGGAGTACTTGGCTACCAAAAAAAGGAAAGAAAATCAAATAAATGTTCTTGCACATATGCTCTGTATGTGTGTGTATACCTACTCACTCTTACACTACCTCATAAACATCAAATGGAATAAAGGATTATTAACAGGTAAATTACCTAATTAACAGGTAAATTAACACTTTGGTCAAAAAGTTGGAACAAGTACCTAACTTAGTTATTATATAGTCTAATCCTACTGGATCAAGAAATAAACATTTTTTTTTTCCTTTCTTTTTTGTACAGGGATTTTTTAAATATACTTCCAGATTTAAATATATTTTATTTAAATAGAATTTTTAGGCTAAAATGAAGCTAATGGAAGCAAGCAGCAATGTGATCAATTCAAGCTTAGACTCATCCAAAGGCAATGCAACCTTTGTTATGCATTATGGAAGTTGTTTTTACTTCTTTTTACTTTCTCTATCATATACTATGTATATAGTAGGTAGAAAAAGTATTGCATTATACCCAAAAATTCAATGTCTAGAGATCACTAAAAGTATTATTTTGAGGTCCGCTGAATAATAATAAAAAAAAAAAAAATAGAAAAATGTCTGAAAATGAATTGTTTAGAAAACAAAGGAGATACTGAGGAATCAGTAACATCCAAGGAGATTTGTCAGGAACAAGAAAACTATTTGGGAACCAATGATTGGCTACATCATAATATAGCCAACTTAAATCAAGGCAGCAAACTAAGGTTTTTGTACCTATATATCTCAGTTTACAAGGTAGACAAAATTTGGGTTTCACAACTAAACCCTGGAACCCTAAGAGATGTTTTGAACCTCAATGAAAGTTGTACGGATGTAAATAAATTGGAATCAAGGAAGGGCTTGATTATAGAAAGGACCAAAAAATATTGGTTTAGAATATGTCTTTTAAATTAAGAATATTTTATATTCAAAAAGGTATCTAAATAAAGATAGGTGAGTAAATTTACTGCAAAGCAATTTAGAATGTGTTGGAAGGAATGTGGAGAATGAGGAAGAATCAAGTGAAAGATTTCTGGAAAGAGCTGAGAAAATAATTTGAAGATACTGAAATAAACAGTTAATTTATTGAAAAAGAAGAAAAGACATCACATATATTTTATTTCAAAATTATTCAAACCAAGTTAGAAAGGAAAAAATACACAAAGTGAACAAAAATGGGAGGGGAAGTTTTCTATGAGAAAGGGATAGGACAATAGAATGGGAAGAGCTTTTATACAGGCTCTATGCCCATCATGTACAGGAGCCTATACCATTATGCATTTACTGTGATAATGAATAGAGAAATTAAACCATTTAAAATAGACAGAAGTACAATGCAAGAAATGCTTAACAAGGACAGTATAATATTGACAGAATTCTTGTGATGTTTTCTGCTCTGAGATCTTACTTACTTTCTCTCTTGTGATTACCACCCTAAGCTCATGCTTAACTTTTTTATCAATTCCCAGCGTGAATTGTATTTACTATTTTTGGTGGGCGCATTGCAGATTCTCAATAAGGTTGTGTTAAACCTAGAAAGTGATACCATAATTTCCATAGAAGTTTTCCTAGTATACGGTGACCTAGTTTCTCACCTTAGAGAAAGAAAACTACATAAGTTTATGCCACCTTCTGCAAAACAGCTCTTCAGCAAGCTGAAGAAAAATAATGACATTAAGGAGAAGGAATTTGTTAATGTGATTGAAAATGTTTATGATTGCAGTATTCAGTACTTAGAATTATGAGAAAAAAGTTTTGACAAAGTCAGTTCATTTTTGTGGATAGCTTTAGATTCCCATGATGAAAAGGGTGGTCAGATTTAGAAAAAATGCAGAAGTTGTAAACAGTATTGTAAATCACTCTCTCAGTATTGACAATCTATTTGATGAGTGCATATTGATGAATCAAGTTATAAAACAGAAAAAAGCAGAATGGAATTCAGATTCAAAGTGTTCATCAATGATGTTGATAGAAACATAGCAAGTTGTGTTTACTAAACGAAGGCATCTGTCAGGAGCTTGTTAAACTTAATTGAATTCTGTGTGTGTTTACTTGCAATGTCTGCTTCTGTTGAAAAGGTTTTTTCTCTTATGAATAATATTTGGATACCTTCAAGGGGCAGACAGTAGTTCCCACAGTTAAAGAGTTACTCAACATCAAATTTAATTCCAAGCTCTCTTGTAGTGAATTTTATGAGTTGATAAAGTCTAACAATTTTTTTAAAAAGTTATTTTAACAGAAAAATACTGAAGATATGTATATTATTGGATGAATCTTTTGTAAATGGTTTACAAATTTAATACATTTTGAGCTCAATTGTATTATTTTAAGGTTACAGTATGCTTTAAAAGTTCCTGCTCCTTGTATTACTGAGTGATGTGCTAATCATGGATAAGTGCTGGTCTTCCCTCAAACTTAAGATTAGGGGACTTCTTTATTTTACATTTTTATGAAATATGTACAAATAAGAAAAGGTTTTTTTTTTAATAAACATCCTGCGAGAAGTTGGTTTTGTCTTCGAAAAAATTATAAGCCTTAGTACAAGGCCAAGTGCCATCACACACAGAGAAACAAACAAATGATAACCTGGACAGGGAGAGTCAGACTGAACAATTCTTAAAAGCACTTACAACGTTATAAGTTGCCATTGGTGTATGTCATCTCAAAATAATTTGAGATCAATTTGTGGTTTACCAGAAATATGTGATTCATTTGAGAAATGTAATGCCATGCCAGCATGTTGCCATGTTAGCTCAATGGCAGGGGCGGCTCGTCCTTACGTGCTGAAGAGCTGCAGCACGCTACTTTTTTTTCTTCTAAATTACATAACAGACATGCTGAAGGACCATGTAACAAACATAACACATTATGGTAGTAATAAGAAAGGCAGCACTGCCAATGACGAACTCTCGAAGCAAAGTAAACACGCAAGTTTAGCTAATGGAATGCATCCACGTGCTCAAAGCGATCAAGCACGGTAGGTGAATATTGCGCTTGCGTAGAACCTTCCCCTCTTACCCCCCCTGACGGTCGCTGTCCCATCGTTTTCGCACTGCTACGTGCTGCGTTTGGCTAAAGCACGGAATCAATGAAATCGCTACGAGTGTTAGTTCTTTTCCTTATAATCGTTTTGGCAGCAGACGAAACAGCCCTGCCACACTCACCCAAGTGCCACACTAAACATCAGAATTTAGTGAAATTAATTAAAGCGTATTACAACGTTTTATTTTAGTTATAATAACTAATTATATCTTTGTGATACAAACTGAGCCATAAAAGGACTATTATCTCCATACCTTATTCACATTGGAACGTACAGAACATTGTTTGTTATATTGTTTGTTAACATTGGTAACCATAAGTTCATATTGGCGCGATGTGTTACTTCCGCAAATGTGAAATCTAACAGGCCCACGTGTATCACATTGAAACAAAGTGTTCTGTTGTGTAAATGTTATTCAGTGTCAGTTTTCAGTTTATTTCCAACTGTGATCGCACTTTATTATATTTCAGTATCATTCAGTGTAGGTTTGTGTTACTTTCATAGGTAAGAAAACTTTAGTCATACATAATGAATATAGTTGATGAGCTGTTAAAAACTCCCTTTTCAAGGCGATCGTTAGATGAAAAGATCAGGATAAAAAATTTAGGGCGACCTACTCCTGATCTAAAAATTGAACAGAAAGCAAAAGGAAGTAAAAATTCTATTTACACAAGAAAGTTTAACACAAATATATATGACAACAGTGACTGGATCTGTGGTTGTGAAATCAGAAACGCGCTCTTTTGCTTTCCTTGCCTCTTGTTTGGAAGTACAGATTCGTGGTCTACGACTGGTGTTAAAGATCTAGGTCATGTTAATGAATATATAAAAAAACATTCAAATAGCAAGAAGCATATGAAAAACTCGCTTGACTTCTCAATGCTTGGAGGTGTAAATATTGCAACGCAGCTAAGCAGGGCATATCAAGATGCTACACAAAAACATAATGAACAGGTTGAGAAAAATAGATACATATTATCCAGGATAATAGACTGCATCAAATTTTGTGGGGCCTTTGAGCTTGCTTTGCGTGGACATGATGAGACGGAAACGTCAGATAATCCCGGCGTGTTTTTAGGCCTTATAAATCTATTGGGCAGTATAGACAGTGCGATGAAAGAGCATACCGAAAGCAATAAGGTGTTCAAAGGATTATCTAAGACCATCCAGAATGAACTACTTGATTGCATGTTGGAAGTGTGCCACGAAGAAATTGAAAGAGAAATGAAGGAGGCAGCCTATGTTGCTATCATGGCAGACGAAACCACTGATATCACTGAAAAAATTCAGTTGGCATTAATTTTTAGATATGAAAGGAACGGCTTTATTTATGAACGGTTTTGGGGATTTTTTAATCCATCTGATCAGACCGCTAATTCTATTGCCGGTTGTATTTTGAAAGAAGTGGACACCCTTTTTAAGGATGATCGCCATAAAATCATCGCCCAGACTTATGACGGTGCGTCTGTAATGAGCGGCAACACAGGAGGCGTGCAGATCAAGGTGAAAGAACACTATCCTTTCGCACAGTATGTACATTGTTACGCCCATCAATTAAATCTGGTTATGGAGAAAGCAGCTTCTCAAAATCAGTCCGCCAGAATATTCTTCTGCAGTCTCTCAGCTTTTCCAGAATTTTTTTCAAGATCTCCACAGCGTTTAGCAGCATTGGAAGCAACTGTTGCTCGAAGAGTTCCTCGAGGATCTGCAACAAGATGGAATTTCAAGTCTAGGACTGTTAACACCGTATATGAACACAGAGAATCTCTGATCGATTGTTTTGACGAATTAGAACAATCTTTATCAGATAGGACAGTGCAAGAAGCTCGTGGCCTGCGGCATAATTTGGAGGATGGAGAATTTAATTTTTGGCTTGCTTTTTTTCAGAAAATAATGCCACATGTAGACATTTTGTATAATCAGCTACAAGCAAGACAGATGGATGCAGTGAAGGCAAAAAATGCAGTCCAATCTTTTGCCAAAGCAATTGATGCCGTGCGAAGTAGAACGGATGATATAGCACACCAGATTCAGACATCTAACGTCCACGTTACAAAAAGACGTCGTAGGGAAACTAACTTAGGAGTAGATGCCAAGGAAGTATGTGACCGAATAATATCGGAGGTACACAGCCGCTTTGAGTCCACAGAACATCTTGATGCTGCAAAACTATTGGATGCAAAAAACTTTGAATTATTTTCTCAAGTTTTTCCTGAAACAGAACTCGGCATTGTCTGTGATCGATACAAAGATCTCGACAAAAACAAGCTCCGAACCGAACTTAGCATTTTATATGAGCATCCGGAATTCAGGAAAGTAGAAGGTGCTCTTCCACTCTTGCAGTTGACACTAAAAAATAATCTGCAAAAAACTTTTAGTGAAGTGACAAAGGTTTTAAGAATTGTTGTGACTATTCCCATGTCAACTGCAGAACCAGAACGATGTTTCTCCTCTTTGAAGAGGATAAATACCTTTCTGAGGAACACCATGTGTCAGGATCGCCTTACCTCTCTGGCCATGCTATCCATAGAGAATAAATTCGTTACAAATATCAGGGATTTCAACGTCAGAGTGATGGACAAATTCTGCATGAAGAAACATCGGCGTATGGACTTCATTTTTCGAAACTAGGTGAGTTGCATGCATTTTTTTTCCCCCGTGCAGCACGCTACTTGTTTTAGGCACGAGCCGCCACTGCTCAATGGTAGAGCAACTGGCTAGAGATCGGGAAATCCATGGTTCAAATCCGGCTATGGCATTGAATTCTTCAGTCTAACTCTACCTATTCAACTCCTGTCCTACACACAGCTTGTGTGAAAGAACAATTAAATTAACACAAATGATAACCTGTTAACATGCACACTGCAATTAATTTGAAGTATGATATACAAGGTACCTTCAATTGGAGTGAGATTAGTGCTGTAGAATGAGCTTGTTCCACCTGGGGTAGGATTAGAATTAGACACAGATGGGGCCCCCAGGACACTGGGCCAAGCACCGGCATTTTGTCTCTTATGTGATGCCAGGAAGGGAGGGATGAGATGAGTGATCCAAAGGGTGAAGACAGGTGTAGGCATGGATAGGATCCCTAATGGCTACAGTTAGAATGCTTCTGATGCTGCCCTAGGCCCTGCTTATGGGCCTCAGGCCTCTCAGTGGACCTCCAGAGGGAGCCCCAAAACCAAAGGGAGGCCTAATCAAGGATGATTATGCCAAGATAACATTTTACTATGTACAATCTACCATCCAGCCACAACCCAAACAACCTGGTCCGTCAACCCTGAAAGAGAGATGATTAGGAAATGATGGGAACAAGAAATGGTGGACCGGAAAATTCAGGGAATGTAATGAACCTACCAAGCATTCACCTGGTAAGCAGAGGAAACCTCCAAAAGAACCCAAGATAGGCTGGCCAAAGAGATCAAACCTGTGACCTCCTGAATGCGAGCTACAGATAAAACCATCTGAGCAATTCCACATGTTCTATCTGGGATAATGTTAATTATATTTATTCTCCTCAATATATGTGGATTGTGTGGGTTCTCAAGTGTTTTAGGACATATGTTGGCCACACTGAAGTAGCAGCTTCTGTTTCAAGATGATTTCATTAGGGATAGCACTAGTTTGTTTTAAATGGAAAAATATCCTGCATCCTTTTCATGCCTTGTGGAATTTTCTTGAAATTCCAGCAGTTGTTTCAGTGTGTCTAACACAAGAACCAAAACAATCCAATTATATTAAAGGGAAAAGAATATAATTAAAATTACTCTGTAGTCTAATCTCACCCCAGTTGATGTTATTCATTAGGAATTTATAACAGCAATAATAATCATCATCACAACATCATCAGAAATTTAAGCACCTATACATTTGAATCAAAACCATTAAATTTTTTTTCTTGCAAAATTTTATTTACACTATGATCTGAAACTGCATTTACTTTCATGTTCATCAGCAAAAAATGATTGGAGTATCCAGAAACTGAAACTACTGAAAAGTTTATTTGAGGTGTATAAAGTATCTATGATACTTACATTGTTGCTGATTATATCCAAGATGCAGTAATGAAGAGAATATTTCACTTTAAATTGTAATATGAATCACTATATATAATAATTAACTTACTTCTTTGTAAAAGCATGCTTCATTTTCTATTCTAAGACATCTTAGACTACATAGTTTTTTACAATTTTAATTTCTGTTAGTTGTATGATAACAAACTGTTATTATGACTACTACAGCAGATTTTTCCCATAAAATGCAAAGCTTGTATAATGATGATTGTTTAAAAGAGATATTTAAAATAGCTATGTGATACAAATTTACAAACCATAGCTCTATGTGTAATTCTTAGCTTAAAAGAATAAAACACTAATGGAGCACCATGCAATATATTTAAGTCTGTCCCAAAACTGCAAGGTGCACATGGCATTTCTTCTACTATGCAACTGAAGCATATTTAACCCCCAATACCAGAACTATTTTACTAGATATGCTACTCTTCTTGTAATTTCTAAACCGTCTTTCCTATCCCCTTTACAGGTGCCATAACTGAAGGGGTTCAAATTGTTGTGAGTGTTAAGGTGAAAGGTAATGGACTGACCATTCCAAAGCCAAAATGTTGCAAGTTCAAATCCCAGCGACTCAGTCAAATGTACCTGCAATTAAGGATGGCGAGGGCCCAAATAAAATAATTGGTGTACTGACATGCTTGAATGATGGCAGGATTACATTTGACTGCAGTTGCATAATTTGTTTTTTGTTCTAAAAACTACAATTTTATTGGAAATGTACTTTTACAATATTAAGCAACTATAATCAGTTGTATTTTATAGTTTAAGGTTAGTATAATACAAAACTAAAAACATAAACCATTAAGAAAAAATTTAAACTTTAACAACACACTAAGGGTTTATATGTGTAAATTTTTAATATTAATTCAAAGTGCAAAGGAAAATATTTTATAACATTTAAGTAACAGTTCAGGGTGTTGCTAATATTATCATGAAATAATAGTATGCTGATTTATTCTTATATGTTGTTACTCATATCTGCTATAATTCTTCCATTTTCTACAGCAGTTTGCTTATTTGTTTATGCAATGGATCACCAAAGACTAGAATTTCTCTGAAAAGAATTGAATTCTCTATTGTTAAATCCCTTTTCCATAAAGGTGAAGTGTTTCAAATATTGTCCAATAATTTTCAAATTTTCAAAAGTTCCTGGATATTTAACAGAGTGTATACTTTGAAAATTTAAGAATTGCACTCTTAGATTTCAACTTAATGAAAACACAGAACTTATTAACTAGAATGCCATATGCAGGAGATCAAAGCAACCATAACATATAGGCCTTAAATATGAACAATTATCTGTGACTTTTCAAGAAGTAGGTATGTTAATCAAATAGATTTTCAAATGTTTTATTAATATAAAACAATAAATAATATTCATAGCAAAAAAAGTATTTTTCTGTTTAATTCTGTGTGGTGTTGTTCACCTCTCTCTGCATGATTACAATAATGATGAGTAACTAGTTCCTTATAGCTGATACAAACAAAGGCTAATGCAGAGGTTTACAAAATGTTTTGTTTATATCAAGTTCTAAAGCTAAGTTGACTATAGTAACATGCATGTCAGGGATCATCTTGGGTTTAGAAAAGAAATTTTGACAGAATAATGCAGCTTATAAACTCATATGAAACTGCACTAAATGCAAAAAGTACATATTAGTAGAGCTTTCTGTGACCAAGCAAAGACAGTTGGTTGCATTAATCATGTTTTCACAGCAAAATTAAAATGTTATGGACTAAAAAGTTAAAATCTAAAATGGTTTGTACAATGTGTAAAGAAAGCAAATATGTGCCGAAGTAGACAGCCACATTGGATACAATAAGAGATTATCAAATTGGAACAGAATCAAACTTTAGAGTATCTCAAGGCTCTATATTAAGGGCTCTACTATTTCTGATCTATATAAATAACCTATTAATGTACATAAAAAGTACTGCATGTAGAGTACACTTTGGATTATCTGGCTCTGGATCATCTGGTCTACTTAAAAATTATAGTAATAATAATTCTCAATGATAAAATTAAGAATAACTGGAGTATACACACTGTACTTTGCCAAGGTATTACAAACATGTATCTGCTATAGTCCTCCTATGTTCTGGGTGCATAAAATAAATTGAAATATGCAAAGAGAAAATTTGTCTCCCAGATGTCCACAAATGTAAAATATGTATGCTTGTAAATAGATTATTTTTTTGTTTTGTTATTTTATTACAGATTATAAAATCAGTAATAAATGCAAATAGATTATATAGGATGTAGTTTCTTCCCTGTGGTCGTTTTAAAGTGACCAGGCTCTAAGGTAATGGCAAAACTATTGCTTTAGAGTTAGGATTCAGGAAAAGTACAGCTGAAAGCTGGAAGAAAAACTGAGCAGAAATTAAAAAATGATGTGCTATCCAAGCTAGTGGAAGTAAAATAGCAGTAAGAGAAATAGTGCTGAAAGGTAAGCATAAAGAAGTTGAGAAAGCTTTATTTTTGTGGCATGAGCACAAAAGGTAAAGGCTTCAACATTACTGAGCCAATATCAGAGAATAAGCGTTGCAAATGAAGCAAGAAATAAAAGAAGTTTGAGAATGCATTGTCAGTGACGTATGGTCAGATTGGTGGAAAAAATAATTCAGTATTCACCAGATTAGCTTTATTGAATGATACCTACAGATGCTGAGCCATTTTTCAGCTGATACCTATAGATGCTGGTCATCTCCTTAACACGGTGGAGGAGACCTGAATTTGATTCCCGGTACCAGCTTGGGAGACCTGGTCCAGGGTACACTCAGCCTTGTGAGGTCCCTGGGGACCAATTGAGGAGCTACTTGATGGAGAAGTAGCAGCTTCAGTTTGAGAGGACCGCATTAGCCGGCTGGGGGGGGTTGAGGTGCTGACCCTGGCTCACCTTCCAATACTGCACCCCATCCATTACGTCTGTCCTGGACCGAAATGGGGGATGCAGTGGCCAGGCAGTAGGCCAAGGTTCCTTGTGAGCTGTCATGCCATGGAGTTATTATTGTTACCTACAGATCTGATCTTTGTTCAGAAGCTATCTTTTTTAGCTTAATGACAAGGAGGGAATTTCTGGAAACAGTTGTTTTACTGTGATGAGACTCGTTTGAATTTTTAGATGTTTCCTACAAAAATGCTTGACCAAAAAGCAAAAAGAGGATGAAGAAGAAGATGCATCAGAATACAAGAAAAGCAAGAAAATTCTGCAGTACGTTAATAGCAAAATCAAAGAAACCTACAGCTTAAAAACTGAAAAATTGGAAATTACAATCTTTATGTTACACACATTAAAAGAAATCATGGATGGATTTAGAAATCTTTAAAACCTGGTTCCAAATTTCATTTATATGAGTATAGACAAAACATTTGAAAGATAATTTGTTAAATAAAGCCATGCTTCTTCTTGATAACATATCTTCAATTCTGCCATTAAAGAACTCACAAATAGAGAAGGCAAAACTTTACTTTTACCATCCAATGCGACTTATTTGTTAGCCAATGGAGCAAAACATCTTTGAAATGCTAAAGAAAAGGTATTGACAGCACTTTCTGAGTTCTTGATATTGACTAATAATAATGAGTATAGCAGTTATAGATTTTAACCTCAAATCTGTATGTGAAACCAAAGTGGAAATTGAAAATGATGAAGTGGCTGTGTCCCCATGGAGGCTAAAGAGATGAAGCAGTCATCAATCAAGGACTTTTTCAAAATGTTTTGTTTTTGCAGTACCTTGCCAACTCAAATAAACATTGCTGTTTCCTTTGCTACCATTTGGTCTGATCAGGGTTATCGCATTCCACCAAATGATGACCCATTTTTGAAGTGGAGGCACCTAGCAGGTAGTGTGCATTACCTCTGATAGGATGATGGTGAAGATGGTGGCAAGTGAGAAGACTTACAGTTTTTACCATGGACTCCGAACCATGTTGGGTTTTGGGGCGTATGAGGAAGTCAGAAATGAAGGCATGGATAAGATCACACCCCAGAGCCAGTAATCAAACCATAGACCCTCAGCACAAGAGTTGCAAACAAAACTACTTGGCTACCCTGGCATACCGAAAGCAATCATTTTCTTCTCTAAAGGCAAAGAGATTTAATGGGGAAAATATGTGGGCTTCTATTCTAATGGAGCATGTATCCTTACTACCAGTTATAGTGGGATTATTCATAAGATCAAGAAAGTAGCTTCTTAACAGTGGGTGCAGTGTTACATCCACAAAATGTTGCTTTCACAATAGCCCAGTAATGAGAAAAGGAAAGCATATCCTCTTCATTTTCTTCTTATTCTTGCATTTCCATAACCATACCAATCTCAAAGTGGAAAACTATTTTGCACATTGAGATTTCATTTGTTTTTAATTGACTAATGATATTTTTGAATTTGAAATAAATTTAGAGAAAACTGAATATATGTTCATATCAGCTTCAGAAATAAAGAAGAACAAGAGATGTTTGGAGTATCACAATTTAAACATCTGTGGAAACATAATTGACAATGAAGTTAAAATAAATAGCACTATTGCAGATATAATTAAAGCAGAGAATAAAGCATACTTTGAAAATATAAGGCTAATGAAAAATAAGTTAATAATCAGAACAACAAAGATGCAAATATGTAAAACATTAATTAGACCAGTAGTTGCATGTGGAGCTGAAACTTGGACAATGACCATGGCAGATCAAAAGATGCTGAGGAAATTTGGAAGGAAAATACTATATGGACCTACAATGGAACAGGATAACTAGAGAGTTAGATATAATTTTTGAAATTGATCAACTATTAAAAAAGAAAGATACTACTGTGTCAAGAAAGTTCCGGGAATTTGCAATAAAAAACAAAAAATGAATTATTCATCCAATTTTATTTCATCACCTTCAAAGTAGGCGAAATTATACATTTATGCCAACAAATAATCCAATCATCAAAACATTTTTTGTAGGCACTTTTAGGAATTGATGTAATTGTCGCCTTGAATTTTCCTTTATGTCTTCTATCGACTGAAAACAGGTGACTCGCAGTGGTAACTTGAGTTTTGGAAAGATAAAGAAATCAGCAGGTGAATACAGTGGTTGTTCAATGAAATTTGTTGAGTTTTTGTCCAGAAATTCGTTCACAAGAATAGCCTTGTGAGCTGGTGCGTTTTCGTGGTGCAGAATCCATGAGTTGTCGTTCCACAAATCTGGTCTTTTTCGCTGTATTTGTTCTCTCAAACACCGCATAATGCTCAGATAATAGTCTTTATTTACCATCTGACCTTCTGGCAAGAACTCTGAGTGCACGACACCGCGATAATCGAAAAAACTGTCAACATGACCAGTTTAGATCGAGTTTGACGTGCCCTTTTAGGTTTTGGTTCAGTTGGAAGGCGCCATTCGGAAGCTTGTTGACTGGTTTGAGTGTCAAACTTGTAAACCCACGTCTCATCACCAGTTACAATGCATTTCATGAATGTGGGGTCAGAACTGGCTCATTCTAGCATGTCTTCAGCAATCCTTACGCGATTGAGTTTTTGTAGAAAATTCAAGTCTTTTGGAATTAACTGAGCTGCAACGCATGTAATGCCCAAACAATCGTTTAAAATGGTAAGAATCGATTTGTGAGACACAGAAAGTTCAGCGGCAATCTCTCTCAGACCTAAATGACGACTTTCAGACACCATTTTCTTCACTTTAGCGATGCTCAGTTCGGTTGAAACCGTTGATGGCTGACTAGAGCGAGGCAAATGTTCCACCATATCTTGACCACTTTTGAATGCACTGTACCACTCATATACACATGTTTTTAATAAAGTTGATTCACCGTAAGCCCTCTGTAGCATTTTCAGCAATTCGGCACACAAAATACCATTTGCAATGCAAAATTTGAGACAGATTCTTTGTTCAATATTTGTATCCACCGTAAAATCGCAAATCACTTTTGAGATGAACTAACAAAAAGGCATACTGTAAACAAACTAGATGACAGATGACGATCAAACTCTGCGTGGGTATAGAGGAAAGTTGTACCAACTTAGCGACAACAATAATTTTGAATCCCCTTTTAAACAGGATTTTTAAATGATCAATTCCTGGTACTTTCTTGACAGAATGTATAGTTAAATTTATTAAAGCAAGAAGATTACAATGGCTTGGTTGTGTATGGTGCATGAAAGAAAGCAGTTCACTTAAAAGAAGAATGCAAGAATATATTCAGCAAGGAGAAGAGGAAAACTCAAAATAAGGTAGTTTTATAGTGCTTTGCAAGATCTAAAAATGGAGTGAGAAAGCATTTCTACAAATTTGTATATTCATACATCCATGTATAAGACGGAGGCTGATTATGAAGGAGGGCAAGGCTCACATTTGGGTTGTGGCATCAATGATGATGAAAGATATTTTTTCTCCTGCCGCCAATTCAGCCAACTTATATGAGTTAGCCAATAACAAAATTTGAAAGAGTTGCGAATAGAGTGAGTTCTAGTGGCTGTTTTATGCAATGATTACCTAGAAAAATCTCTACAGTCAAGAGTCTAATATGCACAATATGGATCTATTTTGCCATGCCCGGTAACAAACATGAGAATTTTGGGCAGTCTTGTTTTCCATTCCTGGGACCTGGGAAAAATCTCCCATCAATTGTGATTCTGTGAATCCTCTCATTAAAATAAATGTAATTTAGCTTTGCTATTCTCATTCTATTACATTCTTGGTTATTGTGAACCAGCCTTTATTAGTGATCCTAAACACAGGGAGAACCTGTTATTATATTTTAGTGTGCTTGTGTTTCCTTTGGGCTGCTCAAGTATAGTGGGCCAGCAAAGTAAACTAGTAACTGATCCATCCCCATGGAGTGGGGATTGCTTTGTCTCTCACATTCAAGACATCCATTCAAATCTTGGAATGTATTACCTAGAGAGGCCTTTCTCCATGGTTATCCTTTATTTTTTGAAGAAAAATATTGAGTGAATTTAAGCTCTATAGATCCCAGGCTCATTTGAACATCATTTCATCCATTTTGATATTTTATCATCCAAAATAGAGCTCTCCATTTAGGAAATTATACTTACAAACATAAAAAAAAGTATAATAGCATGAGTCGGTATAGTGTCACTCACCTCACTTAAAATGAAATATACAATACATATGTTTCAAGGGCGTTTGCCCTCTTCTTCAGTTGAAGTCCGACTGATGGCTGGTAATTGTGCTTGTGGTCTGTTATGGTGGAGACATCTGGTGTTCTCAGAAGAAGATTGTACACATGTGGCGATATTTCAAACTTCATGATCCCGTCTTTAAGTTGTGTGATGAAAATATTCTCCCAAACTGTAAGTGCTGCTGGGTTGTTTACAGGTTTAAGCAACTTTAATTTTCTATTTCATCATGTGATGTCCAAAAGCGCTACTGCCAATTTTTGTTTGATGTGTCTGAAATGTTCTTTTAACCTTATTACCAGTCTTCATTTTGTTTGACCAATGTAACATAATTTGCAGACCTTACAATTAATTTTGTAGATGCCTGATCTCTGGTTTGTCTGTTCTTTGATGGCTGTTTTCAGTGCATTTTTTATGCTGAATTGGTTACTTGAAGTTAAACTTAAGTTGTATTTCTTGAATTTTTTTTTTTTAATTTTGTATCTGCAGCTGGGCAATAAGTGAATTTTTATATGTAACTTTTGGTTTTTGTGTGGACAGAGTGGTGATTTGTTGTAATGATAATTTCTTCTTATGTTTTTTTTCAACTTTATTATGAGTTATGTCCAGGTTGAAACCGTTGGAGGTATTCTGTGTTGTACTCTTCTGGACTAGTGGGATGCTGAGGAGTCTGTGTACTGAGCTGTTTGTGAGGTTCCAGGTTGAAACTATTCTGTTTTATGTAATTATTTGTGTGTGTGTGGTCTTCCTGTATATGCCATATGTGATCTTTTGTCCTTTCCTTTAGCTTGAGGTCCAGGTATGGTAGAATTTGGTCTTTTTCTGTTTCCTTTGTGAACTATATGTCTGTCTCATAGGTTTAGTAATTTTAGAGAATCTTCTGCTAATTTTTTGGGGACCACTGCAAAAACGTTATCCACATGTCTAAACCATTTTTTAATATATTAGGAAAACTGGAGGCTATGTGAACTTCAAGTTGTCCCGTGTACAGATTTGATAAAAAGGGCAAAAGTGGGTTTCCTATCACTAAGCCTGAGGTGAAATCTGCCATTGAATTGGAAACAACTCTGATTGATACAGAGTTCTGTCAAGGTGCACAAGTATCTTGAAAACAATTGTCTGTTTGCACATGTGAGTGAAAGGAGATGGAATCAAGCAACATCTAACATGCAACATCTGACAATCACATTCTGAGATTCCATTCGAATGTAGGTTATATACTAAGTCATTAATGACACATTATATTTGAAAATATTTTGAAATAATTTCTCTAGTTCTAGTGACTTAAAATACATTTAATATAGATTTTTTATACAAAAAAGGAATTGTTATAAAAATCCAGTCATGTGTGACTATGCACAAATGAAGGAACTACCCCTGCCTAAGAAAAACATCAGAATTAGTTGTATGAGCTTAATTAATGTGTTTAAAATGCTATTATTCTGTGGTTCTGTGTTAGGTATACTTTTAAAACTTAGCACATGCTTTCAAGTGCTCACAAACTAATTGCTTCTTCTCTAATTCTCTTATGAGTGCTTTAATCTCAAAATTGCATCCAAGTTAACAGAGCTTGCTTCTACTAATCCACACAAGAAAGCTATATATTATCTATATTATTTTAGAAAAGAATAGTGTTAGTTTGTGAATTCCAAGCACAGCATACAAAATTCATGCCATGCACAAACTCGATTATCCTTTGGAATATACCTTCACCATGTTACTAGACTGAGTTTCATTAAGGGAAGTGTAATATCCCTGAAACCACTCAACATGAGGATGAAGATCAGAAAGAACCTCACACCGAAATGACACATTATGACCCACCACCGTTGTTGAATTTTTAGGTGCCTCTGTAAGGATTGGTCTGTGATGAAGCCGCTCTAGAAAAAAACAATTATAATACATATTTTCAGATAGATATTATGCAAGTATTTGTTAATAGGTTCTGCCTCCTTGTTTGTGGCACCTTGCTAAACAGCTATAAAAATAACATTAGGATACTAGAAAAACTGGATAATGGTTTATTCAAGTTCATAATCACACTTAAACTCAAAAGATGTCATAAATGTTAGGCAAACATTTTCATATCTGAAGAATGTGTAGTATCTAGTAATAAACAGGGATAAAATTGAATTCCTCCTTACAACAAACTTCAATACAGTACAGAGGTTGATGACTTAAGACTTATTGCACTGGGTTAATATTAAATATTTAGCTTTCAAAAATTTGCAAGATAAACTAATTATAATAAGGAATTATACCAGAATTATCTTAACACTTCACAATTGGGACGCCCACAAACTTTCAGAAGCGCGGTAAACTTAGTTGTCAAATGGGCATTTGTAACTGGATCTACTATGATTTTCGAGTTGTGTTTTAATATTTTTAGCAAGTTACTCTATTATGCATTATACATTTTATGATAAATTGGTTTTGTTTACAATTTTGATATTATTATTAATGTTATATTGTACTCTTTGTATATTAGGTATAACTCATTTTTATTTTTTAAGGAAGTTTAATTCCTACATTATTTTTAATTTTTGGGTGCTTTGTAGGTGTCAACAGTATACGGATGTCATTTGTAAACTGCTGAAACATGTTTAAGGACAACTCCTACCCTCAAATAATGATGTTGAACAAGAGAATGTGCTAGTAGTTTTGAGTTTTTAGAAAACTTAAAGAAGTAGAAAAAGAGAATGCACTAACATTTTTAGATCTTGAGATAATGAGATCCAATGGGAAATTATTATTATTTGGGATTTATAGAAAAATATCACAGACAACTATATAAAAGCAGATGGTTTTAATCCAACTTCTCATTAGCACACAACGGTTAATAGTCTAATATACAGACTGACACATATTCCCTTGGAGGGTGAGAAATATAAACAAAAATATAATTGCATAATACAGTTGGCAAATAAAAGTGGTTTTGATAAAGCTCTAGTGGATAAAAAGAAAAAAAACACAATCAAAGAAAGAAAACAAAACAACTACCATCTTGCTTCCAGCAAAAGATAAATACTTAGCTATATAAAAAATTTACATTTCATTGTTGGACTGCAAAAAACTTTGGAAACATTTTTTGGAAAATTTAATATTGCACTGGCTCTTAAAAACATCTGTAATATCAAGACTCAGTTAAAATTGAAATACATTGATCAAATACCACATAGTAAAAAATTGGGGATATACAATATTAAATGTTCACAATGTGAAAAAATATACATAGGTCTAACCAAAAGAAATATCCACTCACGCATGAAAGAGGACACACACAAAACAAACCTGTAGAAAAATCGGCTGTGTTATCACATTTTTGGGATGCAAATCATGAAATTAACTGAGGTGTATCTTTAGTAAAATCAGTTAAGACAGCATCAGAATTGACAACATGGGAAAATATATTTATACACAAATTCAAAGAAGAATTAATGAACTTCAACACGAAAATCGACAACCAGCTGATCTTTAAGTTTGTCAAGCCTACCATCAGATGGCAGCATAGTAAATCAAATGAAGGAGATGCCTTAAAGCTGGATGATTCAGTCGTACAAAAGAACTGAAGAAGCCATGAACACATGGCAAAATCACGGTACTCTTTTAAATTGAAAGTGAAGTCTTTGAGTATTAATCAAGCTCAGCTCAAATTACAATTACCATATTTGTGTTCTTATGCCATTTTTAGTGGGTGTTTTTCTTCTTCTTGTTTTTTTTTCTTCTTTCTTGTTTTAATTCTAGATAAGTACTCAACTTTCAGTGAAACATAGGTTGCGACTGTTGAGACTTAGCAGAGGAAGATCTTGACTTTCTAATCTGGCAAAAAGCAATTTGAAAAGTATGCTGTCGATGTACTGAAACAAAATGTTAACTATGTGTTTCATACAAGCATAGCGGTTGAAACACAAAAGCACTTCAAGCGACACTGATTATAACACTATCTTTCTGGTGTCTACATGTAGCTGATAAAGCACCCTCTCAAATTTATAAATATTGTATGACATAATAATGCTTTGCATAATAATTTGGACACTCTTTGAAGAATGACATTTGCTTATTAGTGAAACCAAATGTAAAATCCTTATTTATGCTATTCATTACAATTTTAATCATTGCACTTGGAAAAATGGAGATATGCTTTTGCAGCATAGAGTAACACCACCACCAAAATTCTCCAAATAAAGAGACATGGCTGCTTAAAAATTGTCAGTGTGCAAAAATATGCTTTTAAACACTTTTTGTTATCAACCTTGGACTGTATTTAGTTCAGAGGACTTTTTTATCCAAACAAGTAAATAACAAGTTGTTTGGTAATATTTCACCAGTGGATTTAGTATCCCAATATTATTTAATTTTTAAAATAACTTATATATATACCTCTAACCAGTACCCATGTCTCACCTGTGTTACAGCTTTCATTAGGATCAGTTCATTATGATCTGCATCTTCTGGGGGAGCCTGTGACAACTTAAGCCATTGGATGTGTGGTTCAAGGTCAGAATAAACAGCACATTCAAATTCCACTGTTTGATTCACCACAGCTGTTACATTACGTGGGTAACCCTCCTTCACATAAGGCCTATGTGGGTATCTCTCTGATAAAAATGGACACAAACATATCCTTTGATGATAGATAACTTAGTTAAAATTTAAATATAAAGAGGTTTAAGTATAAAAAGCACCAACTCTCTTATTTTATTTATTTTTATATACATTATAGTTAAATAGGTGCACAAGAGGAGCTTACTTTACAATATTTTATAAGTAGAGTAAGGATATAATGTATTCTTCTTTTTGGATCATAAGGCTTAATGCATTTTCATCATAAATTTAAGAATGTTATTCTGGATCATGGTGAAAGAGGTGAATCTGTTGCACTGTTTTTGTTACTGATTTACCTGAGGCATTCATGAATCATACTGGAAGAGGGCAGAAACTTAGCAATTTTAAGATACAGTAAAATTTGGGTCCTTCCCTCTCTTCATTTTCTAAATAGTAGTACAGTCTAATACTGTTTAACTTTACACTTTAACAAAAATTTAGTTCAATGATAAAAAAATGAATTCTCCTTCCATCTCCACAAGAATCCATGTTAGATTATTTCAACTGTACAAACATTAGTACAATGTAAATCTTAGATAGCGAAAGTAATACATTTTCTGTAATGAATATGACTGAAATAACAATTTTTTTTTTTTTTTTTTTTTTTATTTTTATTTTTAAACTTTCTGAAGAAAGTTGCTTCCTTATTCAGAGAGTGCACTGTTCAGCCCTGACCATGCAAGGCTGCAATATTGAAAATGCAATAGTTTGCTCATCACTGACTGCAATGTTATATATTAGATTTAAAATTGAAATTTTTACCGTTTTAAGATAAGGTTAATAAATAAATGATTTAGTGAAATTGCAGCATAATAAAACAAATTTCAATGTCCTAAAATATTCACTATAATAAATTTGATTATGTTGTGATACCAGAGTAAACAGCAAAACATTGTACATGTGTGCTTAAATCTCTAAAAATGCTGCCCAAATTAGATGTTTGAAATGTTTCCAGTTAGATCAGTTTGAAATATTATTATTAAGGTTATGAAAACAAACACGCAAAAATGTATGAAAACAAATATAAAGGCTGGTTATTTTAAATCTGTAGATTATTGAACAGTAATGTTGCATTCTTTTAGACAGTACAAAATGTGGTATGCATGCTTTGCAGGTCTATAATATTTAATAAATTCTTTAAGTTTAAAGATCATAACTATTAATACTCTAGCATTAAACTTTTACAATAAAAACAACAGAGTATCTAATTCATAACAATCATAGTATATTTATATAAATATCTCAAAATAATATAAATTTCACCTCTTTTTTTTTTTTTGTCCTTTCAGATCTCCTGGGCTCATTGTGTATTAAAATCCTCAATTTTGCATTAAAAAATGTTATGTTTCACAGTTTGAGGGGAGGAGGACTGAAGTAAACTGATAAGCACATGTTTTAAGTAGTCATGAAATATCAAGCAAATATGGCCTGGCTATCGGCTTTCACTTTCCCTCAAATGTGATAATAGTTACTTGACTACAGTTATCAAGTTACTTGTTATTCCTCTTGCCTAAATTTCTGAATAGATTCCGTATAAGAATGTTATCTTTTGCATTTTCCTGACTTTTCATTTTATCACAAAAAAAAAAAAAAAAAAAAAAAAAAAAAAAAAAAAAAAAAATATATATATATATATAATAATAATAATAAAAAAAAAATAACTAAATAAATAAATTTGGAAGTTTTAAATTAGAGTTCATTTCTCACACAAAATAATTCATCATTCTATGATTCATCATGCTCTTGGAATGTTGCTCTTGAGATGTAATAAAATAGGACATATCATCTTTTAGAATAGTTCAGTAAATCATATTATTCCTTCTTTTGCACTCTGAAACATAATAAACCACTTTACATTACATGGCTTTTTAGTAATTGTTTCTTCTTATTGCTGAAAAGACTTGGTTTTATCTTTCAAGCCAGTGTCTGAAACTTAGTGTTAAAATTTGCCCTACATATTTTCTTTTCTTTCTACGTGTCTTTTCAGAAAACAATATTTTGTAAAATAGTCATCAATTTGGATACCCAAAATTAGGTAAGAGTTAATAAGGAGATATATTTTCTGAATAACTGAAAATTATTGTGTCTTTAATTTAAATAACATATGCATGCCTGCTCACAATTTGTTTGATTATTGCCATAATACATAATTTTGGATTCTTAATATGTCTCAAATAAGATGTAACAGGTCTTCAGGATGCAGTTAAAGAGGCTTAAGATCCTATAAATGTATGCTAAAACAAAGGATGACTAGACATATGGCCATTTTTTTGTTTATGTTTGGTTTTACTTGTTTCATTTGTATAGCTCCCTTTAACTTCTATGGTCATATTGGAGGCTTTGACTTCTGAAACAACTCATGTATTAACAGTAGGTTATGGATATGAGGTTATTTATTTTGTTATCATTGAACATGCACACATCCACTCTCATATGCATACTTCCAGACTCTGTGGGGAATAGGAAATAATTCTGGCTAAAGAAAAATTCCCCACCCCAGCCGGGAATCAAATCCAGGATCTCTGGGTGAGAAATTAGCTAGCTTACCACTCGACCACAGAGGCAGTCTGTGGCCATTTTATGGCTTGGCCCAGATCATGTGTATGTATGGTCTTTCCTTCCCAAAACTCCCATGTTAAATACTCATGAAAAATGTAACATAAACTATGAGTAGTAAATTGTTATAAGCAGCACTGAAAGTGGTATCTTAGAGACATTCCTGGCATTCCTCATCAACATGATGTTGTAGTTCATTGACCCTTACATTTATAAAAGCCTGGCAGCTGTAGAAATAGAGTTTTTTGAAACAACCATTTGCTGTGCAACTCATTTTAGAAACTTCTTTGGACACTATTTGATTAAATTACCAATTTTATAAATGTTTTAATCCATTAGAAAATGACTTTTAGGTTTAGCATTTAGCAATCTAAATGCCCTAAACTTATTAACTTATTTGCACACTTTAACAGGTTCATCCAATGACACGTCTTTCTGTCATCAACATTTACAGCAACATTACCGATTCGAATGATTATATTATCTTTTTTTGGACTTTCAAGTCACCAAGAGATGCCTCTGATCCAAAATATTGCCACTGTACATTAGATTGAATTTGTATTACCAAAACAAGTGAATCATTTCTCCTAAAAGCCACTAATCTATTGTCATTCATGAGCAACAGAAGGTAATTTCTCCTGAAATTGTTCTACATACATCTCTAAGTGATATGGCCTTGATGTATTCATCATTAATCAAAATTTGTTGTTGAAGCGTGAATTTTTTGGTAAGCATTTCAGGTATAAGAACAGTAACAAAAGTAATTCACATACAATAACATTAAGCTCATGACTTTCACATTTGAGATGCACAATGAACAAACTACAGTAAAACCCCATAATTATGCTCTTTAAGGGACTGTGCCCTAAATGTGTAAAAATCGGGATAGCATTCCATACAGTATATGATTTATTAAATAGTAAAATGCAATCTAGACATACTTTAATAGAAAATGCAGTACAATAAAAGTTATTTTTGAATATTTTCGTGGAGCACTTACAAAATGAAGAACAGGGTGTCATTTCTTTTGAAAAAATCTTCAATTATTGATTTTCATGTACTCATACAGCTCATTATTACATTTACGTTAAAAATGTTGCAAATTATTCATAATATTTTTGTTCATTTTTGGTCCAAGGAAAGTTAATGCTAATACTGGGATTTGGAAGCATTAGGGAGTAAAATCTTGCAATATTAATATGGAATGTCCAGAGACTTTACAAATAGAGTATAATGAACAGGTTAGTGTTATAATCAGGAGCTTAATCTTGTGTGGTTTTTACAGCATGAACAGGAGGTTGAAATGACAATTGACATTCACACCCAATAAAGCATAGCCTTGAGAGAGTCATTCACCACTAGTGAGTTAACAATGTCACCACAATGCAAGTGAATCATGTCATACACATGATCATCACTAGGTCATGAAATAAACATTCTGTAATTTCATCATTCGTTCTGCTGTTAAACACTTAAGGAAATACTGTTAATGATTTAATGAAACTGTGAATGAATTGATGGCACTTTAGTTTCACTTAGTATTCACTCAGATCTTCTCTATCATCAGCCGTATGTCCATTGGTGACTAGAAGGAATCCCCTACTTTAGAGTTGACTGTACTGCCATTTAGCTGTCTGTGGAGACCTTCTTATTGTATTATACTTATTTTCATCCTTTGGTAATGTATACATGTTTGTTTAATATGCCAGTAGCTTATCAGCTTATATCAGTGCCACACAATATAAAAATTTGTATATATTTACATAATTAGTACTATTTAAATGTAACTACATGCATGTTTATGATATTATTACCCTTTCAAATAAGCATCAAGTGAATAAAAAAAATGATTTTAAGAAAAAACTTTTCAGTTTCCTTTGAAGCAGATTTTTTTAATAATCTTGTAGCTTATTATACAAATCACTTGCAGCAACTGTAGTTTTCATCTTATAGATTTCTAATGTGTGTGCCTGAATTTGGTAATTATGTTGTTCATCTTGCATTGTGGTTATGAATCTGTTGATTTGTTTCTCTGTTAGTTTCTTTAAGTTTTATGTACATTATTGTTTCATATATATAGAGAAAACATAATATAAATATTTATGGTTTTAAACCCTTCTGTACATTTATTTATGCTAAGCTTTATACAGGTGAATATGACCGGTGTTCAGCCCTGGCTCTTTACCGGTCATACTCATATTTTACAATAGTTTATTAATTCTAGTTTATTACACCATTTTGTCTATTTACTGTCCATATCCATTTATTTTTCACTTTGCATAAGAATTGTCCAATCTTCTTACTATCTTTTTGAAACATTTCAACTACTACTACATTTCTATTTTAAACCATTTCTTATTAATATACTCTTTTCTCCAAATTTCAGTCCCTTTACATTTAAATAAAATGTGTTCCATATCTTCATTTCTGCCACATATAGGACATTGATTTTGTGGAATACCTTTCCTTAAACCTTTTAATCTCCATACTCCTGCTTTCAGCCATGCAATACCTTCTCGCTCCTCTTTATTTGTCACATCAATGTACTTTTCCCTTCCCCATGAGACTTTCATTGATATATAGAAAACTAAAGATCTCTTTTCAGTTATTTCACTTAAATATTTTTTGTATTTCTATATCCTCAAATCTTTTCCTTGCCAACTTCCAGAAGTTATTCACATTATTTTCTCTTCTTCTCCACATTTCCCCTAACCCACTACTTTCCAGGTTATTTCGAAGACAGTCTACCCATCCCTTGTTCTTTAAACTTTTCTCTTGATATACTAAACACTGTTTTAACGAATTCCTTTCTTCCAATTTCAATATTCTATGCCAAAATTTCAATGCCCTTCCATAATCTTTCCCTTACTTGCCACTCTACCCAGCTCTATTTGTGCTACCTGCCTAACAGTTGCATTTGGTAACCCCAGTATTTCTTTGCAAAATTTCCTATGCACCTCATCTATGCCTTCACATCCTCCTTCTAATCCCCATACTTCTATCCCATATAGCATTTTTGCCTCAACCACCATATTGTACACTTTTTCTAACCATCTAATATTTATATTAGGTGCTTTGTATTTGCAACTTCTAATAGCTGATAAAGCTCCTTTTCCTTTTGCCAATGCAAATTTCTTTTGCTTTTCCCAATTGCCACCACTATCAATTTTAACTCCTAGATAAATACATTCTCTCACTACCTTGTACTCCTTTTCATTCTCATTCTTCCATTTTTCATACTTGCTCAATTTTCCCCCTTTTTTGAACACTACAATCTGCGTCTTGTCCTGGTTCACTTTTAAACTCCACTCTTTACAGTAATTATTTAATGTTTGCAAGGATTGTTTCAAGCCATTCACTGTAATTGCACCTATAACTAGATCATCTGCAAACAGTAATCCTGGAATCTGAATATTATTAATTACTGGCATCAAGTTATTATTTCTCCCAATTTCTGTTAATACATCATCTACATATAAATTGAATAGGACTGGACTTAACTTACATCCCTGTCTAAGGCCTTTCTCTTGTTGGATTTCTCTTGTTACAACCCCTTCCTCCACTCTTATACAAAAAGTATTTTCCTTATATAATGCTCTAAGGGTGTCCACCATTTGTTTACTCACTCCTTTAGTCAACAACTTATGCCGCAGCAATTGAAGCTCTATCCTATCGTATGCTTTCTCTAAATCCACAAAAGCCATATATAACTTTCCTCTTTTGTCTTTCAAGTATTTATCTACCAGTGTTTTTATAATAAATAAGTTATCAACTGTCCTCCTCCCTTTTCTAAAGCCCATCTGAAGTTCCGAGAGGATATTATATTCTTCAACCCATGTTTGTATCCTGCTTGCCATAATACCAGTAAAAATTTTTCCTACATTTGATAATAATGCAATGCTTCTATAGTTGTTTGGTTTGTCAACACTACCCTTGCCTTTGTATATTGGATGTATGATTGCTTTCCTCCACTTATCTGGTATATCACCCTTCACCTTAATTGTGTTAAATAAGTCTACTAAAACCTTAACTCTGTTTATTTCAGTGCACCATTCCTTAAGGAACTCTGCTGGGATTCCATCTATTCCCGTTGCTTTATTTCTCTTCATTATTTTCACCTGTTGAATTATTTCTTCACTTCTTATTATATCATTGAGTATATCTACATAGTTATTACCTATTTCCCAATTTCCTATCTCATTTTTACTCTTTTTCTCCCCATACAAAGTTTTAAAATATTCCATCCATTCTCCTGGTTTTATACTTGGTTTTGTTACATATTTATTATACATTGATTTCATAGCCTTCCATATCTCATTTGCATTATTTTCATTTAGGATTCGTATCAAATTACTTTCATACTTTTTCATCCAGCTTGTTTTCTTTTGTTCCAGTAATGAATTATATAAATCCCTCCCTTGCATATACTCTTTCTTTAATTCTATGTATCCTAATTCCCTCCACTTTATGAGCAGCTGTTTGACTTGTCTTTTAGTTACTCTACATTCTTCATCAAACCAGCCCTCATCTCTTTTGTAAACCTTCTTTCTCATTTTCATTTCCTCCCCAGCCCTTAGCATAATGATTTCTTGTTCCTCTATCACAAAACTTATTCCACACTGACATATCTGGCCATAATTAGAGTTTAGTGTCTGCCTAAATTTATTGCAATACTCCTCCTTCCATTTGTATCTACTGTATTCTTCTATGTTACACTTTTCCTCCCTTAAATTATAGACTATTTGCTCTGTGCATGTTTTTATGTCTACTATCAATGGAAAATACCCACTGTTGGAACTTAAATTTAGTACCTTAAAATTACTTAAAATATACCCCATATTAATTGGCCATAATACATAATCAATCACGCTTTGACCATTATTACTAACATACGTATATTCTCCATTCACATCTTCTCCATATTTCCCATTCAAAATACCAAAGGCATTCAATTCACAGAATTCTATAAATTTCATATAGCCTTTGTCAACTATCTTATCTTTGCTGTATCTAATTTTCTCAGGTTTCTCTAATGTATCATTACTCATCCACCTATTCCCTCCAATAACATCATTTTCGCCAATCCTAATGTTAAAGTCTCCCATTAATATAATCTCAGAATTACCATATCTCTCCTTTAAATGTTCTACTTCTATCTCTAGGTGTTTAAGGAGGTCTGGATTATGAAAGCGCGAAGGAAGAGGAGGATTGTATACTATGCCTATACATATAACATTTTCAACTATTTGTTTCTCCTCTAATACAATCCATAGTATTTCTTTTCTCCTTGACCAAGTTTCTTTAACTCCTTTACTTAACGTCTTCTTTACAAAAAAGCCTATGCCTCCAGATGCCCTCTCCTTTCTTGCTACCTTATCTCCTTTTATCCCTACAAAATCAAAATCCTTTATGTAAACCTGGTCCTCTTTTAACCATGTTTCAGCTACCGCGAGATAATCAAGTTTTGTCAATAATTGATTTAAACTCCCCGCATATATTTTGTTTTTAACTCCCTCACAATTCCAGAATCCAAGCCTCCTTATATTCTCCCTTCCCTATTGTGAGCCTGATCTAAATCTAAATGTTTCTAGTGTTCTTTTACTCCTTAATTGTATCCCTTCTCCGGAAGGAATAGCTTTATTTCTGTCTAAAACTAGAATGCTGCCATGTTCAGATGATATAATGCTGTCTCCTTCCCCTTCGAAGCCAAATTACGTGCTGCTATTACTTCCCCTCTTCTCGGTGACACTATTTTCTTGGGTGATGTCACTCTGGTGGCTCCTCCTCCTGTTGCTTCCTCTGTTGACGTCATTACTTCGTCAGCTGTTACTTCTCTCGTAAGGATGTTGGATGACGTCCTATCTGCATATGCCGTTCTCATATCCATGCTGACAGGCGGATTTCGGTTCAAACACACACTTTCCCCGTCATCACCCACATCCATTCCTTTTTGCTTGGACTTTGATCTTCCTGTTGTACTTCCTAAAGTTGGCATTGACATCTGCTGAGTAATTTCCTCTGTGCCTGATTGGGGTTCTCTTAGCTCCTTCTTGTCCAGATGCGATGTCTTTTCTCCGTCAATCCACAATTGGAAATTTCTAATATAAGCTCTTCTTCCCTGGGCTCTTGCTTCTTTCATTTTTTGTACCAAATTTCTTTGCAGAGCTCTCTTCTTAGGTGATAAATCTTTATTAATAAAAATGTCTGTTCCTTTTAATTTCTTGGCTCTTTTAAGTACTTCATGTACTAATTGGGCTGTTGCAAATTTCACTATAATTGCTCTCTTGCCAAGTTGTCTTCCAACTCGATAAGCTTCAATAATTTCCCATCTATACAATTCCAAATTCAGCTTTTCCTTCGTTATTTCTAATATTTCTTCTGCTGGCCATTTATACCTTCTTTCCTTAACTCCTATGAACACTAAATTAAATCTTCTCTCCCTTTCTTCCAATCTTTCCATTCTTTCCTTAACCATTTCAACTTCCCTTCTTGCTTCCTGCACCTCAACTCTAACATCTTCTTTGATATCTGTTGCCATCTTTTCCAATTGTTTACCTATTCGTTGTTCCATGCCTTCTATTTTGTTCATTTTCTCAGTCAGGTTTTCCAGCATTGTTATTATATCTGCAGGGCCGGGGTTTACCTCAATTCCTCCAATCACTAACAACAAAGTTATAACACTTGCTAAAACCAATATGTTTGTCATCTTCTCTCCTAAACTGTGTTTACTATTCACCAATTTTACTTTTCTAAACTGTCCAATTCTTGCTCTATACACTGTAATGTCCACTCCCATCGTGACTTAGATCCTTCTTCCTTCACCGCAGGAGCACCTCTCAAAACACAACCTTCCTCTATCACTGCTGGCTTAGCACTCTTCTGTACATAATAATTTGTGTTTTAAGCCTAAAAATACCTGATGCCCATTTTTCTACTCTAAATATCTTCTCTGTATATTTCTTAGCATCACATACCTAAACTGTTATTCCATATGTTAAGTGGGATGGATTTAGTAAATTGTCCTAAGTCCTATATCTTTTAGATTTAACATTGTGTCATCTAGTGGAGAAATTTCAAAACCCATTTCTCTATATGTATTTTTGGTGATGTAGATTTTTTCCCATTCTATAAGTTCAAATTCAAGTTTAAGTGTTATTGGCATTTTGGTATATTTTAAAAGCTTTATTTCCCATTTGTATCTGCCGACTAGAAATGGTGAGCAACTGCAGCTTGTTTGAATAAAGTTCTCCATTCTTCTGTGATTCTCCTAGATGGTAGTATAACTGTCACTGAAGATGACTCATGATGAAGACTAATAAAACATGCTCTAAGTGAGCACTCAGTAAATGAAACTAAAATGTCATCAGTTCACTCACAAATTCATTATATTATAAAGTTTTGCTTTTTATAATCACTCCTAAAAACTAGTGAGATATTAATAATAAAACAAAAGTATAAAGGCATAAAATACACACCTAAAATATCCACCTTATAGGTGAAATTAACACAGCCATAGATGTTACAAACAATACAAGTGTAGTTTCCTGAATCTTGAGTAACTAAATCCTCTAATGTAATGGACCAACGTCCATATCGATATTGACCCAAGTATCTCTGGGGAATAGCATCATCCTTGATCCAAGTTATGTTAGGAGCTGGATTTCCTGTAAATACAAATGCAGAATCTGTTTACCAAGTCACAAAGTAATCTATTACTTAATAGCTGACTGCCCTAAATTTTACTGGTAGTTTTTTAAACACAAATGTTGGAATAATTTCATTTACCTCCTCTATTCTTTATGAAATTATTGCACCTTATAAAATGTTTATTATGACTCTTTGACTTTCATAGCTGACTTATCCATTACATTGTTATAGAATTGAAAATAAGGATAGAGATGATTTTTTAAAGTCTACAGCTAAAGTCTGTAAATAAACTAAAAATGTCATTTTATGTAAATTTTCACAATTTAATCTCCCCATCAGTGATATTCAAATCCTTCAAGTGTGTATATATGCCAAAAAATTCTACTTAGTTCTTACCTTCAGCTGGACATTTGAGACGCAGCATATTTCCTGCAGGTTTTGCAATAACACGGTGCATTTTATCAGGTTTGATGAAGTAGGGTGGTAATGGAACTCCGGTCTCATTAAAGCTTCCAGCTGCTCTGTTATCATCATGAGAATCTTGCCCTTCGTCGATATCAGAGATAAGTGACAATGAAGTAAGATTTGCTAAATTAAATAAAATAATTATTAATTAAAATATAATATGATATACCACAAAAAATAATAAACCAAGTGCTGAACGAATAAAAATTACCTTTTATAACATGTAGATATGTACTACTCCCTACTACACAATTTGTGTTACAAAGTATACATGTATACCATCCTTCATCTTCTTTAGTTACACCTTCAAGGTGCAATTGTTCTGGATAAGAAGTCAACTGTGAACTTCGTGGCTGCAACAAATAATTGTAAGGTCAACAGGAATCCTTATAAAAGATCAAAAGTGTTTGATTTTAACTGAATTGCCATAACATGAGTGTGTTAAAATGTTTGGTAAACTTAGTAGGTACAGTATGTTATACTGCTTCTTTTAATACAACCACCAGTCCAGCTGTAATGTGTGATAAAATAATCATAATGCAGAACCTTCCATACGTATTCCCTGCAATTCATCCCTATATTATTTTAGTAATATCTGACAAATTAATTACCTTATATGAGGTAAATTAACTTATTTTTGAATTTCTTTTCTTTATTAGCCTTAAACATTTTCTTTCTGTTAACAAAAACTTATTATTTTACATCTTTTATTTACCTAGTAGTTTGCTTCTTGCCCTGAAACCATTTGATTCCTATTCTGTTTAAGCATTTTTATATTATTTTATATTAATACTAACCTGTTGCTCAAATGTGTAGTTAGAGAGAGAGAGAGAGAGAGAGAGAGAGAGAGAGAGAGAGAGAGAGAGAGAGTTTTGTCTATCCTTTTAGAAGCAAGTGAACAACTGTCATAGAATTCCTCCAACACTGAACAATTCTTTACATGGAATCAAATAATGCTTGAGAAAGATTATAGCCATTGAAGTAAGTCATGAGATGTGACCATTACATTAGTAATTTTAATGTTGTGAGATTCATAAAGTTAGGACAACCATAACTTGTACATTTCTGGAAATTATTTGGTTATCACTGATCTCTCAATAACTATTGCTTCAATAAACAAGTTTTACATCCTGAAAATTTGTTGTTGTTGCTATTAAATGTTCATCAAATGGTGACTTTGCACAGGTACCAACATTGAAACTTTGGAAATCATTGCCATACAATAGGAACTATAAATGATAATGGGAACAAAAATCGATATTAAAGTAACTAACGTCATGGTGTATCCACTGCCTTCTTTGCTACCATTCACACATGACATCACGGAAAGGTATGTAGTAACAGAGGTATCATGTGGTCAGCATACTGCCTCCCCCAGTCATTGGGATGTGGTATGCAAGATCAGAGTTGCTAAATATTCCTTTAATTGGTTCCTAAGGATCTCACAAAGCTAAGTAATTTAATAGGGGAGATGCTAGCACCAGGAATCAAATCCAGGTCCAGTCACACTAGAGCTGCTGCAGTGTTAAGTGATGGTCTTATTATGACATGCTAATTTAGTCATAAAGGTTTGTACACTTGTACTTATTATGCTAATTTAATCACAAAGGCTTGTTCTCTCCATCTTTCTGATATCTAACACTCTGAATCAGAATCAACAAACTAAACTATGGATGCTAATCAAAAAAATGAGAAACCAACTAATGATACAATTCCATTATCATTAACATAGATGGTCTTCAGTCTTTCAGATGAAAAGACACCAATATACAAGTGAGCACAAAATTAACAGAAAATAACAATAATATTACAAATGTAGCAAAATAAAAGTCAAAAGTTATATTTTTTTTTTATGTTTGATTTGTATTGGCCCCTTTAACTTCTTTGGTAACATTGGGGCTTTGCTTCAGAAACAACTACTGATTTTTTTTTTTACTGAAATGTAGGGTTTCTTAACTTTTGGTTTTTCAGTTATACTATTACACATGCACACACACAGACATATATACACATTCACTCTCAGATTCGTACTTTCAGACTCTGTGGGGGACATGGAAAGAGTCTAGTTAAAGAAAAAAATTCCTGCCCCAGCCAAATCGAACCCAGTACCTCTGGGTGAGAAGCCAAAGTGCTGTCCACCTGACTGCAAAGGTATTATATTTATTATATTTGTTATATGTTTAGGCACAATCAGATGAATATGAATCCTTCAGTGCATGATTTATTTGGTATAGAAATTTCATTTCACTGTCATAAAATCAACAGAGCTGGATACAATAGTAACAGTAAAAGTGCATTTCCTTCACGTTTTGATTTTATCTAAGTTAATTTAATCTGTCCTTGTCCATCATTGTCTGCAGGAATTGACTAAACATTGATAACACTAAATCTATTTCCTTACAATACAAAATTTTAGACTTCATTTTTGGTACAAAGAAAGTTATAAATTTCATTTTTGTACAAAGACAATTTTAAACCCATATATTTAACTAATTGTCAAGAAAAGATGCTCATGCATCCATATAATGATGTTGTTGATAACACTTACTAAGACAATGAAATTCTCCATTTCAGTGAGGAGTGTACTGTCAGAAATATTACTGTCCAGTAATTTTACCCATGTTATATTGTTTTCTTCACTTTGCATGAATGCACTTTGACACGAAAACACTGCCTTTCCACCAGCTGTAGATGTGAAATTTGAAGCTTCTTTAGTTAAGTAATCTGTAACACAAAAGATATTTAGGCAAATTTAAAAGTTAGACATGATTTTCAATTACGTAAAGTACCTAGTTCCTATTAAGTACTTTAAGTCATATAAAAACAAAAAATGTTGTGCACAGAAATAGTGTATATGGGTAAAGCGGATATATACACTATAATTTGGGGTAAATAATAATAATAATTATAATGATGATGATAAGTAGATGATGATGATGATGATGATAATAATAATAATAATAATAATAATAATAATAATAATAATAAACAAAACCTCACATTCAAGAGATCCCGAGTTCAAATCTTGGATTACAGTTTTTCCTTATCCTGAGAAGGCAAATATCAGGTAAATTTAAGCTCAATGGATCAGTATTTTATCATTTCATTCATTCATTCATCATCTAATATGACCTAACAGGTTCAAGGATGTTAATCATCCAAAAAATATAAATAAATAAAAATTAAATAGTTCTTGCTGCATTTTTGGTGATGCCATTAGAAGTAATTGATAGGGTTGAATTGTTCTTTAGATATATGGAACAAAATCACTGAAGACACCAACTGTACACACAAACATGGATTACTTGCATATAATTTCATATTACCACAAAAATTTTGAACCATTATGTGCATATTCTGTGACAATGGAAGAATAATTTTCAGTCCTCAGATTGTATGCTTCATGAAACAAAAATACCAATAGTAGCTTATAATATATCTGTATAAGTTTCAGCTTGAACATTTTCATCATCATTCATTCCCTTCAATGTTTGGAAGGTCTTTTGGGAGTGTGAGAAATGAAAAATGTAATACATTCTCAAAGGAACCAAAGTCTTGAAACCCTTCCAAGGAAAAGGACAATGACGTTCAACTTTATGATAAAAAGAGTGGGGGTTGATTTTAGTACTTTCAACACCATCACCACCACTAATACCATGCTCCCAGAGCAATCATGTTAGTAGCGCTGTAGCTTAAGAAAAACTAGATGGAGAATATGAAACAAATTAACAAGAGCATGAAGAACAACGAAATTAAATAACAATCCAATTAAATATTATTCTATGACAAGATGTTTATTTTCGCTTAATCTGTATTATGATGAATATTAGTTTTTATTTAGTTCTAAAATATAAAAGAAAAACATGTTACTTTTAGTTTCACATATTCAACTACCCTGTATTACAAAAGCATTTAAAAATTTTGAACGTTGTTATTGCCATAAAGAGATTCACATTATTCGCCATTTCTGGTAATGACCGTTAGCACAGAATATCTTTTACTTTAGAAAAGTTTCTTCTAGAGTGGACCAGAAGAAAATGTAAGTTGAGGAGTGCATTGGTTGCCATGTAGCTCAGTTGGTAGAGCAACATCATGGAAAGCTGAAAATCTGTGGTTTAAATCTCATATTATAAACGGCGTACCGCAAATGAGTAGGAAGAGCTGTGTCCTGCATTACCATCATACAGGATGTCAAAAATCCTACACTTCTTTCTATGTTTAAAGATTGTATTTTGGAATGTGCATGTTTGCTACTTTGGTATCTGCAACTATGACAATTTGGCTCTGTCACATGCTCAATCCATTTTGTAAAGACTCCATGAGCTTACAGTGATTTTATTTTTTTATTTGCTACCTTTTGAAAGAATATTAATGACTCCTCCCCTAAGAAAAGGCAACTGTTTATTTAACTAAATGGGAAAATCCCTGCTCGTGAAAAATAACAGCTTCAAAGCATAGTGTAACAGGCTGCAATCGCAAGTTTTCTGTTACATACTATAGCGAATTCACTTTTAAACAGGCCTCTACAGTCTATCATAAAAGTGTAAGCAGAATAACATTATGAGGAAGATAGTCATATTGCCCTGTATCTGTGCTGAACTAAGAGAGAGCACTAAAGTAGATGCTTTAGTAGAAAATGTATTATCACTGAAAAGTATAAGGGATTATTTTACAAAATATTTTGTGAATTTTGAATTTAAAGGTCACTGAATAATCCAAAAGTTTATTTTAACTGTTAACAGTTTTCAGTAATAACATTTAATTGCATATCCCCAACGTGTATTAATCTCATATTTACTGAGTGTTCCTGACTTTTTGACTATGTAGAAAGAGTATTTTCAATTACAAAGAAAACTTAAACACTGAAAGGAGTAAATGTTGTCCAAATTTTAAAAAGGGTGAAATTAAAATCACACTGAATATACAGCAGCTTGTCAAGATTTTTATGACCTTATTAAGAATAATGCAAGTTTTTTAACAATGCAATTTTTCACTGCATTGATCAACAAAATGTAATTAGTCTGTCTAACTACGAATAACTACGTATTATACGCAACTTTCTATATGAAAATAAACATAGTGCAGAAGTATTGTTAATTTAATTGTTCTCAAAAGCTGTGCATATGATAGAAGTTGGATAGACGGAGTCAGACTGAGAAATTCAATGCCATAGCTGAAATTTGAACCATGGATTTCCTGATATTGGAGCTAAACTATGAAGCCCAGGACTTAAAGTACTTGTAAATCGCCATTGGGGGTATGCCATCTCAAAATAATTGAGATCATCTTGTGGTTTACCAGGAAATATGCGAGTCAGTTGAGGAATGGAATGCTGTGCTGGCTTGTTGCTATGGTAGTTCAGTGGTTAGAGCAACTGGCAAGATACTGGGAAATTCGTGGTTCAAATCCTGGCTATGGCATTGAATTTTTCAGTCTGACTCTACCTATGTAGAACGATTGTTCAATGTACATTTCAGGGTAAAATCACCCTGGGCATTCCTTACAAATTTTACCACTGAGTACAAATACACATTTAATTGATGTAAATATGGGCATTTTATTCAAGTCAACATGTATAGTACCACCACCAGCCTTCAAAACTACAGGGGAGGGAAGCGTCACTTATTGTCATTCTAAAAATCTGGCAACATGAATTGGGAATATGTCAGTCTCATTTATAACTTAAACCCACACATGGCTTGTTTGGAAGAACAATTAGTTATCACTAATTGAACTCTGAATGTACTTTTTCAGCATGTATTTTTCAACAAACCAGAAAGCCTCACAACATTATCATTATTTTCAAAATACATTTCTTGTTATTTGTCTTATTTCAAGTGAATTCCTCACTTACATTCTTAAATTCATTTGCTTTGGGGCTACAGGCAAAAGTATTGCTCCTTAGGAAGTGTTCAATGTTCATATTTCATTTATTTGATTTAGTGGCACAGCTTACCTTCAATTTCTACTTGAAATGTGAAATTTGTGCAGTTATTTACATTGCACATTGCACATGTATAATTTCCTGAATCTGTTTTTTGTACATCCTCCAATTTGATTGATGTCTGATGTGAATAAATCCGAGTATTCTCTTTAGTCCACGAGATGTTAGCTGCTGGAATACCTAGAATTAATATAATCAATATTTTAAGATAATAACATCCATGCAGTCATTTTGTATGTATAATTCTTATACTTACAAGAATAATGGAATAATTATGCTGGCCTTAATCCTGGAAACAAAATTAACTGAAAAACTTGCCTAGTGATTAATAAATATTTGTACTTTAAGCACAAGAAAATTAGCATCTGAAGCAAAATAAAGCATATGAGATGAAATTACACCAACCATTTGAAGGACACCTCAGAAGCACTGTGTTTCCTGGTGATCTAATAACCAAATGATTCACTTTATCTGACTTAAAATGGTTTGGAATGTTTGCTTTCTCTGTCTCATTTTTTATGCCAGTTGGTGGAATACCATTATTAACATGTAGCACATTTTCTGAGTTTGTAACTGAAGATTTCTCTGTAACATTTTTAAAGAAATAACAACCAAATATTATTAGTTTTAATAATACAGAATTTATCATTTCAGCAAATAATAATTAATGCATTATTTATAATTAATGCATTAATTTATAGTTAAAATATGCATTATTTTTATTAGATATACTTAGATTGTGCACATACTGAAATGATATGAATAAAAAAAGATGGTTTTATGTACCTTTATAGTTTAGGTCCACATTGCCTGTTCTTAGTTTTGTTCCAACTGTATAAATGCCTTGCTTATTTTGAGGCTGTGACACAGGAGCATCCAGGCGTTGCTCTACACTTTCTGCCACCCGACCCTCTGCTACATTGTGCAGAAAATCTGTGTGACTGTCTGGTGAAGGGCTATCTTCTTCTTCATCAACTACAATCAATGTTATGTTCTGCCACTGTACAATACCATTTTCCATTTTTATACGACAGCCATAAAGACCAGTATCTGTAACGCGAACTGGTTTGAATCTAATGCTGAAATGGATAAAAGCTGTTTAGTTGGTGTGTTATATTGCATATTAAATATATAACCATGAGAGGTGAATAAGTACAAACGATTTGATATTTAGTACAGAATAATGAATATAACATATCAGTATATCTCATTTTGTCTGCTAACAAATAGCATTGTCTTAAATGAAGCACAAATTTCAGGGCTTAATGTGTTTTGAATGGTCCTACATTATGTTTCTTTATGTTCACATACATCACACAAGGGCTGTGTTTATATAATTCGCACTCTGTCAAACCTGCATTCATGTGATTCACAGTGAGGGAAATTTAGTCGCAAATTTTTCTTTGTACAATGAATGGCTTTACACATGCTGAATTAGCAGATATTTATTTAATTTACACCAAAACTGGGGAATCTACCAATACTGTGAGGGATTGTATCATTGGTGATTTCTATATCAACATCTTCCCAAAAGATGACGTTAACTATAGTGTACCAAAGAATCTGTGACACAAATTCTCTTAATTCCCAATTTGAACGTTTTTTGAATTGCTGAGGTTTAATTTTAATTTTTGACCTGTTTTTTTTTTTTTTTTTTATTGTATCATTTATATAGTCATCCCTTTTAGCATCTAAGGTCATATCAGGGGCTTTCATTAGAAACAGCTTGTCATCTGTAGGTTCTTTATGTTGGGTTTAAATCATTTTATTTTCCTCAAACACACACATATACACTCTCACATATCTACTTCCAGACTGTGGATAATTCTGTTTAAAGAAAAATTCCTTGTCTCAGCCAGAAATCGAAAAGCTGGTGAAAAGCCAGCTTGCTGACCACTTGATCACAGAGGCAGTCTTTTGACCTTTGTAAAAGCAAAGAGGGTGATTTTATAGTTTAAAGAATGGAAGTGCAAATGCTTACATGTTGGTTTGTTATTAGTTCAATAAAGCCAAATTGAAATAAAATATAATAATGTCATTGTGTTTAATATGTTTAAGTTGATCACTGAATACATAGTGAATCCTAATCAGATAATGCTGTATGAAAAAAAAAATCTATGATTAGGTAGGTTGAAGTTTCAGTGCAGTCACTATTCTTCCCTCACATCACACCACCTACAATCAGACAGGGCAAAAGGGCAGAGGAGGTTCAACCTTGTGACCTGCTACATAAACAGTCACCAAACATCTGAGATAGGGAACAACTGCCATTCTACAAGCAGAGTGAAATGTTCTTCATGAACATAGCTTTAGAAAATAATGAAAAAAAAACTGCAAATAGTAGATCATCACATGGTACTCAAAACACATTACACATATTTGCACTTATTTACCTTTCACCCCATGTATATATAACAGTACATTTAAGCTATCTACTTCATTTAACAAACACTGGCATAACTAGTGCTAATACCTTAAAATAGTTTATGATTTTCTCTCAATTTTCCTAAACCTCATACCAAACTTAACAGAGAAATTATCATGCACAACTCGCTCTATAAGTGATGCCTAATCGTTCACATTAATTACACATTCTTCATTAATCATCAATGAGAAAGGTGCATATGGAATTTTTATTATGAAGGGCATTATAATTAAATTCCTTCAAGTTCTTGCTTTTGTGAAATAAAACATTTCATGGAGATTAATTTTTAAAGAATTATAAAAAGATGACTAAAAGATGGAATAGCTTAATTTTTTTTAATTGAATACAATTAATTAAAACATGTTGGTAGAATAAGTGCAACAAATTTCTAATCTGTTATTGGCTTTGGCAAAAAATGTGTTTTTCCACCAAAATGAAATTATGAAAACTACACATATAAATTGAGTGCGCACCTTTAGAGTAATAAGTGAAATGAATCAATCCACTGTTTTTGGGTATAAGCGTCTGGCAGGAGGATCAGGATGTAGTCATGGATGTAAATATTTGCAATTGCAAATACAAACAGAAGTATTTTATTTTGAACATTTTTAACTTTAAAAATGCAATCATTTGTGACGCATATGATCTTCAAGCATCCAGTTTGGCATTAAATGTACAGTATTTTATAAACAATAAAAAATAGTTTTCTTCTCAAGGGCTGTGTTTTATGGAGGACATAAGTATTTGTACAGTGATGATAAACACAGAACAAATGGTTATCAGTTAGCCCACAACTCCCTGTCACCTATAACTGCAGTGCTGCCTGCTGAGCAAGTTGTATGGAGTGACTGGTTTGCTGAGGAAGGTCAAAATGGGTCGAAAACAACAATAAACATCTTTATACCTAAGGGAAGTTAGTTGTTGCATTACATCAACAGCAAAAATCATAATCTCAAATAGCTTGCTCCCAGGGACATTTTCTGTGGACTAACTACCTGCAAAGCCTGGTAAATTTGTGAAGAAAGAATTTTTATTAAATTTATAAATAAAAATGCATTCCAAATCAATTGGCTTTGTATTGTTAAGGCATAAAATGAGCTCTTGCAAGAGAACTCGATTCTGTTCACAATATAATATAGCCTGTCTTCTCAGATGGGAGTAGCATGACTGACTGATGTGATATACTGAGCATATAAGTGGGAAGAGACAAGAAGGGGAAGTTGCAGTAACAAACCTCTCAGGTCTTCTCTCTTACCATGTAAACTAGCCACCAAGTCTTGAGGACAGCCAAAGCAAATCAATCATATAGTCAGCCTAGTGATTTTTAAAATTGAAGATAGGGATTCTTAATTTGCCTAATTCAGTTATCCTTTTTAAAAATAGATGGAGGGGATTATTTTTCATTATTTATTTACTTTTTTAAATTTAAAGGCCTAGTTAGTGGGAAATTGCAATTGCGTTATTCTTCTTCATCCTATCATCATCATCATCATCATCATCATCATCATCATCATCATAATAATAATAATAATAATAATAATAATAATAATAATAATAATAATAATAATAATAGCTGTATTTATGTATTTTAAATTTTTATTTTTATTTAATTTTTATTAAATATGTTTATTTAATTTTAATTTTTTTACATTTATTTAATTTTTATTTAGTTTTGTTTTAATCTTTAGTTTTAAGATTTTTGATACATCACCTGTTTATGAGCATTTCTCAGCACTGTAAATGTATGTGATGAATAGGGATAGCCCTTGGGGACCGATAGAGGGACACATGCGAATACCAGTTGCATAGCTACCAAATAGAGACCGACATGCATGGCGACTGCACAGGCCACTTGTAAACAACCTGTAGTATTGGGCTCGGTGCAGCAGTATACTATGCATGAAGATTTGCAATTCATACAGAAGTACATTGCAGATATATTTACAATAACACATATTTGGAAACATTGAACATTGAAATGCCTCAAACCCTGAAAGCTGTCAAAGAACTTAAGCAAGCAATTAATCGAGACCTGTGACACCTGTTTTAGACCATACGAAAAAGTAAGTGAACAGTGTTTGGAAAAAAATGTCAGATTTTCAATAATGCGTGAACTACAAAATATGCCATGAGATGTTGCTACAAAAATAATTGCTAATGGAGTATCTTACCCAATAGTCAATGATGTGTCCCATTTTTGTTTTGCTCCAATCACATCTTGTGATGCGGAGCGAAATTTTTCACAAAGATCCACATTTGAGACATAATGAATATATGTTGTTGTAAATTGTGTAATCTATGTATCTTGAGAGAAAATGAAACAGATAATGTTGCTGATAACTAGATGCACAACAGCAATTAAATGTATGCAAAAGTTGAAATTGTTAGTCACCATAAATCAGTGGTATTTATGTTTACCATGCACTCAACTCAATCGCCTTCCACTGTTGATGAAAACATCACAGTCTACCATGCAATCACTGCCCCATTTTCCTTCTATTAGTACCACTACGTGCACATTGTAAACACATCACAACTATATACTATTCTGCGCTAACTTCAATTCTGTCCTGCTTCAGTCTCTTAAGATGCTATCCCTAGTGATGAATAAATAGACAAAATAAAAAGGTAATATTAAATTTCATTGAAATTATTTAGATTGTTAAGGATAACTTTCATTAAATCCTGAACAAAAATGTATATATAATTTGTCAAGTGGAAAAAAAGGGCTAGACCAGAGTTTGGTTGGAGCACACACCTTTGCTTGTACTATAGGAGGAAATCATTCAATAGTAGAGGGTGTCATTAAACATTTTAAAAAAGCATAAGATTTTTAGTTTTTAACTTGATTTGTATATACATTCAAAAGTCACTTCAAACTTTAAACCCTTATCTCATATATTTATATATGAAGTGAATTTTGAAAGATCATATACTTTGCAAGACTGCTACAGATAAAAAATTAAATTGCCTCACCCTTGCCGTGTTATTTTCACTCGTGTGTTTGTTGACTGGAATACTCCACCATCTTTGTACCATGTGAATGTTGCTGGATCTAGAGGTGAACTGCACTTTAGCCTCAGCCGTTCTCCTGTTGTCAGTTCCACTTGTGTATTTCCCTTTTCTGCAAAAATAAATATATGTATCTACATGGATGATCTGATCAGAAAAAGAAACATTTAGCAATCATTAATAAACGCTCTAAAAAGAGTTGTCACTGAAATAAATGATCAATTAGGAGAATTTTCATATCTTTAGTTGCAACATACTTTATATGTGATATTATGTAAAATTAGCCTCTTTTGCAATGTTATCAGAGAGTCCGTAAAAATTATTGCAAATGTCACTCTTGGATATTACCATTCCATTCACAATACTATTTGTGGTTCTACTTCTATATTTTAAGTCCTACATTTATCAAGCCTGATAGAGAGGCCTCTGAGCAAAATTAAGGGTCTTTCATGTCCAATTTAGAATGGGACGCTGGGAACCACAGCAGTTAAAGAGCGTCCATAAATAACACATCATTTTATTTTATCAATTTTTGACAGGTTTAAGATCACCATTAAAGCAACATGTATCAATAAAAATCTGGTGTGTTCCCTTTACATGATTTTCCCCACATCTCTGTAACAATTTATTCTTAAAAAAGCTTTTCTTCTATCTACTTCATGGTAATCAAGATCAATATAAACAGAAATGATCTTATTACTTATTTCCTTATACATAGAAACAAAATTAGGGAGCACACTAGGCTAAAGTGATAGTCAGATCTTTCAAAAGCTGGTCATTGTGTGATACAAACTCATTCTCTTTGTATGGCCAGGAGATGAAAAATTCATGAAAAGTTTAAGTATTTTAAAATTGAAACCAATAACAAGGAATATCTCCTAAATGGCTAACTGTACAAAAAATGTGCATATAAGACTAATTTTGAGGATGAAACAAACGGATTCATGTTGGTAAACCTTCAGAGACCTAAACATTTTAACAGTATATTCATTATATATATATATATATATATATATATATATATATATATATATTATATATGAGGTAGTAATATAATTGTTCAACAGACAAGATATAGGTAAAACAAACAAACAAATGCATAAACATTACACTAGAGGAAATACAAAGTTTCATATACTATCACATAGATTAGAAAAGTATAAAACCAAACCTACTGCTGCAGCTCATGAACTGTATAATAAACTCCCTGCTTATCTGAAAAATGTTAATGACTTTGAGCTATTCAAGAAAGATTTAAAGAAATTTTGTATTGAAGGATGTTATTATTCAATTGACGAATATCTTAACTAATACTGACAAAATAAATAGTATTTATATAATCCAGTAAGTAATTATGAATAGTAAAATGTTACTTTAAAAGCTGTTTTTGTATATATTAAATTGTATATGTTATTGTACATATTTAACCTGACGATGCTTTGAATATGTTTGTATTCTTTTAAACAGATAATAAATGAATGAATGAATGAATGAATATGACATAAGTTGTGTATTTTAACGAATTTTATATCTTTTATAAGGTAGCTTTTTGTCTCTTACGGTTTATCAGTTATGCAAAAGTCATTCAGAACGAAGCGGCCTTAAGAGGCTATTCCCAGAAAATTCGAAGTTCACATTTGTCATATACTTTAATTTTTTTTTCGTAGCCGGCTTACTCTCCCCCTAGTTAGGACACTCCCCTAGGACTTACAAGCGAATGCCTAGGGGTCAGAACCCTGTCGGGGACCCAACGGCACGAAACCACAGAATAGAGAACTTGAAACAGTGATCGGCCCGTAGCCAGACAAGAGCGTGAGGGTGGGGATGATGTGGAATGTAAGCGAAATGGATGATAGAAAAGGTGATGATGGAGAAATTGGTGGAATGAGTGGCGGGGGAAACCGGAGGACCCGGAGAAAATCCGCCCAGACGCCGCATCGTCCACCACAAATCCCACTTGCGGGCGCTTGGGATCGAACCCGGGCCACCTAGATGGGAGGCGAGCTGTCTAAGTTCTCGGTCATGGCGCCGCCATCTTTATTTAATATATGGTGTTTTAACCAACATCATTAGAGCCATTTTTGAAAAAATAAAAAAATTGCCAAATTTTTCCATTAAAAAGCAGTTAGCGGTTGGAGGAATTTCTTGAAAATGTTCAGATTGCATCCTTGAAAGACGTAGAACTAGAATTAGTTTGGTATTTAACCGACTTTTCGTTTCTGAATTATCGTGTTCAGAAACACACTCACACTCACTTCTAAAAATGTGTTGTTTTTATTATTATTATTATTATTATTATTATTATTCAGGGGAGCCTTAAACATGTATTTCCAGTGAAATAAGTAAATAACGTAAAAACTCAAGAAAATTGAATACCAGGTTTATAGCTCCCCACCAAATAATTATCGTAGCTACAAGAAACATGTTTAAGCAACGAACATTGCCATTTTAAAATGCTCAGCAAATGTTAACCGTGTTTTATTCGTGTACATGAGTGTGTACGTGTGTAACGCGCGCGCGCGTTTGTACGAACATGTACGAATACTATCGAAGAAGTACTGGGTGATCAAATTTATTTGAAATTTATCTTGACAGAATTAGAAATACTGACGTACGTAAGGGCCAGTCAGCACTCGATCTAACGGCAACACAAATCTAATGCCTGCTAGAGCACTACCAAGCGGACGTTAAACATGCCACGATCGGCAGTTTTTAAATACGACGGAACCAAGTACAGCCTAATTGTCCGTTTCATTACATCGGAATGAAGGGGGAATTGGGAATTAAGATATGTTTAGGTGGGGGCGCCGGACCGAAGAAAACACGGAGAACTGAAATTGCAAAATAATAATAATAATAATAATAATAATAATAATAATAATCCCAAATTACATTATATTTAACATAAGTAATATTTCAAACCAATGGGTATTTTCAAAAATAATTATATAAGGGTTACGTACTTATATCCAAAGATTGGAATTACGATCGTAGGATAATGTGGATATTAAATGATTTGAAAGTTAACATTTAACCCTAAACATATTTAACATGTATTACATTATGTCCCTAATCTCTGACGTCAACAGACATATGTGATACCTCAAGTTTCGGATTTTTCTCTCGCTCATTGAAAGAGTCAAATAATGACGGCCGGTGGTATCATCTTTGATACATTCTGCACTGCACGTTAATACCATTTCTATCTCTGTCTGCTATGTATCGCTGGTTGAATTTAAAAAAAAAAGTTTATAAAAAGTGATATAGTCCCGATGTATGATACTGCACCACAAAACCCCTAGAACTTCCCTCAAAATCAAATCATTATTTGAAAATCCATGTTGTTTTGGTCATTAACAATACAAATAAACCCACACAATAAGGTTTATAATTGCCTAAATCTCAATATATGCACACAGTACCTAATATATACAGTATAATACACAAGTGCACATTGTCGTAATTTATTCTCAAAACTCCTTGTCAACGCTACATTAGTATTAAAGATATACCAACTTACTAATCGCTAACGAAACGATATAGCTAATTGTGTTCCCAAACAGTCTCTTGTGCATGACAACAATGAAGATGATGATAATGATGATATCAATAATAATAATAATAATAATAATAATAATAACTGAGGAGGCTCAGCACGACCTCCTGAATATCTGGGACAGGAGACTGAAAGAGCCTCCTCAGCTCTTGAGTTGGAGAAATTCCTCCTAAATAGCAAAAGTTTGGAGTTCAGTCTGAGGAATGGATTGTGCAAAACGTTCCTCAAGTTTAGTAATTACAGGAGGAAAAGTACGAAAAAAGAAACAAAATGAATTGCGAAGGGCAGCCACAAATCTGTCGAGAGAGATGGGTTTCTGTTCCGAGTGAATGGACACAAAGGGACCATAAATCTGGCAGCCATTGTTAATGCTGTCGATTACATGGCGTCATCCCACGCTTGTAGACAGAAGACTTTCAGCGGATATTCTTAACACGGCAACAAAATCACAGCCGCAAGAATAAGAATGTCATTTCCACAAAATAATTAATCAAGAGAGGCAAACAAAATTAAAAAGATATGTTCTTATTGCACTTCATTCTGTTAATGGCTCCAAAATTATGCATTTGACGATGGGAGAAGTGATAAAAAAAAACATCCCTGCGCGTCTTGTTATATGGAAAGACAAAGGCAAATTTGTAGGTTAGTTCATCCGTTTTTATTTAAAAGCTTTCTTACTACAGACTTGCGCCTTGGAGGATTATTCAGTCTAAATTCAACAGCAGGATATTTTCTATAGATGGCCTACTGTTTTCTTATCAAAGGAAAATATCTGCTTTCCTATTAATGGCATTATCTTATTCTTATGTTTCATGTTGTTTATTAATCAAAGTATTTCACAAAGGGAAATCTTTTTCTCGGTATTCAATAACTTTTTATAAAAAATTAAGTAAATTTAAGTTACCTATTGCTGGCTAAATTGGTAAAACTGAAAGAACAGTTTATTTCACTTCTTTTTCTTCATATTTATAAGGTCATTTATTCATTTTAAGCTGTTTAATATTTTAGGACACCCCCCCCCTTTTACTCATTAATCTATTATTTTCTTAGCCTTTACTCTTTAGGTAGTCATTTTCTTGTATTTACTTTCCGTATAAAATAAAAAAAATCGGATGTGTTCCATTCATATGACTTTCTCCACCTGTTTCTCTAAAAATATTCCTGCAAAAAATTATTCTTCTATCTACACCATGCTAATCGAGATAAACCTTAACAGTAATGTTCTTATTACTTGCTTCCTTGTAAGTATGTAGAAAGGAAATAAGGAAATACACACGGCTAAAGTGATAATCAAATCTTTTAAAAGCTGTTGATGTTGAAATTTGGTTCACTTTCCATGCCAGGAGTAAAACAAAAGAGGTTTGAAACTTACGAGGACTTCCTGTGTGAGAAAAGTTTAAGTATTTGAAAATTGAAACCAATAGCAAGAAATATCTCGGAGATTTTTAACTACAAAAACTGCATATGTATATGCAGGTTATATTTGTGAGCAGCAATTTTTTGTTTATCTCTTATAGTTATGCGAAAGTCATTAAGAATGAAGAGGACTTCAAGGCTATTCCCAGAAAATTCAAGATACACATTCAATCGTTAGAGCCTTGAGAAAATTAAAGTATTCGAACTTTTTTTTCCCATGTAATGAAAGGTAGTTTGACATTGGGTGATTTGGTTGAGAATCTTCTTGTCGCATCCTTGGAATATACTGAACTTAAATATCAAGTTTGATATTCAACCGACTTTTCGTTTAAGTGTTATCGTGTTCCCGGACGGGGACACACACTCACACACACAGACCTTTTTCTAAAGTTTTTACTCAGGGGACCTCTAAAAACTTCCAATGAAATGTCGACATAAAATGTTTGGATGGAATGCAATACCTTCCCTACCTACTGTGTACATAATACGTGTAGAGAAAGTAAAAATTATATTATTGAAAATGTATATAAGAATAATTTTCAAGCATCACAAATTTCACTTCCAACTGAGAAATAAGAGTAACTTTGTACGTTCCTTACTCACATTTTGACCAAAAAATTGCGTCTAGCACTTCATGGGTAATTAATTATGAACACCATAACTCAAAACTGAAAAGTCGGTTATATCCAAATTTTATATTTAAGTTCAGGACGTTCAAAAGGACGCGAAGATTTTCAAGACAACACTCCCACCCCCAAAGCTCCCTTTACATGAGCAAATCTACTTTGAGTTCAGAGAAACTTACGAAGTGTTTGAGACGTATGTCGAGATGTCCTTTAAGACCAACTAATGGTAAATGATCTCCAGTTAAACATGTTATGAGAGCCATTTCCTTTGTGGGTACGAGGGGTTAACAAAAGACGACGGAATAAGTCTTTTATTTAGCATCACTGTTGCCATTAGCGCAACAACTTCAAAGCAATAGGGACCCTTAATTGCCCGAATTAATACTCCATCTGGTGCAATTGATGTATCCACTGGAATACCCTTACGGTCAATGTCACTTCATCTATCGTGATGGTTAAATCTTTCCGTCACGCGGGATACCTGTCTGAGGTAATGGGTTTTATTGAGGAAGGCAAATTTTCTCAACGTTTTGTATGTGATAGGAAAGCTCCTTCCAAAACATGCTAAGCATAGTTAAGGAGACAAGGAAGAGATAAAATGGTTTTCTAAATTATTAAAGCTAGAGTCATTTTTACTTTCTCTATATGTACATAGTGCATAGAGAAGGTTTTTTACTTTCTCTATATGTACATAGTGCATAGAGAAGGTATTGCACTGCACCCAAAAGTTCCATACCGAGATTTCACCGGAAATATACGTTTTAGGGTCCCCTGTATCCAAAAAAATCTGAAGTGTTCCATTCACATGACTTTCTCTATATCACTGCAACAAATTATTCTATTTACTTTATCTAATGGAGCAAAAATTAGTAGAAATAGTCTTATTACTTGCTTCCTTGTTAGTAGAAGCGAAATAAGGGGGTTCCATAGGTTAAAGTGATAGTCAAAAGCTGGTTGCTCTGGGACTGAAGTTCCCTTGTTTCTATGGACACAAGTTCAAAAGTCCTGTATGAGAAAAGTATGTCTTTATAGCTGGACAAAAAAACAAGGAATATCTCAAAAACAATCAACTCCACGAAAAAACTGTATATAACATAATTGTGTGTTTTAAAATGCTCTACATTTGTTGTGTGGTAAGTTTTTGTCCACCTCTTACGGTTTAGCAGTTATGCAAAATTCCGTAAAGTTCACTCAGAATAAAGTAGTCTTCAGAGGCTATTCCAAGAAAATTCAAAATATACATTTTATTTGACATGTAAATATCTTTAACATCCGATATTTTAATCAAAATCGTTAGAGCCATTTTTTAGAAAATCAAAATTTTCGAAAAAGGTTCCATGTAAAGGGTAGTTTGGGTGGGAGATTTTTCTCAAAATCTTCGTGTCGCATCCCTGGAAGATACTAAACTTAAATACCAAGTTTGGTATTTTAACGACTTTTCGTTTTTGAGTTATCGCGTTCATGCTAATTTCATGCTAGTCGAGATAAACATTAGCAGAAACGGTGTTATTATTCAGTTTCTTATAAGTTGGAGGGAAATAAGGGAAAACATTAGGCTAAACCGACAATCGAATGCCTTAAAATGAATTTGTTATGGAATTTAAGTCCATTTCTTTGCGCCGCCAGGAATTGACAAGTTTCCGCATGAGAAAACTTTAGGTATTTTAAAACTGAAACCAATAACAAAGAATATCTCGAAAACGGTCAACTACACGAAAAAATGTGTTAAAAATTATTATTTTTACATTTTTTGTGTATTAAGTTTTTGTCTATATTTTACGTTGCACTAGTTATGCAAAATTGAAAGAAAAAAAAAACATCCAGAATAAAGAGGTCTTCAGAGGTTATTCCCAGAAAAGTCAATATATGCATTTTATTTGCCTCGTAAATATCTTTATATATATATATATATATATATATATATATATAAGAGATTTTAATCAATATCGTTAGGGACATTTTTCAGAAAATCAAAATTTTCGAAATTTGTTCCATGTAAAGGGTAGTTGGGGGTTCAATATTTTCTTGAAAATCTTCGTGTCGCATCCTTGGAAGATACTAAGCCTAAATATAAAGTTTGGTATTTAACGGACTTTTCATTTTTGAGCTATGCTGTTCACAGATACACACTCTCGGCCGTTTTTCTAAAAATGCTTTTTATGGATTTAGGAGGTTCCAAAACATATATTTCCGGTGGAATCTCGGTATTGAATTTTTTGGTGCAATACAATACCTTCCCTGTACATAGTATGTGTAAAGAAAGTAAAAACGAAAAGTCAGTGGAATACAAAAGTTTGCATTTAAGTTTAGTATCTTCCAGGATGCGACACGAAAATTTTCAAGAAAATTCTCCCACCCCAAATTACCCTTTACATGGAACATTTTTCGGAAATTTTGATACTCTCAAATACAGCTCTAAGGATTTTGACTAAAATGCCGTATACTAAAGACATATGAGAAACAAAATGCATACCTCGAACTTTCTTGGAATAGCCTCTGAAGTCCTCTTCAATCTGAATGACTTTTGCCTAACTATTAAACGTTACTATACAAAAACATAACCTCGTTAAAGCATAATTTATGTCATGTACAACTTTTTATGGAGTTGGCCATTTCTCAGATATTCCTTGTTATTGGTTTCAATTTTGAAATACTTTCATACGGGAATTTGTCATCTTTTGGCCAAGCAAAGAGAACGAATTTCACTCACATAGCAACCAGCTTTTAAGATATTGCCAGCTTTACCCTAGTGTGCTCCCTTATTTCGCTTCTCTTTCCTTCAAAAGAAACATGGGCGACTTCCTATTTAGAAATGTATACATATTTTACAATTAAAACTAATAACAAGAAGATCTCGGAAATGGAAATAAACGTATAGAATATAAATGGTGTTTTAACAAGATCTACACTTTTTGTATATTAAATATGTGTCTGTCTCTTACGGTTTACCAGTTATACAAAAGTAATCCAGAATGAAGAGGATTTCAGAGGCCATTCCCAGAAAATTCAAAATATATTTAATATACCTACGGTATTTTCATCAAAATCGTTAGAGCCATTTTTGAGAATATCAAAATTTTCGAAACTTTTTCGAATTAAAGATTAATTTGGTGGTGTGGGGAGAGGATTTTCTTGAAAATCTTCGTGTCGTATCCTTGGGAGATACTAAACTTAAATATCAAGTTTAGTGTTTAACTAACTCTTCGTTTTTGAGTTATGCTGCACCCCCCACCCACACACATACAGACACGGACTTCTAAAAGTGGATTTTTTTTTACTCAGGGAACCTAAAATATCGAGTTAATATGTGAAATACAATACCTTCTCTACTTACCATGTATATAGTACGCGTAGAGAAAGTAAAAGCAAACCTGATGCAATTAGTCACCTCTGGTGTATTATAGAGCTTTAACAAATGTTGTTAAAAAATCCTATCCTACCCATTTCCATACACGACTTAGAGAGTTGGTAGAACAATTTGGGTTGTGCGAACAACTCAGTATCTATATGAAGCTAAGGAAAGAAGGCTAGCACACCATTGGCAGTTGCAAGGATCCAGAAGGAACCTTGAAACCATGTGGATGTTTCCTATTTTTTGTGCATATGTTGCGACAGGCTGTAGCAAAAAAGACCTGAAAAAAATCAAGTCACCAAATCCGTCGTCAGCAAAAAGATATATCCCATATGCACCTGGCTCTTCTTTGCCTTCTCCGTCAAAAACATATGGAAAGGAATCTTCGTCAAATTCTGAAGCAATTCTTTAGATATAGGGCAGAAGTTTAGATGTCATCTAACAAAAATGATTTCTGGCAACCTCAAGATTTCAGACGGAATGAACTGAATGATGTAGGACTGAAGTCTTCCTAAGGCCTCCGCTGAAATGTTGGGAACATCAATAGCCAAGTGGCACAGATAATAAACATTTCCTCCATATTTCCCTCAACAGAGAATCATAGGTATTGCCATAATATTCTAGTTTAATGCCTCCTTGGGAACTGAATGCATTCCAACTTATTAAAGATTTTATAAATTTGCGCATTAACTCGCTTGATTTTGTACCCGAGCAAGCAGGATAAAAAACACGTGATATCAAAATCGGGCTTCTGACGGCAGTAGTAGCCTCTCGATCCTTGCACAGTGTATCGTATGTCAGTTTATGTCGGGAACAGAAAGCAATTCAACACAAAGACTATCAACACCTATCACAAAGGTCATCTTATTTATAGAAAGTCGCGGAATAAGTGCTTAGTTTGCGGTAAAGTGCTGCACTCAGAAAACTCGTTTTTCAACGTCATTAAGAAAGTCATACGAGTACGACAGTTATCAAGGACTATGAACTTTCTTTCGAATTGTGGTAGTTACCAAATTAATTACCAAGATGTCTGTTCATAATCTCTGTTATAAATGTAAACGATTTTCATTACAAATTAATTCTCATACTATTAGCAATACCACGATTGCAATGGTATTGACCAAGCTAAGGAGGTTGTTTTAATATGTTAAGGCTATTGTAATTTTCATAATGTTTTGCAATTATATATGTTTCGTTTATCAAATCTATGAAAATATGTAGTTCATATCAGAAATATAAACACTAATGTAAGGCGCACTATAATACAGCAGTCATTCTACTAATCATAAACTTATAATGGTATAATCGCCCGCCTCTGATGTAATGTGGTAGCGCGTCTACCTCATATTCATGAGGTACCGAGTTGGATTCTCGGTTAAGGTGAGTTACCCGGATACGGTTTTTTCGAGGGTTTCCCTTTTCCTTAGAAGAAAATGTCAGATAGTTCTAGGCTCTACGGATGCCGGGCTCATTTGAGCTTCATTTTCACCCATTTCATTCATTTCGAGTCCGATAAGACCTTCGAAGTTAAAGGACGTTAAACTTACCAAAAATAAAAGTTATAAAATCCTAGTACCGTTGATTACGCAATTCAAACGCAAAATATTACATACGGCCACTGCAATGACGGAATATTTAATTCAGAATTTATTATTTTTTTTGAGATTAATATTTTTAGTGAATATTGATTTTTTTTGTTGAAGAGGTTTAAGATATATTTTTGGTTATGATTATTTATCATATGGGTTAGTGCTTTCCGCGCGGTAGAAGGTCACGCAGTACACAGTAGGCGATTCACAGGAGCAGCGAGAAAAGTTGCTCTCTCTTTTTACTTTCTCTAAACGCACTATGTACATAGTGTATAGAGAAGGTATTGCACTCCACCCAAAAATTCGATACCGAGATTTCACCGGAAATATATATTTTAGGGTCCCCAATATCCAAAAAAAGCATTTTCACAAAAAGGTCCGTGTGTGTGTGTCCGTGTGTCTGTGAACACGATAACTCAAAAACGAAAAGTCGGTAAAATACCAAACTTGGTATTTAAGTTTAGTATCTTCCAGGGATGCGACACGAATATTTTGAGAAAAATCCCCCCCCCCCAACTACCCTTTACATGGAACTTTTTTCGAAAATTTTGATTTTCTCAAAAATGGCTCTAACGATTTTGATTAAAATTTCGTATATTAAACATATTTACCTGACAAATAAAATGTATATCTTGAATTTTCTAGGAATAGCCTCTGAAGAGTAGTTTATTCTGGATGAATTTTACGGAATTTTGAATACCTGCTAAACCGTAAGAGCTGGACAAAACCTTACTGCACAAAAAATGTACAGCACGTTAAAACACACAATTTATGTTATATACATTTTTTTCGTGGAGTTCGTCGTTTTTTGAGACATTCCTTATTTTTGGTTTCTGCTATGAAAAAATTATTTTTTTCTCACACAGGAACTTATCAACTCCGATCCATATAAACAAAGGAACTTCATTGACATAGCAACCAGCTTTTGACTTTCATTTTAACCTATGGTAGTCCCTTATTTCGCTTCTACCTACAAGGAAGCAAGTAATAAGACTATTTCTGCTATTTTTTTTTTTCTGATTAGCATAAAGTAAATAGAAGTATAAGCTTTTAAAGAATAATTTGTTGCAGGGATATAGAGAAAGTCATGTGAATGGTACACATCAGATTTTTTACTCAAAGAGTAATCAGTTGGCGACGCCTGGTCTATAGGGCGGTGCGACTAATATGTTATCCATTCAGTTAGGAAACCTAGAATTTAAAATCATTTTTTGGAAAAGTGGAATATACGAAAGGCGGCGCCGTGGTTGGGTAGTTCACCTCCCATCTAGGTGGCCCGGATTCGGTTCCAAGCGCCCGTATGCAGGTGGAAGAAACGCCGTCTGGGCGAGTTTTCTGCGGGTTTCCCCCGCTACTCATTCTAGCAATTGTTCCATCATCACCCTTCCTATCATCCATTCCGCTTTCACTTCATATCACCACTTCCTAATGCTCATGCCTGGCTACGAGCCGACCACTCGTTCCAGGTTCTCCCTTCTGTGGTTTCGTGCCGTTGACTCCCTGATAGGATTCTGACCCCTAGGCATCCGCTTGTAAGTCCTAGAGGGGTGACAGTCCTATAAATACGGGGAGGGTAAGCCAACTACGAGGAGATAATAAAACAAGTAGGAGGTGTGAAGTTATCTGCTCCTATGTCAATAATCAGGGTATAACTAAAGTTGTATGTAAGTCTTTAAGCAGGAGCTATGTCGTCACTGGACAGGAAAACAATGGGTGCAGAGACACAGTGTTGGGCCAGGAACAAAAAAGGAATGTTATGACAGCCTTGTACACTCAAAGCATGTTCCATAACGTTCCTTGCATATAAAATGACTGACTATGGACAGAACATAGCGGCCGTTTTACCCAGGAGAAGGGAAGAGACCTTCCCATTCTGCTCGTAAATTTTATGACACTAAACAAAAGTTGTTTTGATGCCAAACACCGTCACACTTTAACAAGCGCGCTTGTCGGATCCACCAATCTTACATCATTTTTACTTGCTCTACACGTACTTCGTACATACTGTATAGAGAAGGTATTGTATTGCATTCAAAATGTCGATTTCACCAGAAATACATTTTTGGGACTCCCTGAATCTAAAACGAGAATTTTAGAAAAAGCTCAGTGTGTGTATCTGTGGGCAGCATAGCCCAAAAACGAAAAGCCCGTTAAACACAAAACTTGATATTTAAGTTCAGTGTCTTCCAATGATGCGTCACAAAGAATTTCAAGAAAACCCTCCCACCCCCAATTACCCTTTACATGGAAAAAAACAGCACATTTTGGTTTTCTAAAAAATGGCTCTAACGATTTTGAATAAAATCTCTTATATTTAAGACAATACATGACACATAAAATGTATATCTTGAATGTTCTGGGAATAGTCTCTGAAGACCTCTTTATTCTGAATTAATTATTCTGAATTTTGAATAACTGTAAACGGTAAGAGATAGATAAAACCTTACTGCACAAAAACGTAGATCTCGTTAAAACACACAATTTATGTCATATACGTTTCTTCGTGCAGTTGACCGTTTTCGAGATAGTCCTAGTTATTGGTTTTAAAATAATCATACAGGAACCTGTCAACTCCTGGCCACGCAAAGAAACGGATTTCAATCCCATAACAACCACATTTTAAAACACTTGACTTTCGGTTTAGCTGTGTGTTTCCTTATTCCGCTCCTACTTACCAGAAAGCAAATAATAAGACATTTCTGCCAATGTTTATCTCGATTAGCATGAGGTAAGTAGAAGAATAAGCTTATTAATAACAATTTGTCACAGAGATGTAGAGAAAGTCATGTGAATAGAACACATTCGATTTTTCTAACTTCTCTTGTATGGTTTGATGTGCGCGTGTGCTGAGGAAAGTGAATGTCTTATTAGTTTGGACGTGGTCAAGTGGCAAAATTGAACATCATAATATCAAAGGGAATGAAACTCCTGGTTCTTCAATGCAAAAGACTGCTAACAAGAAAAAGTAAGTGGCAATTTGGCATCAGGTCAAAACTGCGGAAACAAAACCTTTAATATAGTGCAGCGAGATTCCCCCCTCCCCTGCGCCGGACTGTGGTTGATGAGGTGTATTAAGCAGTAGAAACTTGAACAAGTTACAGAACTTGTGTAGGAATCTCTCGTAAGAAAAGTTTAACCTTAACCACCGAGATGTTGTATACCTCAACAGAAAATATAATAGTTACCATGCTGACTTCATATACCCAAGGTCGCGGGTTCAAACCCGGCGGAGGACGATGGATTTTTTCGGGTGTAAAAATCCTTAGCATGGCTTCCTTCGGAAGGCAAGTAAAGCCGTTGGTCCTGTGTCGTAGATTTACGGCGCGTAAAAGAACCTCAAGCCTGATAGAGAGGCCTCTGAGCAAAATTAAGCGGTCTTTCACACCCAATTTAGAATGGGACGCTGAGAACCAGAGTAGTTAAAGAGCGTCCATAAATAACATGTCATTTCCATTTCAACAGAAACAAAATGTCTAATGTGTTCCATTCACATTCTCTACCTGTTCTGCAACAAATTATTTTTACAATAGCTTATTCTTCTGTCTACTGCATGATAATAAAAATAAATATTAACAGAAATAGTCTTATTACTTATTTCCCTGTAGGTACAAGAGAAACAAGAGTAATCAAGGTTTTGCGATAGACAAATACTTTAAAACATGGTCGCTATATGAGATTGAAATTCCGTTCTCTTTGCTTGACGAGCAGAAGCAAAAACGAATAACGACTTCCCATTTGAGAAAAATTTTAAGTATTGAAACATTTAAACCAATAAGAGAAATATCTCGGAAATGGTTAACTCCACAAAAATGTATTTGGCATGAATTGTGTTTTGGGAATATCAACATGTTTTGTGCTGTAAGATTTTGGCTATATCTTACGGTTTACGAATTGTGCAAAGGTCACCCAGAATGAAGAGGACTTCAGAGGCTATTCGCAGAAATATAATCAGCCATGAACTCGTTAGCCATTTTTGAAAATATCAAAATCTCAGAATTTTTATATACATGCAAAGCGTAGTTTTGGGTGGGGGGGTCTTGAAAATCTCTATGTCACATCCTGGAAGATGCTGAACTTAAATATCAACTTTGGTATTTAACCGACTTTTAGTTTTTGAAATATTGTGCTCACAGACACATGAACACGCACGCACACATACACACACAGCTATTTTTGTCCTAAATATATTTGTTTTATTCAGGTGAACCTAAACGTTTTATTCCAGTGAAATATCCTTATCAAATTTTTGGATGGAATGCAATACCTTTTTTACTTATGTACTATGTGCAAAGCAGAGAAAGTTAAAACAGAACAATATTTTGTAAGAGGTTTGCTTGCAGGAGAGGACAGAAAGTCATGTGAATAGACATAAGTGTCCTTATTCTTTGATACATATTGTTAAATGTCAATTATATAAATTTGCATCAGCATGATAGGAAAGCTACTTAGAAAAAGTTCATAGTTTTAGCAAATACTCTATTTCATGTAAAATCACTGCGGTGTTCTCATTTTCTAATAACAATTCATCACATTATTTAATAAGCTTGCATCATAATATTCAATCAGTTTTTAATAGCATGTAAGTATCAAACACAACTCTAATACGCTCTGCATAATTTTTCTTCTTTGTTTCTTTCATTATTTTCCTCATATGGAGGATTTGGCTCTCCCCAGACCTCACAGACCAACGCCAGACAGGAGCAGACAGACTATGGATCAGAGATAGCAGCCAGAATGGGTGATTAGCCCGATGCCTTGTATGAGAGTGAGGAAGATGACATGGTGGGGAAGCGTAGAAAACCCGCCCAAACGCCGCTTTGTCCACCATAAACCTCACTTACGGTCCTCTGGGGTCGAACCCACCTTTATGAGAAGCGAACGATCTAATCACGGCGCCGCCTGGGTTTCTTTTCTGTTCCTGGAAATTAAATTAATAAACAATAATACTTAAAACTCGTGGTGTTTAATTCAACATCTTTAAAGTCATTCTTTTTTAGGAAGACAAAAAAAAATCTTCCTGAAAATCTTACATCCTCAGAAAAGTCACCGAGATTTCCTATCCCACTTAAATACCTTGCGATTTCGACGAAATTCCGAAGCAATATTTTGATCGCAGACAAGAGATAAGAGAATGCAAAACAATGTAGAGGAAGATATTTTTCTCGGTTGAATCAATTTCCAAGCATGTTATCAGTACTTCTTGATTCAGTACTGACTGATTTCTATTTGCCCGTAACGGAGTTGGCTTTTAACGAGATAAAAAAAAGAAAGGCTTTAAAAGTGTTTAATTCTCGTTCAAACCCATGGAGAATGGGGGACTTCGATGACCTACACACGCCACGACATGGGTCGTATTCAAAAGATTGCTTTAGTAGATAGACCCTCATCTCGTTTACTTCCATTGTCCTTCGTTTATCTCAAATCATGTCTCCAGACCACGTCCCCTTTTCTTTTCTTATTTCTTAAAATATTGTCATTAAATGGTTTTCAGAACAATTCTTACTGGAGTTTAAGTAACTTACATTCTATTTAAAGCTAAAATAAATGAGTTATGTCAAGAAATTTTATTTCTGGTGCTTATTACAATTTTAGAGGAGCTTTACCACAACATATTTTTACTAAAAAATGCCTCCTTTGTGATTATACTTTGATTCTCACAGTTGCTCAATAGAAAGGGTGATTTATTGCACTCTCGTGACCTTCTCTGCTCATTTTTATAAACTAGTTTTACAATAGGTAAATCGACAATCAGAATTTGAAGAAGTTGGTCGCTATGCGATTCTTTGAAATTCTATTATCCTTGAGCATGACCAAGAAAAATAGAGACCTACCATTTGAAAAAAAATATATAAGTATTTAAAACCAAAAGAGAATATATTGGTAATTGGTAACGCCATAAAAAATAAATTTTACGCAACAAACGTCTCACAAAGCGAAACATGAGTTTTATTCTTGTTTTGGATTGCTTATTTGTTCATTGATCTGTATGTATGTGTGTATGTCTTGTATGTATTGTATGTATTGCAATCATGTGAGTATGTATGTATGTGTGTATGTGTTTATGTATGTATGTGTGTATGTATCTATGTATGTACGTGTGTGTATGTATCTATGTATGTATGTGTGTATGTGTATGTATGTATGTATGCATGTATGTATGTATGTGTATGTATGTATCTATGTATGTATGTATGTATGTATGTATGTGTATGTATGTGTGTGTATGTATGTATGTATGTATGTATGTATGTATGTATGTATGTATGTATGTATGTATGTATGTATGTGTGTATGTGTGTATGTATGTATGTATGTATGTATGTATGTATGTATGTATGTATATTTATGTATTTTCAAGTTTTGAGACACACACACGGACATGTTTATAAAATGTTTTATTCAGGGATCTCAAAACATGTATTTACAGTAAAATTGTTATCGAATTTTTTAGTAGAGTACAATACATTATGTTCATGGTCAGTGTAGTGAAAATAAACATGTAGATCTCATAAAACACGCAATTTATGTAAAATACATTTTCGTTGTGGAGCCTAGCATATTGCGTGTTATATCTTTAAATTTTCCAACACATTTACTTTTCTCAAATGGGAAGTCGTTATTCATATTTTATGATCCTGGTCAAGCAAACATAGCGAAATTTCAATACCATCACATTGTGACCGGCTTTTACAAGGTTTGAGTATCACTTTAGATTATTGTATTCCTTGAATCATTTTGTACAGAAAATAATATCGGAATAAGATCATTTCTGCTTATGTTTATCTTGATAACCATGAAGTAAATAGACGAATAAGTTTTTAGAGGAATAGTTTGCTGCAGCAAAGGTAGAGCAAGTTATGAGAATGGTGCACGTCATATTAAAATTACGTTGTTCATAGAAATACAGAGGACCTTTTTCTGTTTTCTTTTATTCATAGAGCTTCAAAACGTGTATTTCTGGTGAAATCTCGGTATCGACATTTTTGGTGAAATGCAAAGTACAGAGCATGTAAAGGATACATGTATAAAGTAAAAAAAGATATACTATATACCTAAACGTATTTATTTTATTGTGCGTATTTACTTATTTGATTATTCATGAATGAATCAATACTCTATGCATTTAATCAGGGCCTCCCGAAAATTCTGGCATGTATTATTTATTTAAATTCATAACAAACCAATATGGGACATTTTCATTATAACAGCAGGTAGCACACTGTAGTGGACCGAGATGGGGGACGCAGCGGCCGGGCGGTAGGCCAAGGTTCCCCGTGAGCTGTCATGCCATGGAGTTAGCAGGTAGCACATTCCCAATGGTAACTCTGTAGGTACTGTTAAGCTTATATAATTTTTGTTTGTATTCGGGCATGCATAGACCTCTGCTTGCTCGGAATATTCAAAACATTGGATTTTTTTCTCGGTTTAACCTCCTTTAATCTGGTGGGTCATAGTGGACGATGAATGAAACCGGTGAATTAATGGGCCCAAGATCCATGGAGTTTAAAGTTACTCGATATTTGTCTTCCCAGAATACGGGAAAACCCCAGACTATCCTTACCCGGGTAACACCCAAACCGAGATTCGTACTCGGGATCTTTTAAATGTGAGGTAGAAATGCTACACTAGGCATGCCCAAAGTAGGTAACACTTGCGAGGTACTAATTCGGAATGTCGATTACCACGATTCCTGTCAAGATGGGGAAATGTTTGTATGTACTGTCACATATATCTATGTATAGTGGTCGATAGCGTGTGTGCTGCTTTTAAGAAAAAACAAATAGAATGTTAGCTTTGAAACGCGAGAAATATCGCTTTTTTATCATTTTCGGTTGCCCTACACAAACTATACAGGTATTACTTGCTCTATAGAAAAATACCAAATAAAATGTTCAAAATAAAGAGGCTGGGAGTTATTTAATCATTACCAACTGATTCATTTTCTAAATTAAGATTATTTGCATCACATTTAACGGGAATAATTGGCTCTACATTATTTGGGATCAAAGCTTCTCTAAAATGAATGTATTAAAACAGTAGACTAAGCGAGTATCGTTTGGCTGATCTATTAAAGCTCTGTACATCATCCTTAGTCGCACCATTGATGCACTCTTTCAAAGTAAAACATATCACCAAAGTAAAAATGAAAGGCAACACTAGATGCAGATGAGGAAGGATTTGTATTTACAAACATTGCATTACGTCGCCAATTGGTGTGCACCAATGCTTCACACGGAGTGGAATGGGTTATTGTGCCTTTCTATTTGCTCCTTCAATTTGGACTTGTCTGTCACACTTCAGAGACGGGCGCATGGATACTTGTTCTCACTCAAATATGTTTCAAATATGGGATATTTTTAACGATGATCTTCCGTTTAATTTTATTATAATATACATATAGAACTAATCATTCATTCTTCTTATGAACGGAGAAGGAATTTCTTACTGTGGAGAGTATTAACACGATGACGTTCAGCACAAACAAATCACTGTTGAAACGCTGCTGAATAGAAGCTTTTTAGGTCCTTAGCCAGATGAACTTTAATGAAAGCGCTATCTAAATTTTGAGAACTACAATAATTTTCCTCTCATTTTTAGGGAATGGGTCCCCTGATTTAAGAATCTAACACATTTACACTATAGATAACCATATAGAGTGTTGATCTTTAAAAAGTGGCACATTAAAACACTGATTTTGCCGATGGCCTAGCTCTCCGATTCTCTTGAGCTAGGCCATGGGAGGCAATCAGGAAATGCCCAAGCGGCTCTTGACTAGGCGAGATGCTAGCTTGTCATTGCCTTCTGCTTTCATTTGTTTTGTTGATTGTTCCATTTATGCCCCGCATTTAACTGCATGGTCTTAATGGCAGAATTTCCCAATGGAACAAATTGCCTATTGGTTATGGTGTGAACTCGGGTACTGTTTGTTGGATTCCTATTTTCTAAAATGCTCTTCTTTACATCACACATATCCACACTCATGTCCATACTTCAGAACTCTAAGGAGGATAGAAAATAATTTACACTAAAGAAAAATTCCCCCCGCAGCCGGGAATTGAATCCAGGACCCCTAACACACCAGGCAGGCGCTCTACCGACTGAGCTACGGAGCCAGGTGGCCTTCCACATTGTAAATTGGAAGCACATACACCCAGTCTAGAACTCAGGAGGTAAGGTTTCAACTACTGCCCCAATGAATCAAATTTGATTCGCTCAGCTTTGCTTATTTGAAACATCAGCGACTGTACCGTAGGAAATAACATAATAATAATAATAATAATAATAATAATAATAATAATAATAATAATAATAATAATAATAATAATAATAATAATAATAATAATTTGGTTTATGTTGGAACGACTGGAGAACAATAATCTAATGTGTTCCATTCACATGATTTTCTCTACATCTTTGTAACAAATTATTGTTAATAAGCTTATTCTTCTATCTACTTCATGCTAATCGAGAAAAGCATTAGCAGAAACGGTCGTATTGCTTAGTTCCTTGTAAGTAAAAGGGTAATAAGTGAATACACTTAGGCTAAACCGACAGTCAAATATTTTAAAACGTGGTTGCTATGTGATTGAAATCCGTTTCTTTGCGTGGGCAGTAGTTGAAAAATTCTCGCATGAGAAATGTATAAGTATTTTAAAACTGAAACTAATTACAGGGAATACCTCGAAAAGAGTTAACTCCACGAAAAAATGTATACAGGATATAAATTGTGTATTTTAACGAGATCTGTAATTTTTGTGTAGTAATTTTTTGTCTATTTCTTACGGTTTACTAGTTATGCAAATTCATCCAGAATAAACAGGTCTTCAGATGCTATTCCCAAAGAATTCAAAATATACATTTTATTTGGCATGTAAATATCTTAAATATAAGAGATTTTAATCAAAATCGTTACAGCCATTTTTGAGAAAATCAAAAATTTCGAAACTTTTTCCATGTAAAGGGTAATTTGGGGTGGGGGAACGTTAAATAGTTTGGTATTTAACGGTCTTTTCATTTCCGAGCTATGCTGTCCACGGACAAACACAGACCTTTTTCTGAAAATGCTTTTTTTTTTTGATTCAGGGGGACCCAAAACATGTATTTCCGGTGAAATCTCGGTATCGAATTTTAGGTGCAATACAACACCTTTTCTATATACTAGATACTTAGTACGTGTAGAGAAAGTAATAAAGCAGGCTTCCAGTGATGAAACAAATGCGAACCTCAGCTGCTGCGCTCCTGAGCACCAATCTGGTCAGTTCGTTATTGTCGGATATTTACATAAATGCGGCAACATATTAAATAGCTACAACTACGTTTATTGTTAAATGCTAAATCATAGAAAATAATAACATAATTTTATTAAGAACTAATTATCTTTGTTGCTAGATGGCAGCACTATGCATGCAAAACGCATGGAGTGCAGAAATTTCAACTTCCTCCGCATGGAAGCATGGTTAAAAATAAACACTGCGTCTAAAAATATATTTAACAGCGACACGGAAATTGAAACAAAGCACCGTCTCTATAACTAACGAAATTCCAGAGGAGGCTACAGTAATGGTGTAACGTGACGAAAAAATTGGTCCGCAAGGAATGAAACCTTTGAAGGGATAAAAGAAATCGGAAACCGCTAATGGACCACATACGCAGGGAGAAACAATATAATGAGACATTCAAAACTTAATAAAGCAATAGTGAAGAGAGGGCTCACAGCACAAGAGCCTTGAAACATGTACTTTAAAATTAAATTGAAAGGAAATACTCCTGAAAGGAAACCAATGATAGTTTATGGGAGTTTTCTGTTGTATTTGTTTCTATCATTTCTAACTGCATGTAGCAATTTCGGTTAATTTTGCCGTATGTTCAATCCCGATTGTTAACTAATTGATCAACAAGCACCTTCGACAATCAAAATTTCCAAAATGTTTCTATAAAAATCTGATGTGTTCCATTCAAATGACTTTCTCTACATCTCTGTAACAAATCATTGTTAATAAGCTTATTCTTCCATCTATTTCATGATAAAACATCAGCAGAAACGTTTTTTTTTTTTTGTTTTTTTTGTTTTTGTTTTAAGTTCCTTGTAAGTAGAAGGGAAATAAGAGAATACACTAGGCTAAATCGACGGTCACACTTTTTAAAATGTAGTTGCTATGGCATTGAAATCAGGTTTTTGTTTATTTGTTTGTTTTTGTAGTTTATTTCAAAACTGAAATCAATATCAAGGAATATCTCGAAAACGGCCAATTCCACGAAAAAAAATGTAAATGGCGTAAATTGTGTGTTTTGTCGTGATAAGTTTTTGTCTATCTCTTACGGTTTACCAGTTATGCAAATTCAATACAAATCATACAGAATAAAGAGGCTATTCCCAGAAAATTTAAGATACACACTTTATTTGTCATCTAAATATCTTAAATATAAGAGATTTTAATCAAAATCGTGAGAGCCATTTTCGAGAAAGTCAGAAGTTTCGAAAATTTTTCCATGTAAAGGGTAGAAGGGTGTGGGCATAGTTTCTTGAAAATCGACGTGTCGCATCCTTGGAAGATACCAAACTTAAACACCAAGTTTTTTGTTTTTGAGCTATGCTGTCTACACACTCACACGCGCGCGCACGGATTCAGGGGGACCCAAAAGATATATTGCCGGTGAAATCTCTGTATCAAATGTTTGGGTGCATTACTCTCTACACCTTCTCTATACACTATGTACATAGAAGTGTAGATGAAATAAAAATGTTATGCCGTTTTCGTATTTTTAGCATGTATAAACTATTTTGGGTATGTGTATTTGTGTTCTAATAATTTTGTTTTGAGCCAAGTTTTGGTAATCTTTTACAGCGATTTATCTTCACACACTGAGCCCCAATCGAACCAAAAGTACCTCAATCACTTGATGCTTTAGAAGAATCATATTCTTTTGTAACTACATCACTGGGGGCGCCTTACCTAAGAAATCTGTATAGTGAAATGGTAACCTGCCATAAGAGGAAGAATGGAAAGAAAAGGAGAGGATAAGTGCCGATGGAAAAAAGCTTGCTCGGCAGAAAAATAGCAAGGCGTTCCTTGCGTCCCTACACCCACCCACACGCAGTTTTACTGTAAAAGAGCAGCAAGGGAAGATCTGTTACGAACCTGAGGGGAGGAAACACCCCATCAGGTTTCTTTGAGGGGAAGGTAAGTTGTTGCAGATGTGCCTACTTTCGTTAGCAGTGCTTCTTCAGTCATGAGCGTCCAGTACATTCTCTTGTTGGCAGAAAGATGTTACGGATTACCATTTATTTACTACACAAAAAATGTAGATCTCTTCAAAACACACATCTTTGTTGTGTCCAAAATGTTCCTTAATAAACTTTCTCACACAGAAAATCGTCCGCGTTTCTTTTGTTTCTGGCCATGCAAAGGAACATTATTATTTTTGTTCCCCATTTATATAACCCCCGTTAACATCTAAGGTCATATCGGTGGCTTTGCACTTGAAACAACTCGTTGTCTGTAGGTTTAAATAATTTTGTTTTCTTAAAGCACACACACATTCACTCTCACATACATACTTCCAGCCTCTGTGGGGGATAGGGAATAATTCTGGCTAAAGAAAAATTCCCCGCCCCAGCCGGAACCTCCGGGTGTGAAGTCAGCTCGCTGACCACTCGACCACGGAGGCAATCTTTAAAATATTTGATTATCCCTTTAGTGTAGTATATTTGCTTAGTTCCTTCTAATTATAAGGAACTAAATAATACGAACACTCTGTTAATGCTTATTTCGATTAGCATGGTGCAGAAAGAAGAATAATCTGTTGTAAGAAGTTGTTTGTGGAACAGCTAGAGAAAGGCATGAATCAGATTTTTCTTATTTGTTGCCCCCCCCCCTTGTAGCTTCTTGTGTTTCTGTAATATTTCCGTGAAATGAACGCGTTATTGTGCATTACATTATTGTACAAACTATCTTCCTAATGATTGGGATCAAACACCACTTCCACAATCACAATGTGTTTCCCCGTATTCGCTCTTGGAAACTAACAAATAATGCTAATCGTAAACGTGGATTAATACTAGACCTTGTATTTCATTTAGACATTATCCAAGGATGTTTCACGAATATTTTCGAGAAATTTTCTCAAGCCAAAGTGTTCTTTAGAGGAACATTTTTCTAAAATCGTTCTTCTCTGCTAAATGGTTCTAATGTTTTGATTAAAATACCATATTTATGTTTAAGACATTTTCATGACATGGGATGCATATTTGAATTTTCTGGGCATTGCCTCTGAAGTTCTGACTGAGTTGTAAAACTGCTAAACCGTACCAGATAGACAACATTTTAGTATACAAAAGATTTAGATATCTCCTTTTTACTTTCACTAGCCCGTATGTACAAGGTAAACAATGAGAAGGTTCTACTAAAAATTCTATACCGAGATTTCACCGGAAATACATGCTTTGAGACACCCTGAATCCAAATAAAGCATGTTTACTTTCTCTAATCGTAGGTACATACAATGTACATAGTAGCTACAAAAGCTATTGCATTCCAACCAAAAAATTGATGTTGAAATTTCACCGGAAATATGTTTTGATCTCCCCTGAGTCCGAAAAAAGCATTTTTAGACAAAGGTCCGTGAGCGTGTGTGTGTGTGGACATCCTAGCTCAAAAACGAAAAGACGTTTAATTCCAAACTTGATATGTTAGTATCTTCCAAGGATGCGACACGAAGATTTTCAGGAAAATCCATCCACTGCAAACTACACTTTACATGGAAAGAAATTTGAACTTTTTGTTTTTCTTAAAAATGGTTCTAACGATTAAAATAACGTATGTTAAAGATATTTATATCGCAAATAAAATGTATATTTTGAATTTTCTGGAAATAGCCTCTGAAGACCTCTCTATTCAGGATGAATTTTGCAGAATTTTGCATAACGGTTAAACCGTAAGAGATAGTTAAAAACTTACTAAACTAAAAATGTAAATCTCGATAAAACATACAATTTATGGCATATATGTTGTCTTCTACAGTTGACAGTTTTCGAGATGTTCCTTGTTGGTTTCATTTTTAAGCCACCTAACTTTTCTCAAACGGGACAATGGAAAACGAACCGAATCTCAGTTGTTTCACATAGAAACCAGCTTTTAAAAGATTTGACGGTTGCTTTAGCCTAATGTATTCCCTTATTTCCCATCCACAAGGCAAGTAATAAGGACCACTTTTGCTAATGTTTATCTCGATTAGCATGATGTAGATAAAAGAATAATCTTTTGTAAGTCATTTTTATAAGAATACTTTATATACGGAAAAGTTTGAGAAAGTTGTGTGGATGGAACATATATTTTTAGAAACAAGTCCATACGTCCGCGCGCGCGCGCGCGTGTGTGTGTGTGTGTGTGTGTGACTAGCTCAAAAACTAAAAGACTTTAAAAACCAAACTTGGTATTTAGGTTAAGTCTCCACCAGGGACATAACAAAGATTTTCAAGAAAATTCCTCCCCCACAAACTATGCTTTACATGGGTTTTTATTTTTATTTTTAATATTTTATAGAGCCATTATCCTGAGAGAGAGAGAGAGAGAGAGAGAGAGAGTGTGTGTGTGTGTGTGTGTGTGTGTGTGTGTGTGAATATCTGAAGTAGGTTAAGGTCAACAATGTAAACTTTCCAGTGGAAACATCAGATGGCATCTACATCAATCAGAGTTGCCAAGGTTCAAAATATAAATGGTGGACCTCGTAAGTGATTCTTTATTCTTCCCAGTTTCGATTATGATAAACAGTACACCATAAAATAAATATGTCGGTGTTTCCCGCTAGATAAAACATATTTCTGAAGGCTTTTATTACTTTAGCACGAAGAACAGGTTTGCACTTATTTATTATTGCGTAGCCCACTAAAATATGCTTGTTATAGCGCACGTGACAGGCCTGACTCCCACCACTAACTGCACTCAATCAATTGCTGTCCTTCGCTGTCATTGTACAGACACCCTCACAACTTCCTCTTCTGGTCTTCACCCGAAGAGGGTGCGAATTTGCCTTCCGACTAACTGCCTCTCAGGGTCTGACTGAGGAACTAAATGCAAGATTCATTATAAATACTGAACCATTCAGCAACTCCAAATAAATGATAATATAAAGCTAAATCAAAATTTTTGTGAAAAAAAATTAACTTTTCAAAATATATGCATCCGGTGGAAAACCTCAGTAAATTGTAGGCATCCATTCTATTTTTATCGCTGTATAAAAGATTCTACAATCTGAAATGATGTGGTGGTAGGTAATAGGAGTAATAATAATAATAATAATAATAATAATAATAATAATAATAATAATAATAATAATAATAATAATATATTTATCTTTTGTCGTTCGGCATTGAAACTTACAGGTCTCATATGTTAAAAGTAGATACTTATATTTACACAGCTGTTACACAGTTCAAGAAAATTTTAAAATGTGAAATCAACCATTTCTTGAGTAACTACTAGGTGTTCATGCTAGAATTTTGTAAAAATTGTAATGACAATTTTGAAATGGATCATCAACTGCTAGACATCAGTCCAGGTTTAAAAATTCTTATGTTTTTCCATTCACATGAGTTTCTCTACATCTCTGCAGCAAATTGTTGTTAAAAAGCTTATTCTTCTATTTACATCATGCTAATACAGAAAAAAATTCACAGAAATGGTCTTATTACTTGCTTCCTTATAAGTAGAAGGGAAATAAGGGAATATCATAGCTAAAGAGATACTCAACTCTTTTAAAAGATGATTTCTATGTCATTGAAGTTCCTTTGTTTGTAAGGCCAGAAGCTGACAAAAGCATGAAAAAAGTGTAAGTATTTTCAATTGAAACCAATAACAAGGAATATCTAAAAAAAAAAAAAAAAAAAAAAAAAAAAAAAAAAAAAACGGTCAACACTAATATAAATGTATATAACATTAATTGTGTGTTTTAACGAGCTCTACATTTTTGTGTAGTAAATTTGTGTCTATTGTTTACCAGTTAAGCAAAATACCGCAAAATCCATTCTGAATAAAGATGTCTTCAGAGAGTATTCCTAGAAAATTCAAGATATACATTTTATTTGTCATGTAAATATCTTTAATATGCGATATTTTAATCAAAATCATTAGAGCCATTTTTGAGAAAATAAAAATTTTCGAAAATTTATCCATTTAAAGGGTAGTTGGAGGTGGAATTGTTTTCTTGAAAATCTTCGTGTCGCATCCTTGGTAGATACTGAACTTAAATACCAAGTTTAATATTTAACGGACTTTTCATTTAGAGCTATGCTGACCACAGACAGACAGACTCTCTCTCTCTCTCTCTCTCTCTCTCTCTCTCTCTCTCTCTCTCTCACACACACACACACACACACACACGGACATTTTTCTAAAAAATGCTCTTTTTGGATTCAGAGAGTCTCAAAATATACATTTCCAGTTATATCTCGGTATCGAATTTTTGGGAGCACTACAATACATATCTTTTCTATACAATATGTACACAGTACGTGAAGAGAAAGCAAAACTCTGTCAGATTATGTATAGATTTGAAGCAATCAAAGTTAATAACAACGCCTTTTCTACTTCCCCACCTATTAGGTACAAGCAGTATTGCATTTCATCTAAAACTCGATGTCGAGTTTACCAGAACGCATGTTTTGAAGCTCCTTGAATCCAAAATAGAGCATTTTCAAGGGAAAAAGCATGTAATATATATAGCTTAACGTCCTTTAACCTGGTTGGTCATATCGGACGATGAATGAAATTGGTGAAATGATGCTCAAATGATCTCGAGGTCCATGGAGCTTAAAGTTGCTCGACATTCGTCTTCTTAGGATAAGGGAAAACCCCGAAAAAAAACTTTATCCGGGTAACTCACCCTAAGCAATATTCGAACTCACGACCTTTTGAATGTGAAGCAGACACGCTACCACCACACTACCCAGCCAGGCTGAAATAATTTTGTATGATAGACAAAGTATTACTACACAGAAAATGTAGAGATCTTTCAAGCTACAATTAATTTCAAAACATTTTTATTACATGAGCCTTTTCCAACATGTTCGATTTTATGATCTGACTTTTTCATTTTAAGAAAATACCCTTTCCCCATACTAAATTATCATTTACGTGGAAAATGTTTGATCCACCCTCCTTAAACGAATTTTGTTATAATAGATATTTACTTGCTATATAAAATGCTAATCTTGAAGTTTTAAAAATAGTCTGCAAAGACATCTTTATTAGGAAAGAATATTATATATATGATAAACCATAAGGGATATATACATAAGCTTACTAGATAAAAATTATAAATCTGTTTAAAAAATTAATTAAAATAGTTTTTTTTTTTTTTTAAGCATTGGCCATTTTCGAAAAATGTATTATTATTGGTTTGATTTTTTTTAATATTCAGTCATTTTAGGTGTGTCGTTACTCAGTTGCTTCTTGCGATTTCACGAAGATCAATATATAGCGCCTTCCGTTAAGCATTTTAATATCGCTTCAGCCCCCTTAGTACCGACAGTAAATGTGCAAATATTTACTTTGTAACATGAATATTTTGTAGTTGCGACAGCGGCCAAAGAAAGAAATAGGCTCATGTGTTTAGAATTACACTGTTCACAGACTGACATACGAGCTTTACTTTTTTACTTTCTCTACCATGTACAATGTGCACAGTAGGTAGAGAAAGTATTGCTTTCCACCCAAAAATTAGATACCAAGACTTCGCCGGAATTACATTTTTAGGTCAATTTATGTGTATGTCTGTGAATAGCATAACTCAATAAAGAAAAATCGATTAAATACCAAACTTATTATTCGAGTTTAGTGATTTGCAAAGATGTGACACGAAGATTTTCAACCAAATCCACCAATTCCAAATTTCCTTTACATCGATGATTTTTGGAACTGTTTGATTTTCACAAAATTGATGTAATGATTTTGATTTAAGGTATTTACATGACAAAATGTATAGATATGTTGAATTTCCTTTGAAGTCCCTACAGTTTTGCATAATTTGCAAACCATAAGAGATAGAAAGAAAGCTACTACAAATAATGTAAATCTCGTTGATTTACAGAATTTATGCCAAATAATATATTTTTGTAGTAATAATTACCGAAATATTTCTTGTTCTTGGTTTCAAATTTAATATACTTATGCTATTTTCAAATTTACATAATTTTTAGACGAGTCTGTTTCCTCTACCTAAAGTAGGCGGTAGAAGAATTATTGGCTTAGTGGGGACGTATCAGAGAATGTGTGTAAAACGGAGAAATTCTTGCTACTTTAACACATCAGACTCTTCAATATTCCCGGGGCCATAGCTATGAATCTCATTTAGGTAGACTTTCGGAGTCCAAACAAATGCTACTACGCTGTTATATGCAAATGATCTTCATACTTATATTCATTATCTCACTTGTCCGAGTCCACTAATAGCGTGCGTTCAGAAACACCTACCAGAAAAAGCATGTTTAAAACAAGTGACGTTCCAGAAGTACACCTGACCAAGAAGACACAAATTTAAAAGAAAGAAACAGCCAGACCGAAAACTTCAAAGCTATAGCTGTAATTAAAACCTCGTTATCTCTGATTATTTTTATTATTAATTACGTTTTAATATATTATTTATATTTGCTCTTGCAAATCTTCGGTCGAGTAAGAATCTCTTAACAGGGCGTGAACGGCAAAAGGAACTATTTCAAAAATAAAATTTTTAATAACTTTTACTTAGAGTGTTTTATTTAAACTGTTATAAAGTATATATATATATATATATATATATATATATATATATATATATATATACTTTATAAGTATCTGCATTCCTACATAAAGCTGTATTAAAACGCGTTCACCTATAAGTGAAACTTAAATTTCGCGTGTCACGTTTCGTACATAAATAATCTCTAAGACCGACGTACGGTGGAGAACAACTGAATGTACTGTTACTAAAGATGAACTGATTGTACAGGATCGAACTGTGCGAGAACTCGCGTCTCCATAGAATATATATCGAGTACCCTTGTTCTGTCTGAGCATTACACCTGTGCTTATTTTACCCGCTCCCAGTAGCGTCTCTTTTCGCGAGTCAATAGAAACTATCTTGCTATTTCACTTAAGCTGCCAGCTCCCAGTAATTTTGCAGGAACTTTCACAATCTCAACAGCCCCTCTAGGAGTTGCATTGTCTTTTTAACTCAAGGACATTCCTGAATACGTTTTACCCCAACTCCTTGGTTATTGTACACAAAACCTTGCGAAAAATGTCTCTTTTATGTTCCATGTTCAGTGTCAGCTATCTCGTCTTTCTTATAACTAAGTTATGCTAACATCCTCTAATAAAATCTTATTTCTGTATTACATAATATATTTATTTATAGTATCTTGCTTATTAATTATTTACTTCTTCTTGTATTCATTATTACTGCCTCAGCACCCTAACGTTTGACTCCGCGAGGATTTACCAGGTGCTTTGAATGTCATTAAACGTAACGCATATGGGGTAATGTAAAACATTTGGCGTTGAAATCTGCCGCGCTACTCCTGTAAACTCGACGAAAAGTGGCATCAATGTCGGTAGTACATCTTGGCTTGTGCACGTTTTAAACAGCTTTTGCGCATGCGCGACTGGCATGACGTAATTGCCTTATGGGTCAAACATAAGCTGCGTGCGCAAATGAAGCTTCTTTTTCCGCGCTGTTGCTTATCAGCGGAGACAGTGAGCTGGTTCGTGTTCTCTGAGAAGGGTAAAACGAAGGTCATGATCGCCAGTTCTCCACTGATCGGCTTTAACTTGAAAGAGCCCGTTGAGTTCTGCAACTCTTTTAACCCTTTCAGACCTGACTTTTTATGTTTCATTGAAAAAATTATCTGTGCACCTCATAGTCAATCTTGTTACAAAAGCTCCAAAGTAGTTCTAAACTTGGCCACAGATAGCAGCACAAAACTGGAAAACTTGAAAAGCATAACAGTTCACACCCCCAAGTGAACTAAATAGTAATTACAGCTTTTAAATGTATTACATAGTCTGTAGAAAGTCATGTCAATTCTAATGGGCACCGGGACTGAAAGGCTTAACGTACGAAGGGACCACTGTATACGTCAACTACGTGGCAGTTGGACCATCTGGTATGTGCTTTCGTTACATGAGAGGAAAGTTTAAAACGAAGGATCCTCCTATATGTATTTATTGATAAAATTGTACACGTCTTTTAGATGCACCAACCTTGTCATATCTTTGATTTGTACGGCTACGAAAATGTAAATTTGACAATTCTTTTCGGTTATATTAACATATACATTCATGTTAAACCAGGAAATTCTTGGTATTGCAAAACCATAGCAGTCAATTGCAGCTGCCTAGTCATACGTCTGTTAAGAAATACGTGGCAAAGTTATGTAGAACAGACCTTACACATTATCAGGTTCTCATTGCTAGCGCTCGAGCTAAATGCTTTATTGGTACGAGAATGCAGAAACTTTATCGCTAGGAGAAAATGTTTATGTGGCATATTCCTCTTACCCGCCTTCTTCTCGTGGTCAGATAGTAAAAACGTCGACAGGGAAAACCGAAAATTCGTGGTTCAACCTCGGCAGTGGCAATGGATTTTCCAATCCAATGTAACTTTCCAAATTATTTACTGTATTTAATATCTCGAAATGATACATGTGGCAGTCTAATTAACAAGATAACAAGGGTTTTCCACCCTGTTGTTCCTCGTGAAGCTGTAGGTGAGAATAGGCCCATTAAACAACATCCGTTCCTACCTCATCGTAACACGGGTTCTCCTCTCCCTTAATTCAATTACACGCGGCAAAACTCAACCAGTCCGACAAAACAAGCAGGTAGAGGAAACCTTTCCTTATTCATGAGCCTTCTCTCTGACGGGGTTGAAATTACTTTGCTTTGGTGACCTCCAAGATAATCGGTGCTTTTTATGCTATTCACGTGACAGCAGCAAACTCTTCGAGCAACACAGACTTACACAAAACCATAGAAAACTGGAATGGTATGAGTGGGTAAAAAATAATAGGTAGACACCTGCAAAATGTTTTTCTCATAACATTCTTCTGTCTTAATATCATCTCGCTAAATGCGTTGTTTCCAAATTAGAAACGCTATGTCAAACATTTATTCCGGGGTGTAGTGTCAATGGATGTGGGCAATGTATTACACACCCTAGCAGTTTACCTTAATTTACAATTTTCTATTGCATTTATGTTTTGAACAAGGTTCTTTCATGAAATGCTGTTCAGTGTATCCCGCCAGTTATAGAAAAAGATCACGTAAATGCAGTTTCCTCATAGTGCACGCCAGCCTCATCAAACAATGTGCGCGCGCAGTGGGTGTAATAACGCAGAGTACATCCTACTTGATAAGGTTAACATGGTTCAAAGTGAACTTTTTCATTATTTTGTTTAACCGCGGAAATTAATTTTGTTCTTTTAAACTTCTCTCGCCCAGATAGATCCCAGGCGATCTCATGTGGGATTTGTGGTGTACAAAGCGGTTCAGGGGCGGCTTTTTTCCGGGTTCTCCGGTTTCCACCGTCATCGCGTTCCACCGGTGCTCCATCTTCATTCCATGCATCATTAGTGTAATCGTCTGCGTGCCATAAGTAGTTAAACACTATAAAAGACTTTTAACTTCTTGGGAACTAATTAGATTACAGTATTTAGCATTCTGCACAGTGAACGCGTTAGGAAAAATGCACCAAGTAAATGAGAGTACAGTATGTACATAGTTGAAGTACATCTGCATGCCTCACCGCGAGGGAAACACGTGTTGTACACAAAACGTTCTATTTCGCGTAAACCAAGTGCATCGATTTGTAATGCAACTGTGGTGCAATCAACAAACCGAAGGCGAAATAAGTTTAGCTTTACTGTAAAAGAATGTATAATTAAAGCACGAGACGAAACATTCTCTAAATATAACATTAAAATATTTTATATATAAACGAGTAAATGAACATATAATCCTGTAATTACATTCTTTGTGAAAAAGAGCTAAAATGTTCGGTAAAAACTGCAGAATTAATTCTGTATATACAGTATCAGTTAAACAAACCATTGAACATCCTGAGATGCAGGTAAGTAAGGGGGGGGCAGAAAAAAAACTGAGCAACACTACCACATTAAACATGAACTGCCCGTTCTCTTTGGGGGGGGGGAAGGACAAGGGTTTGCATTTCGTGGCTAGATTGAGGGTGTTGAATCATCTAAAAAGGGACTTTCATCAAATAATGAAATATGACTGTCTCTCATAGATAATCTGGTAAACACCACATATTTCGTTCTACCTCGCTTGAAACAAAGAACAGCTTAATTTTCACATCACAATCACGACCAACAAACATTCAATATAATAATGTGGCAATCTAGGGATTTATTGAAAAACATTCTGTTTTAGGGAGTAACAGAATGCAGACAGCTTTGAATGCTTCTACTGTTTGAATTAAAGCATTCGCTCTCTTTTTCTTTCTCTCGCACTCTTCCTCCTCTATTACTTTCTCTACTTAATACGTAGTACATGTGTATTCCACCCAAAAATCGATACCGATATTTCACTAGAAATACATGTTTTAGGGTCCTTTATGTAAAAGTGTTTAGAAAAAGGTTCATGTGTGTGTTTGATAGTGTGTAACGACCGATGGCACTGATGATGCATGGAATTAAGATGGAGCACCGGTGGAATGAGATGGCAGGGGAAACCGGAGAATCCGAAGATCCCTGCGCCGCTTTGTCCACCAAAAATCCCACATGCGATCACCTGGGATCGAACCCGGGTCGTGGTCTAACACGGAATGATCCATGAAGCATCAAACCGGAATACAGGGTATTATGAAAGGGACTGTTACCGGTAGCTGTAAGATAACGCTGGCTTCTGGAAACTGCTGTCTTATGCTGCTCAGCTGGTGTTAGCACGTATTTTGTATCCGGTCGAGGTTAGGCGGTTAAACACCTTTCCTTTATACCTGCGAAGTGCTTCCACAAAGGCTACGTTATAGGCTGACGACCAGAGCCGAATCAACACCTTGGGCCCCCGGCGCGGTGAGAAGAGAAATGTCATGTTCCATATCCCAATGACTGTCGATAATCAGGCCCGGATTCACTCCGAATTATTTCACTGCTAATGTGTTCAAAAATCCTCATGATGGATATAACTTTTAAAAGTGTATATATAGTTGATCACGTTATGCAGTTTTTATTTTATATTTTTTCACGATGTTACGTAATTAGTCATTTTCTTGCCCTTTACGTATTTAGTCATTTTCTTGCATTTACATAATACATTGAGCGTATATAGATTAACATTCAATGCGTTCCTTATATTTACGGGCCGCGGATCGCTCGTATACGAGCTCCGTGGACCGCCTATTACAGAATCAATCCCAGAAAATTCAAGTTATGCATTTTGTCATGTAAATATCCTTAATTTTAATAAAAAAAAAAAGTCGTTAGAGATACTTTTGAGAAAATCAAAATGTTCAAATTGTTTTGCATGTAAAGGGTCGTTTGAGGTGGCACATTTTCCTCAAAATGTTCGTGTCGCATCCCTGAAATGTACTAAACGTAAATACCCAGTTTGGTAGTTTACCGACTTTTGGTTATTGCGTTATCATCTTCACAGACAGACAGACAGACAGACAGACAGACAGACAAACAGACACACATACACACGGCCCTTTTGTTTTTGTTTGTTTATACATGGGGCTCTAAAGCGTGTATTTCCAGTGAAATCTCAGTATCCATTGTTGATGGAATGCATTACCTTTTCTATGTAATGTACTAAGTAGTGAAAGTAATAACGGAGTTTACTTATATATTGATCTTGAGACCAAACAATTTGTTATGCTGCGGTTAAACTCTTAAAATATGCATTAAATTTAAAAAGAAACGAAGCTTTTTACCGTATTTATTGTTACAAAGAAAGCATTTATTATATTGATCACGAGATTGTGTAAGAATTTTACATGTACAAAATACAGGAAGTATTATAAACTGGAAAATTATGATTTGTTTATGCAATAAGTATTATTGTATGAAGTATATGCGTAATATACAAAATACTTCAAATGGAAGTGAAATTATTATTGACGTGCAGATTGAGATAGCAAATCCACCACTATACTTAAGATACAGTAAAACAAATGCGTTACTCCACGCGATTCAGCAACAGAATGGGGTGAGCGAAGCTCATCCCTCATTACTTTGCGGGTCGTCCCCATGCCTGTCTTAAACATCTCAAAACTAATTAAGTGTATTCCAAGACATATTCAAATTATGTTACAAAGTAATGTACACTGGCTTTTTTTAAACAGTAACGGAGTCCGATCAGGACTCCGGTACTGTATCCCTATTTACATTTCCCCCCGTAGGTTTTACTGATTACTGGTTTACTGGTTTTACTATTTCTTTTTTTTTTTTTATCAAACATATACACATTGCACAAATATATAGCACCCATGCCCAAGGCGGGACTCGAACCCACGATCCCCCGCCCACGAAGCACCAAAGCGAGACGCTTTAGCGAGCGTGGCCATGGGGACCGGCAGTTTTGAGAATTACTGAAATCAATAATTGAGAGATACGTGTTATATTACTTACCAAGCACAACATCTCTTGGAGCTGCTTGCGTGAGGACAATTAGCTGACTAAGTACTGCGGCCACTGGTAACACCAGCAGCAGTGTGGATGCCATCTTAATACTCTATAGAATCCACATCAAACCTGAAATAAATACAAAAATAAGTACGTTGCGTGAAAATTGAAGGCTAAATGCTGATGGTTTCAATAATTTTGATCAACGTCGTATATACCTAACGGTCCCTCGACTTTGACTGCACGTCATATCAGCGGTATTTCCTTTTGGAGTATATTATCTTTTCCATTCCTTCTAACTTCCATGGTCCTGTGATGAATGTTCAACAAAGCCCTAAGAGCTTAAACTAATTTAATTCAATGATTTCATTTAAGCTGACATAGGTTGCACTTTTAGGAAACTTCTACCACTGAATGCTTCTACTGGGCTTTCCTTTGCCATATCTACTATAATCTAGAGCACACACGAAGTCGGGTAGGGAAAACTACTGGCGAGAGAGAAACAGAGATAGTACACTCTCTCTTTCCTTCATTCATACTCACTATGCGCTTGCAGTAGCACTATTGGAAACCTTCACTCGCCCGCTCCCGACTTATTAAGCCTTTAGCATTGCTACTGTGACTTCTCTTGGAAGTTCTGTGTTAACTGGAAGGACAGTCAAGTTTGTTACAGCTTTACCAAACTGGAAAAAAAGTTTAGAGTCAAATTTCCCTCTCGTCCCATTTATTTCGCGAGCACAATCCTCTTTATAATCACGGTGTATGGACAGAAGTATAGTTTCCTCATAAACCGGCCGGAAAAGTAGACAAAACGTAAAATAGTAATATGTATACAGTAATTTGTGGGCAAGCATGCGCAGGTCAACTACATCGACAGAGTAATGCAACTACGTTTTCTAAAATGTCTGGTTTGTTTTGTCGTTATGTACAAGTTAAAATTGTTCCACTTAACGTTTCGTCTCTGCACATGGAGGACATCTTCAGAGGTGATGGCGTCGTGTCGCTATTCTCTCAAATAAAGCATGGAGGAACAGAGGAACAGATAGGGAGGGTTGGGCGAAAGATATGTTGTTTCTTTCCTGTATGACTGTTACAAAGTTGGAAAACTATAGGACTCTTAAGTTTCGTTTAGTTTAATCCCATTATCTTTCTTTGTTAACTATCAATTGAGTCCCTATAGCCTTATTATACCTTCAAAGAAACTCCTAAGTATGAAATGAAAATTTATCTCGATTATCAAGAATTAGAAGAATAAACTTTTGTAAGAATATTTGTAGAACAATGCACAGAGAGTCACGTGAATTCAACACACACACACACACACACACACACACACACACACACACACACACAAACATCTTCGTATCTTATTTGACAGTCACTTGTGACAGCAGTGTTTAGAGCACTTGTTCTTTGGAACCTTATGTCAAATGTTTTAATCGAAGGATTTATAACAAAAAACCCTAATGTGTCAGCATACGGACAATAACATTAGCTGGCATTGCTTCATTCTTAATCACGCATTCTTCGTAATATTAACAATACCAATTTCAAGCTTCCAAACAATAAAACTACAACGAATCGTTTCACTATACTCACATTGGAAATACCTCAAAAGTATTCATCTATCATTTTTGTGGTGTAAAAGGTCCTTGCTCCAAGTATAAGACGCTGTTTTCAACTTGAAGTACCTTAGATCGAACCTAGAACATTTCGGGTCAAAGCAGCGGACTATGAGATGAACATCCCTTACCTGCAGGCCGGAGTTCTGGGTGCGCGGAAACGACCGTCCTGATTAGTATCTCGTAGGGACCAAAGTGAAACAGAAGCGACCAGTATTGATGTAGCGATTAAAACAAAATTTCATTTGATCCGGAGGTGCCAGGTTCAATTCCCATCTGGGCAGGACATTTTTATTTAACCGGAAGCATTCCCTGTCCCCACAGAGTCTGGAGGTAGATATATATATATATACACGATAACTCAAAATCGAAAAATCAGCTAATAATCTAATTTAATATCAAACTTGATATTAAATTAAACATCTCCCAAGGATGTATACGAAGATTTTAGGGGAATTCCGCAACCCAAACTACCCTTTATATGGAAATATTTTCGAAAATGTGTATTTTTTCAAAAATGGCTCTAACAAATATGATTAAGAGGCTATATTAAAGACGTTTAGATGGCAAATAAAATGCATATCTTGAATTTCCCGGGAGTAACCTCTGAAGTCCTCTTCATTCTGAATGACTTTAGCATAACTGGTAAACTGTAAGAGACAGACAAAAATTTACCACACAAAATTTGTAGATCTCGTCAAAACCACAATTTGTCATTTACATTTTTTGCTGTAGATCTAACCGTTTCCAAGATATTCCTTTTTGTTGGTTTCAATTTTAAAATACTTCTCTTTCCTCAAACAAGAAGTCGTTCCTGTTTCCTTTGTTTTACTTATGGCCAAGCAATGAAGCATTTTTTTTATTATTATTTATTTTTTTTAGGCTTAACGTCCTTTAACCTGGTTGGTCATATCGGGCGATGAATGAGATTGGTGAAATGATAATCAAATGATCTCGGGGTCCAAAGGGCTTAAAGTTACTCGACATTCGTCTTCTCAGGATAAGGGAAAACCCCGAAAAAAACCTTATCCGGGAAACTCTCCCTAAGCGAGATTCAAACTCACGACCTTTTGAATGTGAAGCAAACACGCTACCACCACACTACCCAGACGGGCAAGATAGTTTTTTAACATTTGATTATTGCTTTAGCCTTGTGTATTCCCTTATTTCCCTTTAACTTATAAGGAACTAAGTAATAAGACCATTCTGCTAACGCTTATATTGATTAGCGTGGAGTAGAAAGAAGACGCATTTTTGTAAGAAGTTTGTTTTGTAGAGAAAGTAATGTGAATGGAACACATAAGATGTTTCCCTACAAAAGGAAACAATTAGATGAACGAAGGAAGTAGCTGCACTTGATTTTTCTTTAAATCGTTGTAGTCATTTTGAAGTAATTAATCATCTAGTTGCATACGATTTCTATTAAGCCTCCCATATAGAGTACAAGGGTAAAGGCATAATCACCTGCTGAGAGATTGTTGGGTTACACCAGCACATCGTTAAGTGACCATGGGGCTCTAAAGGCAAGTGGGTAGAAACTCATTCTTGCCCTCTAATTTATGAAGTACAGTCTCTTTCCTAAAACATAAACCATGATTTTGGAATGTAAGTTTATAACTTGAAAATTATAGCAAGGGAGGTGTCTTCCATTGCCTATTTTGGATTTCTTTTCCTCTTCTTTTTCTTCCATCTGCTCTCGTATTAAACCTTATTGGTTCGTTCCGGATTCAATCATTATAGTTGCTGTATCCATCTTTTTTCTGGTCTTTTTTCTCCCCCCCCCTCACCCCGTTTCACGGCATCCAAAGCATCCTATTTGGATCAATTAATTATAGATATGTTCATACCAGTGGCCGCTCGCAGTAGTATTTTCAGGATAGACAAATATTCACAATACGCATATTACAGATCTAGTAGAAACTTTTGCTTAGGTATCTTTACTTGTAAAGTAGATAAATGCGTCGATCCTTCATGCTGGCATGTCTCATGTTTTTCCAAAGAATGAAGAAGTTGGTATTCAATAAACGCCATCGCTAAAGCTGTAGCCCTGTCCTGTCCCTTTATGCTCCATAAGTAAGACTTCACACTGTTCAAGCAAGAGAAGCTTTTCTAGACACTGCAACTTGTGGAAGTATTGTTGCAGCTAAGATAAACATTCTGTAAGCTTCCGGCTACACACTTTGAATATCGCTTTCCACAAGCAGTTTTATAACTTCACTTACACTCCGACTAGTTGTCGGAGTAGACAAACTGAAGCTCTTTTCTCAATCTTGAAAAGTAAAAACACGTGACGCAATCATTTTATAATGAAATTACTTCCTTGGCGGCAAAACATTTTCTAAAGGCAGTTGGAATATTATTTCACAATGTAATTATTACGGTCTGTTTAATAAATACTTACTAAAGGAACTTCACTTCTAACTCTCTGTTTCTTCAAAATACACGATTGTTAGTGCAGCAATACATTTTTAACACGCAATAAACTTCGCGTGTACGTTCTAGTTAACTTCGGGAGAGCCCGTCAATAATCGGCAGAGCAGGCAGAGCTACTGTCTGCCGGTCTTGTGTACAACACATGCGCACTCCAGCTTGTAACAGCATGTTTACTAAAGGGCGCCAAATACTTGGAACAATCTTTTAACCCTCTTAACTTGGAACATGATCTAAGAAGATAGGCTAGCTCAGGATTTGCCTGCCTTTCGCAGACAAGCGACTATTGCCGTTGCATCATTCCAGTATGTGCTCTCGTTTAAAAGATCGCTCTTTTCTTCCAGAAGGGAGTGGTCCTGCCTATCATTTAAATACTCATAACTATATGGGATGTAATATTACATGTATATTTTGTTTTCTTAGCTGTAAATATTTCATTTTAGCTTCGATACTCACATGTTACGTTATGAAGTATTATTAAACAGTTTTTAAAATTATTTCGGAAACTATTAGGATAGACATTGCCTACCCTGCCTAGCCTGAGGAACCACCTCTGATTCATCCCATTGCTTCCTATTCTTCTATTTTATCTGCGAGACTAAATATTTGTAATTCGTTGCGCATATCTTTACTTTTTTATCCATTAAAGAATAACCTACCACAAATCGTAGATACTTAATTTCTGCATGTTCTGTTCCTTTAATTATTCGTTTCCTTAGAACCAATATTTTTTAGTCATACAATAATGTCTACAGCCAATACTATATAAAGTTTTAAATGTGTTTCTTTCCTTACTTTCTTTCTCAATGTTCTTTTCGGGGTGTCTCACGGATATTGAAATCTTTGTCACTTATTGTTTATGTATTTTTCCTTATCCCCCCCACCCAAACACCTAGATAATTTTTTTTTATCTATTCTAATGTTCTTTCATTTGTTTTTCGTTTTTGTATTTCTTTACCGTAGAGAGCCATAAATTTTGTTTTGTTGAGGAAATTTGTAGGCTGTAGTTTTCTACAATTGTGCTTAATTTGAAAAATGGCTCTATGCAAATCATTCTCTTTGCAGTAGTCCGTTATCTCTCCGGCTTAATATTTAAAGCCTATCAGTAACGCAATTTCGCCCTGGCTAAGTAACGAGTGCCGCGCAGAACTATCCTGGTGATAGGATTGCTATTTTATCGTTCGGAATTTTCAATTATTTAAAAAATTGCTCTAACATTTTTATTAAAATGTCACATATTAAATATATATATATATATATATATATATATATACACACACACACACACAAATTTCTTTTTTTCATTGTGGAGTTAGCCATGTTCGATGTATTCTTTGTTTTTGGTGTAAATTTCCCAATAGTTACTCAAATGAAAGGTTGTCAGTTTTTTTTCCTCATGATGAGTCTTCATTCGATTTTCAGTTTATTTCTTGCGCATCTAGATCATGCAACAAGAATGGAATTTTAAGGTCATTATATAGGGATCAGCTTTTCAAAAATTTGACTATTACTTTAGCCTAGTATATTCCCTTATCTCACTTACGCTTATAACAAAATATATCTTAAAATCATTTCTGCTAATGTTTTTCTTGATTAGCGTGAAATAGAATAAGCTTTTGTAAGTATATTTTGAATAGGTAGAGAAAGTCACTTGAATGTAACAGAGATTGTTTAAAACTGCTTTTCATTTGTATACCTTCTTTAACTGACATGGCCATATCAGAGGCCTAGACTGAAAAAAAAACTCATGATGCTATTACCCGTTGCCTGAAGATACCTTTTAAATGTTGGTTTTATCGACTTTTACTGTGAAACTCACGTTCACTTCCACATTTATACTTTTGGTGAGGGAAGCCAGCATTCCGGTTATTAGAACCAAGTTCACCATGCCAGTCGGGTATCAAATGCAGAACCTCTGGTTAGGAAGCCAAAACGCTGACCACTAGAAGATGGACTGTATCTCTTTGTTTCTCTCGAAGCCATGTACTGGGTTAGTTTGGACTGTTCAACATTTAAACCATCAAACCTTTGAAGTGACATGTCCATTCTTTTCTTCTAGTGAGATCACCATAATACAGCACCTGTTTTTTTAGACATTTGACTATCGCCTTAATGTCTTATCACAATATAAGTATTTCAAAAGTCAGTTCAAAGTTTAAACTGTTATAAATATTATAATATTTTAGATAGGTGGAAAAGAGAAGTTACATGCTGGGCAAACAATGGGGTTTTATAAAAAAACATTTGGAAGATGTCCTCCGCTCTCTTGTTCAACATATACCATTGTTTCTGCGATACCATGTTGAATTTGTAGGAAAATTCATACTTTAAGGTAATCCCAGAACCAAAAGTCGATCGGATTGAGATCTGGAGATCGCGGCGGCCACTTTGTTGGAAAATGGTTGACATGGTTGCCAAAGATCTGGGTAATTAATTATTTTGCAGGGCTTTAAATATGAAGCACTTCTGCAACAGTTGCATCTTTGATTACCTTTGACTATCCAGTTATATTATCAGCAACAGAACCACTTTTCTCAAACTTCCTGATTAAATCCCCATAATTTCGAATGGAAATGGGTCTGCTCTTAAATTGGTAAGAGTTTTAAATCTTCTCAGACTTTGAGAAAAACTGTTCTTGCTTTCATAACAGCATTGAATCAGCGTATTCTAACATTTAGTGATGGAGCCATGATTTGTGGCTTACAAATTCTTATAGCATTTTGAATAAAACAACTAATGTTTTATTCAACAAAACTGTACCCATGGTAACGGTGAATTGAAGTAAAGGACAAAATAAAACCAAACTTCTTTGCTTGCCCAGTACGTTACTTATTTTGTTGTTATCCTTTCTCAAATATAATATTTATAGCGGTTTAAAGTTTAAGTGACTTTTGAAAGACCTGTATATTGATTTATAACTCTTGACAAGAGTTATAGTGTTTATGCATAATAATTTACAGAATAGCTATGATAAATTATAGTGATTAAGAAAGGCATAACTCGTCAGATATTTCTTGTTTCTTTCTTATTTTACTTATTATCTTTGGTGGGTTAAGTGTTAATTAAACTTTAGATGCTTAAAAGGCTATTTTTTGTACATAAAACTGCTTTTAAACAATAGCTTTCAGACGCTTAAAATCTAACTTTATGTAACTAAATCATTTTTAAAGAATACTCAATCGCTATATCATTATACATATACTCTTATTTTGGGTGGAACACAATATCTTCTCTATCCACAATTACGTTGAACATACGGGCTAGAGAAAGTAAAAACTAGTTCTCTGCATTGTATATTTTGTTTTCTCTATCTTTCTTTCTCTCCCTCCTTCTCCTTTCCCGTCCTTCTTTCTTTGCATAGCTCTCTTTATATTCTATAGGCATATTGGGGCCTTACAGTTAGGAAGCTTTGGCAGGTTCTCACGCTAATTGATATTTATCGATCATAGATATATACTGTAGACTGCTTTACATTTATCGGTGGTCCACTTGAGCATAGGAATTCATAGTTCCAGTTATGGCTCAGTCCGCCTGACCTGGGCGAATGCATTCCCTTGCTACCTGAGGACAAATTATTATGTCTTGGGGTTAATGTCTGACCCAGAAGAAACTCAACCCCCTTGATATTTTTTGTAGTTGTATCTTGTCTCAGCCGACAAAAGAAATGAGACAGGACTGCATTACTTAGAAGTTTTACTTACGTTTTCAGTTTTGTGCCTATAAACTTCAAGTGGTTTGTCCTTATACTCGTTATGGTTGCTTACCAAGTGTCTATGGAGTAGAGGCTTGCTCGACAGAACTGGTTGCGAATAAAATTGAAGATTAACCTAAATCATTTAAGTTAAGTGGTATCAAGTTAGTCCTTAATTTTTTTTAAACCACAGAAAATAAGACTAGTACCTACTTATTTACTTCCTCTTCAAAGATTAAGCCATTATATATTATTCTTTAGTCAGAGTTTTTAACACAGTGAAAACGGCAAATATAGGAAATAGGTTGCTCGTGCCCACTTTGGTTAACTTAAAGTAAATTGAGTTTTATTTATAGACCCTCTTTAACTGTTGTGGTTCCTATTTTATATTGGTCGTGTAAGATCACTTAATTTTGCTAAGAGGCCTTTTCATCAGGCTTGAGGTTCCTTTACGTGCCGTAAATTTACGACACGGTACCAACGGCTTTACTTCCGTTCCTAAGAAAGCCATGCTAAGGATTTTTACGCCCGACAAATTCATCGTCCTCCGCTGGGTTTGAACACGCGATGTTGGGAACTAGAGGCCAGCATGTTACCCCAGACCACGGAAGACAATCTATTTCGGTTAGCTGTGTCGCTACTGTGTAATAGCCGACACGTGACATCTATATTTCCCCCTTGTACTATTTCAAAAGACTCTGACAAAAATATAATACACGTGTAAATTACATGTTTCAATCTTCTGCAAAAACTGGAATACATTCTCCGAGTTCAGCTAACCTTAAGGAAATTGGTATTGAAGAGATGCAAATCCTGTAATTTTATGACGTTTTATTGAAACATCCAGTTTTGTTTTGTTATGACAAATCAGGCTCAGTTACCAGTGTAGCCAGAAGCCATAGAAATGGCATAAGATGTTTGTATTGGTATTCTATTCCTATTTTATATCCAACTATTTGCTTTATTGACATTAGGTTATCTTTCCTCTGTTCTGATAAAATGTTTGTAGCCCATTTTTATAAGCACCCGACAACTGGAAGAACTGACTGGACTGTGAAAAACATTATAGCAGCATTAGTCGTTGTGATAGATGTAAGCTCCTGCTTTGCTGCGATGTAGACTGTTAGCCTGCACTAAAATGGATTAGGTAAATGAACAGTTTAATTAATACACCTTTTTAATGTATGCATACCTCCTTAATGACCAATCAACAGAGGTGTTTCAACCAACAGGTAACAGAAACCATTAAAGGTTTGCTGCTATCGAAATTAACGTCATATGACTATGACCAGAGAACGGAGGAGACATTCTTCCCTGGATCTAACGGGGATCACCCAGAGTACGAAAGGATGAGGTGAACGAGCCGCAGGAGGATAGGAGCTGGCAGGCCGGCCGACAGAGACGCAGAGAGGTCCCTAAAGATTCCAAGAATAATGACCTGGCCACACAGTTGGGCTGCTCTCTGGCGGAGCTGGGGAGAACTCGGCCAACCTAGGCAACTCAGAGAAGCCTGCCATCTGTCAAGGCCGAGAAAAAGCTTTTCAAGCGTCGAATGATATTAACCCCTTAATGCCACAATTATTTTGCAACATATGCTATTTTTCTAATTCCTAAACCAGCTTTCTTATCCGTTTCACAGGCACCACAACCGAAGCTGTTCGAATAGTTGTGAGCGTTAAGGCGAGATGCAATGAACGTTTCTTTTTCTAAGAGCTCAATGGGTATGACAATCAACATATCACTTTTTCGGACGATGAACAGTCTAACAACTCGAAACAAAAAGTCCTTCGTATTTCATTTAATAGCTCCAAACACATCACTTGTTTTTAACTGTGACCAGTCGCGGCACCTACTGGGCCAATAACTTTTTCATATCAATTTATCATGCAAATAATTGCTGTTCCCGTAGACACATTTACGGTATCTGTCGCTTCGTGAGCTTTCCTTTGACGATCAGCGAGAATAACATGGTGGATTCTTTCAATGATTTCGTCAGTAACCACATCTGTCGGGCGTTCTGGCCGGTCCTCAAAAACGGATGTCAACCACGTTTAAAGTCGTTGAACCAATATCTAACTGGTATTATAAGATGCTGGAAGGTCCCCATAAACAGCTTCCAATTTCGCTTTTATTTCGTCGCAAATTTTCCCATCCAAAAGTAAAAGGTAAATCACTGAAGAATACTGCACTTTTTCCATTTTAACGAAAACGCGTTGAACAACTAACTGAAATGCTGTCAAACCCAAACTAACCTATGTATAAGTACCACATTTGTTTTGATGTCGTGTAATAAATAAATAACAGTACACATGGTAACACCAACTTACCTTAGCAACACAATGATTTTGAAATCTGAATGCTTATTGAACCACCCTTGTATTCACCCGAAAGGATGAGACGCATCTGCTGAAGATCTGATTTCCTCAATCTCTTCCAACAGTGTTTCCAAGATCTGGAAATGCTGCTATCGTTTGGCGGTGAAACAACTATCGGTCGTATTGGCCGCACAATTTTTAGATAATTTGGACTCATAATTATTTATTAGCATAAAAGATTTTGCAATCCCAGACAATTAAGATAACTTCTTTGGAATGGACACACAGACTGTGATCACTAATCTTTTCAATTTTTAAGTATAACATAATTTTGCTGATTTCTAATGATAGCAATTTTATTTCTTTAAATCTGTGTTGGGGTATAAGTAATGGCATCCAATTTATTTTGTGACAAACTGTTTTGGGTGCAAAATGTTATGTGTTGCAGGGGAAAAAAATGAAATAGCGTGTTATTTATGGACGCTCCTTAACTGCTGTCGTTCTCAGCGTCCCATTCTAAATTGGACGTAAAAGACCGCTTAATTTTGCTCAGAGGCCTCTCTGTCAGGCTTGAAGTTCTTTTACGTGCCGTAAATCTACGACACAGGACTCACGGCTTTACTTCTCTTCCGAAGGAAGCCATGCTAAAGATTTTTGCGCCCAAAAAAATCCATCGTCCTCCGCCGGGTTTGAACCCGCGACCTTGGGTATATGAAGTTAGCATGGTAACCACAGAGGGGGACATGTGTTGCAGGGAGAAGGTGAGTCCTAAGGAATAAAAAATCTGATGTGTTCCATTCACATACTTTCTCTACATCTCTGAAACAAATTATTGTTAAAAAGCTTCAGCTTCCATTTACTTCATGCTAATTGAGAAAAAATTAGCAGAAATAACTTGCTTCCTTGTAAGTAGAAGCAAAATAAGGGAGCACCATAGGTTAAAAAGACAGTCAAAAGCTGGTTGTTATGTGACTGAAGTTCCTTTGTTTATATAGACAGGAGTTGACAAATCCCTGAATAGAAAAGTATAAGTTTTTCAAAGCTGAAACTAAAAACAAGGAGTATCTTAAAAACGATCAACTCCACGAAAAAATGTATATAACATAAATTGTGTGTTTTAATGTGCACTACATTTTCTGTACGGTAAGTTTTTGTCCATCTTTTACGGTTTAGCAGTTATGCAAAATTCCGTAAAATTCATCCAGAATAAAGTAGTCTTCAGAGGCTATTCCCAAAAAATTCAAGATATACATTTTATTTGTCAGGTAAATATCTTTAATATACGATATTTTAATCAAAATCGTTAATGCCATTTTTAAGAAAATCAAAATTTTCGAAAAAAAAGTTCCATGTAGTTGGGGGTGGAGGGATTTTGTTGAAAATCTTCGTGTCGCATCCTTGGAAGGTACCAAACCTATATACTAAGTTTGGTTTTTATCGAACTTTTCGTTTTTGAGCACACACACACACACGCACGCACGGACATTTTTTTTCAGGGAGTCTCAAAACATGTATTTTCGGTGAAATCTCGACATTGAATTTTTGGGTGCAATACAATACCTTCTCTATACACTATGTACATAGTACGTGTAGAGAAAGTAATAACGTCAGATGGTACTAGAATGGCCTTAAGAGGCGCATTGAGCAATGTGAAATCAGTTATCCGACGACCGCCATGCCAGATATATGTAACTCGTGTTGGACAGCGTTCGCACATTAGAACAGCTATACGTGAGAATTGCCCGAAAATGTCATAGGGAATTTGGTTGAATTTGTTGGGAATAATGCCTTAACATACGAACAGTCGGTGGTGCATAAATAGAGTGTGTCGACGGCTACTGCATCGCTCGGGGTGGTAAGTATTGGAACATCCACCATCCTAATCTGTCTATGTGATGTCGAGACCTCATAGGCAAGGTAAAAGAACCATAACGTTTTATGGGGTTTGCAACACGTGAGGATATTGGGAATGCTGCGCAGCTACATGAGATCAGATATCCACGTGGGGGGGGGGATTGTAAAGCAGATGGTATTCAGCGCTTTCCACATCGTTGGAAACGTGTTGTCAATGTTGCAGGCCTTTAGAACGGGTATGTACGCTATGGTGTGCTGTAATGAACGTGAAGCATGAAATCAATGTTTTGTCAACGGCCTTAATAAATATTATATAAAGCATACGATTGTCCATACTATTCAAACCCTCTCCTAGATGTGTATATTTCACCTTTTCCACGCACTAGTATTCTCAACTCCCCAAAAGGTTGCCATGACTTATGCCCCAACCCTGTATAATTATTTAGTTTAGCCTACTAGGGAGCATGATTGCAACAAAAGTACTGCTTAAATGAAGACTATTACAAGGTTTTGGCACCCAGAAGCTTCAGGGATTACACCGCTCGCCTCTACCTATGCGGCCTGAGTTCGATCACAGGGGACCGCATATAGGATTTGTGGTGGACAAAGCAGCGAGTTCTCTCTGGGTTCTCCAGTTTCCTCCACCATCCATTCCCATGTTGCTCCATAATCATATTTCTGTTCTTCCTTTTAAGTAATTTCATGTCATGCACTTCTTTAGTTTCATATAGGCATCGGGCTGATCATCCATTCCAGGTTCTCTTTCTGAGTGAGAGTCCGTCTGCTCCTCAACAAGCATCTGAACCCAGACGCCGACTTGTAAATCCTGGAAAGTTTAAATCCTATGTACGAGAAAGGTAAACAGAGAAAGAAGAAGTGGTACTTGATGAATTGAAATTAGATGGCGCTTATAATGCATACCAGTCGGAAACAAAACGGATTCCCAAAGGTGCATTATAACATATTACTGTATCCATCAGAAAGAACAAGGATTTATATATAATTCTTTTCTTGGTGTGTATGTCATTGAACTCCTAAACGGTTGGACCGATTTTGATGAAATTGTGTGTTCAAGTGGATTCGAGAATGGTTTATATTCACAATTCGATACGATAAATAATGTTTTTAATTAATTTATTTATTTTATTTGTTGTTAATCTTTGGATGAATTACATTGGATCCGGCAGGTAGCGCTGCGATCGTGGTATCGAAATATTTTAAGATAGAGCCGGTAGTTGGTGCTGCGATCGGATTCAAGGAAATTTCATGTAAGTTATTTTTTCGCTCATTTGTTACTTGCGCCGTAGCTTAGTTTCTTATTGGAATACATTCTGCGTTAATTGAAAATATTAAAGTAAAGTGTAATTAATGTGTGGAACGTTTTGAAAAGTAATTAAAAACTATAGATTGTGCATGTTGTTAATTTTTGGACGATTTACGTTGCTCGGAGAAGCAGCGAAGCGATCGCGATATCGAAATATTTGAAGATACATATTTTTTTTTTATTTCAGTTAGACCCGATAGTTAGTACTGCGGTCGGATTCAAAGAAATTTCCTGTAGGTTTGTTACTTTTCGCACACCCGACAGTTAAGCTTATACAGGGTTACTACAAAAGAAATAGAAAACTTCAACTGCCTGTAAAACAAAAAGTATTAGAGATAGCAACCTAATTATTTTGGAGGTATGTTGAGAAACTCTCAAAGTTTCTTTGTTACTATTGGTAACGCTGTAGTGTTTTGTTTGTTGTTGCAGAAGCTGAAATGGCGGAAAATCTTGTGGAAAAGGCATATTGCGTGTTGGAATTTGCTAGAACGCAATCAGCAACTGCTGTCCAACGACATTTTAGAACACGTTACCACGAAAATGAAATGATGCGCTCACAAAAACCAGCATCGTCTTCATCATGTCGCAACATGTCGATGCAAAAGTCACGCCGTATGACCTTATCTTCTTCACTCAGAAACTGCAACATCTGTAATCTGTAAGGCATCATGTGCAGTCGCTTCCGCAAGATTTTCCATACAGTTTGCTGTGGAATTTGTAATTGCATGCTTGCCCTAGATGTCGATTTCTGTGGGCTTCTTATGTAGGCAGAACGAACACGTTCAACGTTTTCTTCCGAAACTCTTGGTCTTCCCGAACTCTTCCCTTTGCACAAACATTCCGTTGTCTCGAATTTTCTATACCAGTCGTAGATTGACTGTCTAGTCGGTGGCGTTTTGTGGTAACGTGTTCTAAAATGTCGTTGGACAACAGTTGCTGATTGCGTTCTAGCAAATTCCAACACGCAATATGCCTTTTCCACAGGATTTTCCGCCATTTCAGCTTCTGCAACAACAAACAAAACACTACAGCGTTACCAATAGTAACAAACGAAACTTTGAGAGTTTCTCAACATACCTCCAAAATAATTAGGTTGCTATCTCTAATAGTTTTACAGGCAGTTGAAGTTGTCTATTTCTTTTGTAGTAACCCTGTATTATACAGATATACTAACACGTAATTGATAAGTCAAGTTGTAATAACTGTACGCGTGATGGCCTCGGATATTTTAATTATTTTTTTACATATATTTTCATCAAAACTGTCCAAATAATTACAATCTATTTAAAAAATTTATAATTACCGGATTTAAAACTTTTAAATGTCTTTTGGATCCGCTAATATATGTATTCTAAACAGTACATATACTAGTACATATAGCTAAAGGCTTGCATCTTTGCTTTTGACTTTCTTTGAGATGACAATGCTTTCAGTTGGCATTTCTCCATTTTGACAGAAATGTTGGTGTAGGTAGGTACCTCAACTGCATTCTCATTAAGGCAAGCGAAAATGAATCGATGTACGTTTATGCGACTGCTACTTAGAGATACGGCGACTCGCCGCCAACATCAAGCTCGTGTTAAATCGTCCATGTTTCCGGTATTGCTACTGAATAGTATTTCATTATAGTTAGGATAGGTTCGGGTAGACCAGGCGGCCATGCCCAAGGTGAGCCGGTCCACATCAATAAATACAATAGCGTTACCATTACATCATAGCTTAGACACAGGAATTACAGGCGCGAATACGTAATGTGTTCCAAACCAGAACCTTTAAATTTATCACACACCGCCTCTCATACTCACAACTCTTCGGTTTCGTATTTTTATTTAACAATCAACTGATTAGCATGGCTTAGTGCTATATAAATTGTAACTATTTAGAAAAATATCTGATGTGTTTCATTCATATGACTTTCTCTAGCTGTTTCCACAACCAAACTTTCCTTACAAAAGGCTATTCTTTTATCTACTGCATGCTAATCGAGCTACCCATTACCAGAATTGGTCTTATTACTTACTCCTTTGTAAGTAGAAGGGAGATACTTGCTAGGAGTGACCTCCAGTTTGAGAAAAGTTTAAGTATCTTAAGCCGAAACCAATAACTCGGAATATCTCGAAAACGGTCAACTCTACAAAAACAAAAAAGTATATGACATAAATTGTGTGTTTTAACGAAATCTACATTATTTGTGAAGAAGATTTTGTCCAACTTTTACAGTTTACCAGTTATGCAAAATTCCGTAAAATTCATCCAGAATAAAGTAGTGTTCAGAGGCTATTCCCAGAAAATTCAAGATATGCATATTATTTGTCGGGTAAATATCTTTAATATACGATATTTAATCAAAATCGTTAGAGCCATTTTTGAGAAAATACACATTTTCGAAAAAAGTTCCATGTAAAGGACAGATGGGGGTGGGGGGATTTTCTTGAAAATCTTCGTGTTGCATCCTTGCAAGATACCAAACTTAAATACCAAGTTTGGTATTTAACGGTCTTTTCGTTTTTGAGCTATGCTGTCCACACACACACACACACACACACACACGTACACACAAGGACCATTTTCCAGAAATGCTTTTTTTGGATTCAGGGGGACCCAAAACATGTATTTCCGGTGAAGTCTCGGTATCGAATTTTTGGGTGCATTACACTTCCTTCTCTATGCATTTTGTAAATAGTACGTATAGAGAAAGTAAAAATACAGAAGGTACCTAGAATGAAGAGGTCTTCAACAGCTATTCCCAAAAAATTCAAAATATAAATTTTGCTTGTCATGAAAATGTCTTAAACGTGTGCCATTTTAATAAAAATCGTTAGAGCCATTTTTAGAAATTTAAAATATTCCAAAAATGTTTCATGTAAAGGGTAGTTATGGGGGTGAGCAATTTTCTTGAAAATCTTTGTGTCGCAACCTCGATCGCATCCAAGTTTTGTATTTAACCGTCTTTTCGTTTTGAAATATGCTGCCCACAGACAGACAGACAGACAGACAGACAGATAGACAGACACCCAGATAGATAGACCGATTCACATACACGAGTATGGTTCTAAAAATGATTTTTTTTTATTCAGGGGCTCTGAAAGCATGTATGGAAATCTTGGAATGGAATTTTTGGGTGCTAGAGAAAGTAAAATTTTGATGTTCACATGACTTTCTCTACCTATACTTCGTACAAAATGTTATTCTTCTATCTACTTCTTGCTATTCGGGATAAACATTAGCAGAATGGCATTGTTACATAATTCCTTTTAACTATAAGGCAACAAGGTTATACCGATAATCAAATGTTTAATAGCTATCGCTATGTGATTGTAATTGAAATTCGGTAGTCTTTGATGGCCAGGAGTAAACAAAAGAAACATGGATGACTTCTATTCCCCCACCCCAAACTGTCCTTTACATGGAAGTTTTTCGATATTTTCGATTTTCTCAGAGCTGTAACGAGTTTAATTAAAATACCGTATATTAAAGATATTTACATGACAAATAGAATGCATATCTTGAATTCTCTGGGAATAGCCTATAAAGACTTCTTCATTTTGGATGACTTTTGCATAACTGTTAAACCGTAAGAGGTGCACAAAAACTTACTACACAAAAAAGTAGATCTTGTTAAAACACAATTTATGTCATATACACTTTTTGCGAAATTAACTATTTCCGAGACGTTCCTTGTTAATAATTTCAATTTTAAACTACTTACTTTTCTAAAACTTTTCTCCTGTTACTTTTGCTTTACTCGTGGACATTCAAAGAGAACAGAATTAAAATCCATAGCCATCAGATTTAAGATTTGACTCTTATTTCTCTTCTACTTATATATAAGGAACTAATTAATAAGACCGATTCTACTAATTTTTATCTTTATTAGCATTAAGTAGATAGAAGAATAAGTTTTTGTAAGAATAGTTTGTTAGTCGCCCTCCGTGATATAAAGGTTACCATGCTAGCCAATAAAATCCAAGACTGCAGATTTAAACCTGACGGAGGGTAATGGATTTTTTCGGGCACAAAAATCATAACATGGCTACCTTCGGAACGGAAGTAAAGCCGTTAAATGTTTGTTTGCCCATAAAATAAAAAAAAAATTAAAAAAATGAAAGAAGAAGGTTCCTGGGCAAAATTTCCGCCATTTCACGTCCACAAGTCGTGATTTCGTCCTACAGTGCCATCTGTGGGCGACGAAATGATCCCTCTTCAGCATAGTGGCGAACGCACGAACTAGAAATTCAAATCTGATCATGGAAACATCGTAACGATGCCCTCTATTCCTCTCAGGAGATTACAGAAATACTACTACTACTAATATACTACTAAGAATAGTGTGTTACAGTATAGGTAGAAAAGGTCTGTGAATTGAATATATCAGGTGTTGTTAATGCCTATTTTGGCTGCCTGTTTATGTGGTCTTTAGTGGGTAAAATCCTCAGCTTACTGTAGACTTTTACGCCTTGAGTGCACAGTCCATTGATTGCAGTTAAACACCTCACTTGAGCCTAACAAAGGGGCACACGTGCTGGTCTACTTCTCTCTTCCGCCAACTATACTGGGGATGGCAACAAGTGACTGAGGGTACGCTGGGGGAGAGAAACTCCTAGGGTGCGGAACTGAAGCAATGTGCGGATGGACATATGGTTTCAGTGATAACAAAACATCCAAGGTCGACTGCAGGGAACAGAACAGAGGCTGCTCCCTGCTTTTACAAGGACAGAAAGAATTTGTTGCCTCCAAGGAAAAAATGATCTGTCTCCCTGGTTAAGTCATATGCTCGACTACCTGGCTTCCTCAACGTTGCAGGAACAACATTTGAAATTCGAATGAGGATTTAATTAATATGATTTTCCTCCCCTCATTCTTAATTCAATTATTTTACATTGATCTATAATATTTTATGGTGAGGTCTGGCCTTTTCTATTATAATTGTCCAGCCCTAGCTATTCCTAATAACAGATGAAAGTCCCCTTATATTCTCGCAATACATGTGAAATATCAGCGGAATTTTAATTTCATTTACCATCCTGATAGTCTTCCTAACCATAATTACCCTTTAGCGGTGGGGCAATTATCGGCCTGAATGATCAAGTTCACAGGAGATGAAATTTTAAACCTTTGTACCTTCTATTTAGTCCCATGGTTATTTAAAGATTACATATATTTGCATTCTCTACTTAGTACATAGTAGTACATCAAACAATGTCATACCAAGTGCTTACTGGAAATACACATTTTAGGGTCCCATTTATAAAAAAAAATTGATGTGTTACATTCACATGACTTTCTCTAAACCTCTGCAACAAATTATTGTTAAAAAGCTTTTGCTTCCATTTACTTCATGCTAATCCAGAACAAATTAGCAGAAATAGTCTTAATACTTGCTTCCTTGTAAGTAGAAGCGAAATGAGGGAGTACCATAGCTTAAAGTGATAGTCAAAAACTGGTTGCTATGTGACTGTAGTTCCTTTGTTTGTATGGACATGAGTTGACAAATTCCTGTATGAGAGAACAAAGCTGAAACCAAAAACAAGGAACATCTCAAAAACGATCAACTCCAGGAAAAAAAAGGTATATTACATAAATTGTGTGTTTTAATGTTGAATTATTTGAGTGCTAAGCTTTTGTCTATCACTTACTGTTTAGCAGTTTTACATTTCGTAAAATTCATCCAGAATAAAGTAGTCTTCAGAGGTTATACCCAGAAAAGTTAAGACATACATTTTATTTGTTGTGTAAATGTCTTTAATATATGACATTTTAATCAAAATCGTTGCAGCCATTTTTGAGAAAACCAAAATTTTCGAAAAAGGTTCCATATAAAGGGTAATTGGGGGTGAAGGGATTTTCTTGAAAATCTTCGTGTCGCATATTTGGAATATACCAAACCTAAATACCAAGTTTGGTTTTTAACGGTCTTTTCGTTTTTGAGCTATGCTGCCCACAGTCACACACACACACACACACACACACACACACACACACACACACACACAGACAGATACACACGGACATTTTTCTAAAATGCTTTTTTTTAGATTAAGGGTGTCTTAAAACACGTATTTCCGGTGAAACCTCGGTATCGAATTTTTGGGTGCATTACAATGCGTGTAGAGAAAGTAAAAAGCATTTATAGAAAAAGGTCCATGCGCGTGTGTATGTGTGTGTGTGTGTGTGTGTGTGTGTGTGTCTGAACACGACAACTCAAAGATGAAAAGTTGGTTAAATACTAATTGTAATATTAATATTTAAGTAGAGCATGCAACACGAAGTTTTTAAGAAAATCCCCCACCTCAAAATACCCTTTAGGTGGAAAAAATCGTGATTTTCTCAAAAAATTGCTTTTTCGATTTTGATTAAAATACCGTATGTTAAAGACAAATAAAATGAATAATTCGAATTTTCTGGGAATAGCCTCTGAAGTTCTCTTCTTTCTGAATAAAGTTTGTATAACTGGTAAACTGTAAGAGACAAAAACTTAACTGCACAGAAAAGTAGAATTCGTTAAATCACATAATTTATGTCACATACAATATTTTGTAGATTTAACCTTTTTCGAAATATTCGTTGTTATTGGTTTCAATTGTAAAATAATTAAACTTTTCTCGCGTGGAAATATGCCAACTCTTTGTTGTACAAAGACAAAGAATTCCAATAACATAGTAACCAGCTTTTGAAAGATTTGACTATTGCTTTAGCCTATTGTGTTCCCTTATTTCCCTTCTACGTATAGAAACTAAGAGCATTTCTGCTAATGTTTATCTCGATTAGCATGAAGCAGATAGAAGAATAACATTTTTAAGAATAATTTGTTACAGGGATCTAGAGAAAGTCGTGTGAATGGAACACATCAGATTTTTCACAGAATATAGAAACCCTTAATACATAAAGGGAATAGAGGTAAAGTTAGTGAACATTCCTCACTCCCAGGCCATCAAGTTAACCGCTTTAGAAACTACGCATTGTCTGTGACCATCGAGAAAAATAATCTAGACAATTTTATTTTAAAATATCTGTTGAATATTTTTGCTGGATAGACACAATTTTCTCTATTTATACAATTTAGCATAGTCTGACAACAAACTACATTAGAACATACAAAGGAAATAAACCAAAACTTGCTTACATGAGGATTATTCACATACTTCAACATTGGTATCGCATGCGCGTCGTACCGTTACGAGCAGTTTCGATCCTCTTTTGTTTTACTGTCCCATTTGCCAGATCATGGCTATCTGTACAAGGACACGGAAATATAATGTTCAGAAAATAAGAGCTACCAACAACAACGGACATTTCGGATATGGTTGATGCTATAAAAAGCGTATTTAAAATAAATTTGTGTTTAAAAGAGATGCAATATCTCTTAAGATTTATCAGTTATACAGAATGATATAAAATTCCCGGCGAATGAAGAGAACTTCATGAGCTTCAAGATATTTCTTTTTTACATAAAAATCCTTTACATGGCTTCCATCCGAAGGGAAGGCTGTTGGTCTCATGTAATGCTTATTTGCACGTGAAAGAACCCCACATCATGAAAGAAAAGGTCCCTGGACCTTTCACATCCGCAAGTCCTAATTTCGTCCTGTGGTGCCATCTGTGAGTGATGAACTGCCCCTCGTCGCCAAGAAAACACTAAAATGGTGGCGCAATATACGCCAACATGCTGTGATGAACTTGAATGTTTTTTTAAGTATATAACGCCCGCTTTTACTACTATAACACCGCAGGTGATGACTGATGATACATGGAACGAACATGGAGCACCGGTGGAATGCGATTGCGCGGGAAACCGGAGAAAACACGCCCCTGCGCCGTTTTGTCGCATGGGATCACTCGCTTAAGTGAGAGGCGAGTGATAAACTTGAACTGATATTGCTTAGAATACGAGAATTGCTGTATTTTACCCAAAATTTTGATTTCGAGATTTCACCAGAATGTATGTTTTCAGGTCCTCTGGAACCAAAAAAGAAGTATTTTCATAAAATGCCTATGTGTGTATATGTGAATAGCATAACTCAAAAACGAAAAGTCGTTAAATAACCAACTTGATATTTTAGTTCACCATTTTCCAAGGATGTATATATATATATATATATATATATATATATATATATATATATATATATACACTTCTTGTTAATCGAGATAAATGATACTAGAAATAGTTTTATTACATATTTATATATAAGAGAGTTAAGGAAATACACTAGTATATACTATATATATATAAACTTCTTGTTAATCGAGATAAATGATACTAGAAATAGTTTTATTACATATTCATATATAAGAGAGTTAAGGAAATACACTAGGCTAATGCGATGGTCAAATGTTTTAGGAGCAGTATTGTGTGATGGCATTGAATTTAGGTTTCCTTTGCAAGGCCAGAAGTAGAAGGTTCCATTTGAGAATAGTATAAACTCTGGAAATTTAAACCAACAAAGATTATCTCGGAAGTGGTTAACTCCGAAAAATAAATGTGGGTATTTTACATAAATTGTGTGCTTTAACGAGATCTTCATTTTTTGTATGGTAAGATTTTGTATATATCTTATGGTTTATCAGTTGTGTAAAATTCATTCAGAGGTTATTCCCAAAAAAATGCAATATATACATTTTGTAATGAAAATTATCTTGAACTAATGGAGCTTAATTGCAGGCTTGAGGTTCATACCGTAAATCTACGACAAGGGACCAACGACTTTACTTCCCTTCCGGAGGAAACCATGCTAAGGATTTTTACACCCGAAAAAAAGCCATCGTCCTCCGCCGGGTTTGAACCCGTGACCTTGGGTATATGAAGTTAGCATGGTAGCCATTACACCACGGAGGGCGACAGAAAACGTATGTAGTTTCCAATACAAATCAATAGAAAGGAATATCTCGGAAACGATCAACTATACAAAAAGAAAAACAATTAAATGACATAAATTATGTATTTTAACGATATCTACATTTTTGTAGTAGGTTTTTGTATATCTCTTAAACTTTATCTGTTTTACAAAATTTAGCAAAGTTTATCCAGAATAAAGGGGTCTTCAGGGCCTTTTTGCAGAAAATTGAAAATATACATTTTATTTGTGATGTAAACACCTTTAATTTAATGAAAATCTTTAGATCCATTTTTTGAGGAAAACAAACATTTAAAACTTTTTCCATGTAAAGGGTAGTTTGTGGTGGGAGGATTTTTTTGAAAATCTTCGTGTTGCATCCTTGAAAGATAATAAGTGTTTGACCTATGCTGTTCAGACACACACACACACACACAAGCGCGCGCGCGAATCTTTTCTATTTTTTTTTTTTTTTTTTTTTACTCAGGGAACCTCAAAACATTCCGATGAAATCTCTAACATCGGATTTTTTGGTGGAATACATACTATGTGCATAGTGCATGTAGATAAAATAACATTTTTCATGTTTAATCATAATAATATTTTTATTCAAAAATGGGTTTATCGGTTTAGATTAAAGTACCTTATATTAAAGATATTCACGTCACAAATAAAATGTATATTTTGGATTTTCTGGGAATAGCCTCTGAAGACCTCTTTATTCTGATTGAGTTTTGCAGAACTTTGCATAACGGTTAAACCGTAAGACATACACAAAAGTTGCCGCACAAAAAATGTAGATGTCGTTAAAACACGTAATTTATTCATGGACGTTTTTCTTGTACAGTTGACTGGTTTCGAGATATTCATTGTTATTGGTTTCAATTTTAAACTTTCATCAGACGGTAGTATGCAAAGCGAACCGAACCTCAATTATTGCACATAACGACCAGTTTTTAAAAAAAATTACTATCGCTTTAGCCTAGTGTATTTTCTTATTTTCCTACTACTTACAAGGAAGTAAGGAATAAGACCATTTCTGCTAATATTTATCTAGATTAGCATGACGTAGAAAAAATAATATTTTTAAGAAATAATTGTTTATGGAACATCTAGAGAAAATTATGTGAATTCACACATCAGAATTTTTTTTTTTTTTTGCCTTAAAATGCTGAAGTAAACTGTACAAAAACTTGGAGAATGTAGAACATTTTGAGCTACTAAATACGCAGAGAAAATAGAAAGGGGTAATATTATCTTTGAAGTTTTAATGGGCAGCTTATCAATTTAAATCAGTTTAACAACGTCACGTGGCACTACTTCTACGCAATCACTAGGTGATAACAGATTATGAAATTACAAGATTCTAAAACAGTTATAAGCACAAAATAGGAAAATGGATTTTTTAATGAATATTGGTTAATTTTCATCTATAGCAGTGTGTACTCCTAATGAGAGCTCCCACTTAAATAAAATGTATTTTTATGTTTTGAGCAGACGCATTAGAGCTGTTGTTGATAAAAACTGTAACAAGTTTCCGTTACCTTACAACAGCATGTAGCGATACACCGCTATAAACAATTGATGAACCGGTTGTTGAGGAAATAAGTGACACATAACCTCCATGCATTCTTGAAGATATTCGACTAATATACCCAATATATAGTTTTCCTGTTTTTAGGGACCAGATTTTGACCAGATTTTTCTGTACGTATTACTGTAATTGCATTCCTCAAAATTTGAGAAAATTTTATGGAATATCGAAATGGTGTTTTGACCCCTCCCCAAAAAACCGTACACGAGGATATTTCAATTAATTACTTAGTTATGATAACTGTTATTTTTAATCCTAGAAGGTTCAATCCCTAAAAGTAACCATTCTTATTTTCTCTACTTAGTACATTGCACATAGGCAGAGAACGTATTGCAATTCAGCCAAAAATTCCATACCAAAATTTCAAACGAAATATAAGTTTCAGGGTTCGTGTGTGTACGTGTGCAACTTTGAAGACGATAACTCAAAAACAAAAGCTCCGTTAAATAGCAAATTTCACGTTTAAGTTCAGCATCTTCCAAGGATGCGACACGATGTTCAGGAATTCTCCCACCCAAAATTAACCTTTACATGAATAGTTTTCCAAATGTTCGATTTTCTCAAAAACCGTTCCAACGATTTTAATTAAAATGCTGTATATTAATGATATTTACATGGAAAATAAAATGCATATATATATATATATATATATATATATATATATATATATATATATATATACACACACACAATTGATGAACTACATCGAAATAATTTGTGAGATTGTGCACGTGACTGATATAAGTAATTTGAGATCGGCGATGCATGGTCCCCGGATAAACATAATGCAACTAAATAGCGTTAAACGTGTGGGTGTGGGTGTCAGGTGCTGATAAGTCGGTGTTAAAGCAAAGCAGGTTGAAAAATGGCTTAGAATGCCTTTAAAACTGCTGCCCGAGTATAGTAATATCGATTTTTAGCAGTTCGTTACTAGCGTTCTCAAGACTTAATGTCGCAAAAATCTGTAGTCTGGAACTAATCACCTGACAGTGCGACACTGAGCATTCATTTACTACATTCCTGAGTTATATATCCTACTTTGGAGGCGTTGTTTCAACTGCTCTGGTGGCTTAAAGCGTAACGCGTGAAGCTGATATCCCAAAGGTCGTAAGTTCGATTCCTACCATACAGTAAATGTTTTTTATTATTATTAGTTTTCATTCCAGCCGAAGTGCCGCAATACTTGGCGTACTGGCACTTCAGAAACTTATAGCCGTTTCTTCGAAATTTCAATAAACAGGCCACAAGTCCCCTATCTCAAATTATTCATTTAAGTCATCAACATATTCTGTGAAAATATTTCGGTACAGTTCATTAACATCCTGTATATATCTCCTTATCCGTTTTGTATTTTTTTTAATTTCTTGCCATGGAAAGAGAACCGAATTTCAATCAGTCGCATAGCGACAACTTTTAAGTCGCTTTAGCGTAATATATTCCGGTATTTCCTCTCTACTTATAAGGAAGCAAGCAATAACTTACTTTTGCTAATGTTTATGTCGATTAGCATGAAGAAGATAGAAGAATAAGCTTTTTAATAATAATTTGTTACAGACACGCAGAGAAAGTCATGTGGTTGGAATACAATCTTTTTTTTTTTTTTTTTTTTTTTTCATGTTTCTAGTTTTAAAATAATTTGTAGGCATACTTTAATTGGACCAAAGATTGCACGATATTCTAGACATCTCTTTTGTGTATTGATATGGTGTGACACGTTGGAACCGAATTGCTCTACAAAGGAGAGCAATTTGAGCGTCTTGACCCAATATCGAGAGAGGATCTGCTCGAGCGTGGACCAAAGATACCCTCCACGTCACCTTCCTTCTAAATCACATGAATATCTTGAAAATAGCACCTGCATGCTTTTCTGGTTTGCTGGCACACAAAGAAACGCTCAATTCACCATAGCAGAAGCATACAATTCGATCACTACAATGCACACCTCGGTAATCGAGTCACTCTCAGGTTGGATAGTGGGGAGATTAAAATCCCTGTAATGCCAATGTTAAATTACTTTATGTCATGAGGTATGAGTATGCTAGCGACGGGGGACACCTCGGCAACTACGACCAAGTACTGATCTATTGCGGCCGACCACCCCGCTTCCCCCGGGAGAAGGGGTGAGAGGAGGGGAACCACAGCCAGGCCGCCACAGGAACGGTAGAAGCCAAGCACAGACGCACGGAAGTTGAAAATATGTCTCCACAACAGCCCTAGCCTCAAACAGCACAATCAGGGAGAGAGAGTTTTACTTGGAGCGAGCGAACGTGCCATTTGCCTGCAAAGCCCTGAACAATACCTGAAAGGAAAGGAATGAAGGAATGAAAGGAAAGGAACCGTGGGAGAAATACAGCATTCCAGCATTCGCCTAAGCAGCTCCAGGAAAACCACGAAAAAACCCAGGGCTAGAATGCGCGGTCGAAGGGAAGCGAACCCGGACCTCCCGAACTCCAGTTTCAGACAAAACCGTCTGAACCACCTGACTTTTTATGTCATGTTCCTTTTTCTCAAAAGCTATTGAAGTTATTGAGATAGTGTTAAGGCACCTAGATGCCTTCTGTGTTCATTGATCTATTACTTTCTCTAGCACGTACGTACAATGTACATACTGGATAGAAAAGGTATTGTATTCCACCCAAAACCTCGATACCAACATTTCAGCAGAAATACCTGCTTTGAGACACCTTGAATAACAAAAATAATTTTTAGAAACATGTCCGTGTGTGTGTGTGTGTGTGTGTGTGTGTGTGTGTGTGTGTGTGTGTGTGTGTGTGTGTGGAGCTTATCTCATAAACAAAATCCGGTTAAATTACCAAACTTGCGACCAAAGATGCGACACGAAGATTTTCAAGAAAATAGCCCCACCCCCAACACCGTTTTTCGAAAATTTTGATTTCTCAAAAATGACTAACGATTTCGATTAAAATGCCATATGTTTAAGATATTTTCATGATAAGTGAAATATATATCTTGAATTTCCTGGGAGTAGCCTCTGAACACCGCTTCATTCTGGTTGACATCAGTATGGCATTTATATAACTGGAAAACCGTAAGAGATACACAAAGCTTAGTGCGCAAAAAAATTTAGATCTCGCTAAAACAAAATTTATGTCATATACATTCTTTTTATAGAATTAATCGATTTTGAGACATTCCGAGCTATTGCTTTCAATTTTAAGGCACCTTTTTACTATCGCTTTAGCCTGTGCATTCCATTATCTCCCTTCTACTTAAAAAGAAGCAATCAGTAAAACAATTCTGCTAGTGTTTATCGTGATGCACATAAAATAACAATCTTTTGTAAGAAACGTTTGTTTGCGGGACAGGTTGAGAAAGCCATGTGAATGGAAAACATCGGATTTTTTATATCAAAATGTTCTTTATTAAGGATTCTATAATTTTAATAATCACAAAAATCACAAAAAGTATACAGAAAAAAATGTTATCCTTTTGGAATTAGCTATTCCTCAGACTCCAATAAAAATTGATTCGTTTTCTTCATGCATTTTAAACTTCACGAAGCTAAGACACTGAAAAAAAAAATTGAATATGTTAAAATTTGTGTTTTGGTGAAAAATCCATTTAAACCTAAAACTTAGCAGAAACGCACATTTTACTGCAGAAACAAGCTAAACGCATACTGCAACATAATTCTAGTTCTTTTCTCGTTCGTTTTCTTCAGTATTATCTCCCCCCCCCCCCGCTCTCCGCCTTATTCGAACTTGCCTGTTTAGCTACATTATCCATTGCAATATCAGCTTTAGAAAGTCATCCTAAACCCAAATGTCGTAAGATTTCTATTGTATTTTTTCTTATGTTCACTCCCAAGTAAAACAGCATCAAATACACAAAATTTACTTTTTTTTTCTACCCATAAATGTATTCTTTAGAACCATCAACCGGATTGTGCAGTTGAAACATTTGTTCACATTTTGTGTCTCACCGTGCAGATATTTTGCTAAAAATCTGTGAATCTGCAATTTCGCACATAGGTAAGCTTATTCGGTAATTCTTCCACTACAAAACAAGCTAAATTGAGTTCTAAGGTCCAAACGGTTACTGCGTAATTCCCCCCCCCCCCCAATGAGGCACATATCTGTTGCAGTAATATTTTTAAACTACATATTTAAAATACTTCGAATGCGAATACATTTGAGAAATATATAGTATGTAGAAAAGTATGCATAAAACTTCAAATAATATAGCTACCAAAAAATCTGATGTGTTACATTCACCTAACTTTTTTACATATCTGCAACAAACTAGTTTTACAAAAGATTATTCTTCTCTCTGCTTCATGCTAATTGAGATAAGCATTAGCAGAGATGGTCTTATTACTTATTTCTTTGTAAGTAGAAGGGAAATAAGGGAACACACTAGGCTAGAGCGATAGTCAAATCTTTTAAAAGTTGGGGTTATGTGTTGCAAATGAAATTCCGTTTTCTTTGCATGTCGGGGATGAAAAAAGTGAATAACAGCTTCTCATTTGAGTAAGTATTGGAACTTTAACAACCAATAGTAATGAATATTTCGGCAAAGGGTAACTCCAAAAAATGAATATGACGTAAATTGTATAGAGATCTACATTTTTCTGTAGTAAGTTTTTGCCTTTCTCTTATGGTTTACCAGTTATGAAAAAGTAATTTGAAATGAAGGGGTTTCAGAGGCTATTCCCAAAAAATCCAAGCTAGGCATGATATGTGATGAAAATATCTTAAACATGTACTTATTTTAATCAAAGTCGTTAGAGTCATTTTTCAGTAAATTTTCGAAAGCTTTTCCGTGTAAAAGGTAGTTTGTTTGGATTCAGGGACCTCAACACATTTCCGGTGAAATATCGAAATCGAATTTTTGGGTGGAATGCAATAACTTCTGTTTACTATGTACTACTACGTTGTGGAGAACGTAACAAACAAATGTCTCTTTTTGTGGCCGAAAGAACCATTTAATCTCCAATTATATAACATTGCTCTATATAGGTTTGATATGTGTAGTTCGTTCGATAACAGCTAATAGAACACACAGTTGTTTCTGTTCACTTTCATAACTGCGATATCAAGTAAAATACGAGCTGTCATAATTCTTACTGCATTTTATCTTTAATCTAACTTCAAAGTTAATAGCAGACCTATCACCAGCTGTATCAACACACGACTCACAGAGTTAACTTCGCCTGTATCATTAGCTTTTCTATGTGCTTAGATGCGAAGATATTGTATTTCACCCAAAAATTCGATCCCAACGAAATGTTACCGAAGCGGAAGAACTCATTTATAGAATATCTTTGAACCAAACTCTATATTGCTCTTTGCCGTTAGTTTTTATCCGGAAACCTGTCACTGAAAACGTCGTGGGTTCCTTTAGTGGAACCTGTTTTAAAAACGACTACATAAGTTTTACAGTTTCTTGTATCAAGTCATTTTTCAGAATGCTAACAGACTTAATTAATACGACAGTAAAATTAATTGATACGCTGGCAGAAGGCAAACAAACATGGATAGGTTGTTTGCGAACGATTACTGCATAAAATTACTGTCCTCTGGAGGAGTTTTTTTTATTTCGATACTATAGAATGTGATAATACAACTTCAAGCAGCCAAGTAATGTCACATCACATTCAAATGCGAGGTGGGCTACTTTTATCTGCGCCACCCTGCAGCCTCACACATGAAACGGATGCATTGTTTACTCTTAGGGAAGCATTGACCTTCAAAGGCATGCCACAAGAATTTAAAACTCTGCTCAAGTTAAGCTAGTTAATTTAATTACGACTGAACCCTTTATTTAAATAACAAGTAATTTTCCATCATTTCATTCTCAAGTTACCGAGCGAGGTAGCGCCTTGATAACTGTGCGACTCGCATTCGGCATGTCGTGGGTTCCATTCCCGTCGACCGTGCACTCTGATTTGTGGTTTCTCGCAGTTCCCCCTTGTCGCTTAGGAGAATGCTGGGGTGCTTATTCTCCACAACTGCCTTTCTATCATTTCCTTTTCATGTCATTGCCTTCTCATCTTTTACGTGTGTGTGTGTGTGCGCGCGCGCCTCTGGACTCGTGCTGTGTGGTAGTGCTGATAGATGGCGCGCGGATGCATGCCCTTTATGACTGCTTGTAAGATCTGCACGCCCCTCTCGGTGTTGGGGCGGCGTTGTGGTCGCTGTTCTCGTGGTGGCGGGGACAATTGCCTTGCTGACCCGGAACCCATGGTGTTGGCGCTCCTAAAACCGAGATGAACTTTCAGCCAAACGATTGGGGACTTCCGCGTGACTCTGTGGCCTAACTGCACCGGGTTAGTGATCATCTATGATTCCCTCACTTCATCCCTTCCTCCTGGGGGGGGGGGTATATCTCACCATATAAAGGTCGCGGTGCATAAGATGTCCCCCATCCCGCTCATCTAGCCTTCACTTTACCTTTTATTTGGCTTTCCAGGAAATTAAATGAAGTGCAATAGCATTTTGTTTATGGACGCTCTTTAAATGCTGTGGTTTTCAGCGTCCCATTCTATGTTGGACGTGAAAGACCGCTCAATTTTGCTCAGAGGCCTCTCTATCAGGCTTGAGATTCTTTTACATGCCGTAAATCTACGACACGGGATCAACGGCTTTGTCAAGCATAATTGCTTAATCTTTTCTTCAGATAAATACTGTCTTCAATTAAGTCGATTACCTGTTTTGGTGTCTTAAGCGATTAGAGAAAACATAACAGAAAAAAAAATATATATAACGGATTTAAACCTAAAAGAAGACAACCTGTATTTGCTCCAACTTTAGAATCAAGATTGAGGAATAAAATCCTGGTCGACTCTGAGTTTCTTGAAAGGATTAGTAACCAACTCCCGGCCGCGCGGTCAGACCACTCGCCTCTCACCTAAACGGCCCGGGTTCGATCCCAAGCAACCGCATGTGAGATTTGTGGTGGGCAAAGGTGGACGGGTATTCTCCGGGTTCTTTGGTTCCCCCGCCATCACATTCCACCATTCATGTATCATCAGAGTCATCGCCTGCGGTGCCATTGCAGTAAAAGCGGGCGTAAAACACTACCAAAAAGAGGAAGAAAGAAAGAAAGAAAAACACCAAACCGAGCGGGATTGCTCAGGTAGATTCAGAAAGTCGCAGTTTCATCCCAGTCGACCACCCACTCTAACTCTGTTTTTTCTTCTTTTCTTTTAAGGTTTTACCTTGACCCCAGGCGAATGCTGGGGTGATTTTTCTAATACAATGAAATTTTCCGTCCCTCATTCCCTGTCATGTCATTTTCACATCGATATCACCTTCGGTGGCTTATGGTGCCCGGTGAATATTCGTCAGGAAGAGCGCTGGGGGAGGGGGTGTTTCCATGTGTGTACTTGAGGGACCTGACAATAGCACCAGTCGCTACTTGGTTCAAGTAACAACCCTTCAGATCTGTCATCTTATCCTCCTGGAGATTAGAAAAGATCATGGCACGCATGTCATAATTAGCCAGATATGCATGTATTTGAATGAGCCGACAAGGAAAATCAACCAGACCACTGCGAAAAAATATTAGTTAACCGCAATCCAAGTTGTTGGACCCGTGATAGGAGCTAGAGGAATTATTCCAAGTATGTGTGTGCAATCCCGCTGAAATTTTCAGTTAAAATTATTTATTAAAAAAGTAATTCTCGCCGTGATTAAAGGGCCACTTCTTTTAATATAAATCAAATATGGACATTTCATAGCTTAACATTTTAAACGATTTTATGTATATTTCATGTGTTATTTTTGAGTTCAGTTGTGCGTTAGAATTTATTTAAACATGTTATATCTCATGCGCTACATATACAGTATGGAAGGTGATTGAAAGAAAACCGTAGAGCCCAGTGAAATACACAATTATATTATGTGTACTTTTTCGTAGCTTTAACCATTTCTGAAATATTAACTTTTGATTTTTTTTAAGTTTTTATATATTTCGAAAACAGTAAACGATAATGAAAATCGTATTGAAGAAAATGGTAGACCTCTGTAAATTTTATAAACAGTCCAAATTTATGCAATTTCGAAGCATTAACTTTTCTGAGATATTCACTTTTGTTTGTTTAAATGTCAGTGATTATTTGCAAATGGATATGTAAAGTATCACAATATTTCTTAGGATTTAAGTTTAGATTTACCTCAATATTTTATGCCCCCCATAAACATGTTAGAAGCAGTGGTATAACAATCCTCGATGTTGGGAGCAAGATTTTGATTAGTAGCTGTATATCGTTCATTCACTGTCTTCCAATTACACAGAGTTAGATCCACGGTATTTTGTGGTTATCTATAGATATACCTATTTTAAATCAGAATAGATGGATTTCTACAAAAGACACAGATCTGGAAAGCGCATCGAAAGTTTCCTGAAAGTAGATCATTCTCCACGTTCCCACCGGAAATCAAACTCGGAACCTCAAATTAATGCTAGTGACAGACACTATACATTGAATATATATTTTTACTTTCTCTACACGTGCTCTGTACAGTGTATTGAAGTATTTTATTTGACCCAAAAATTCGATAGGTACCGATATTTCACCGGAAATATGTTTTGAGGTCCCCTGAGTCCAAAAGAAAAATATCCGTGTGTGTCTGTGGAAGCACAACTCAAAAACTAAAGGACTGTTAAATACCACACTTTGCATTTAAGTTTGGCAGTTTTCAAGGATGCGACACGAATATTAAAGAAAATACCCCACCCCGAACTACCTTTTACATGGAAGAATTTTTTAAATGTTTCTCAAAAATGGCTCTAGTGATTTTGATTAAAATATATATAAAAGCTATTTACATCAGAAATAAAATGTATCTTTAATTTTCTGGGAGCAGCTTCTGAAGACCAGTTCATTCGGAATGAATTTTGCATAACTGGTAAACTCTAAGAGATGTATAAAAACTTACCACACAGAAATTTAGACCTTGTTAAAACACACACTTTATATCATATGCAATTTTGTTAAAGGTTGACCGTATCCGAGATATTCCTTGTTATTGGTTTCAATTTTAATTACGTATCTTCTCAAACGAGGTTCCTTTCGTTTCATCCTTGTATTGTTTTTCTGGAAATGCAAAACTAACCGAACTTCAATTGTTCAATTATCGCTTTAGCCTGGCAAGTCCCCTTTTATCCCTTGTCATAAGGAACTAAGTCGGAAGACGTATTTATCTCGTAGAGCATGATATAGATAGAACAGCAATCTTTTGTAAGAATAGTTTGTTTGCAGAATAGGTAGAAAAAGGCATGTGAATGCAACACATCAGACTTTTCTCTACTTCTTTTTCAGTATGCTACTTTTGTGCAGTTGAATTCTGAAAAACCCGCTTATCGGGTAAAAAGTCGGTAGATTAAATGAATGTCCGGGATTTTTAATTGTGATTTAAGAGAGACGAAGCAAGGACGGGCTATGAGCTTTATAAAATACGGTTAACTTTATTTTATACGCTCTTGGCTGGTAAGATATCAAGAACAGGATTAGGAGCGAACTGACCCGCCCAAACGCAATAATGTAGTCAGGCTTCACATTAATCCAATCAGATGCAGACTTAGGAAGCCCGACAGCGTAACCAATTAGCAATTTACATATTTTATTTAAATGTGCAATCTTAAGTGAATTGTCCTGGCATATTAAATATGACAGTCCAGCCTCCTGTCTGGATGGTTACCGCACTAGCTCCTAAGTTTTGAAGAATCAGTTACCTGACGCAGCAGGAGTGTTGGTGCTATGCCTACCCGGTCCAGATTACTCGTAGAGCACTTCTTGAGATCTCTTGTACTCAAAGTGCGTGTGAATGGTGCAGGAATTTACTTGTAGAAAAGGACATTTTCTTTTTCTTTGACACAAAACTCGCCTTTATTTACGCTTTTCAACATCATAATAGTTCCAATTTGAGCGATAGCCTTCCTTTCTTTTAAACAAAACTAAACCGTCTATAATTTAGCGATTGTATTTCCGACGAAATGTATCTATCTGTTCTCGTGGTAATATTCACTTTATTACGCATCTTTTCCTTTCACATAATACACTTTCTTTTTCACTTGAACTAAGATGTACCGGACAATAACCTCATTAATTCCCCGGAAATTCGATTACCTTATCGAAGATTATAGCTGCTCTATTCTCCGACGCAATATCAAATCGAAACACATATTCTTTTATGTAATTACTAGACCTCCTTCCCTGAAGAGGTATTTATAAGAAAGATTATCTCTCAGATTTAATCTCTCTCCCTTAAGCAATCAGCAGGAGAAGAATCAACGCAGGGCCTCCTTCCCCAACGAAGTCAGAAGGAGAAGTGTAAAAAAGTTTTTAAAATGTTCCTTGATTACTGCAAACAATTTTTCCGTTGCTAAAACAGGTTATTGACACAAAATTAAACAACCCATCGCCATATGAAAAATTGACTGACGAGAAAACAAAAACGCAACGAAATGTTATCTTCTCAAAAAGTAACCAAGGAGTAACAACATAAAAACACAAAAATGACGAAAAAAGACGTATTCTTACAAAGAAGGCTATCAAAGATACAAACAAAAATGAAATAAACATAGCTATTGGTCCGCAATGCTAGATATTGCTTCACTGATCAAAATGTTGGCACACCAGCGATGTTGCTATAATCCTTGCAAGCGAAAGTGTCATTAAAGAACCTCATTAATACATGCAACCCCCAAGAAGTTTACTCGAGGGCCGCCACTGCACTTTACTAATACCGAGTATCTTTAAGGTGAAACACATCGTAATGGGGCAGCTGAGGCAAGAAATTATCCAGAAATATTTCCAAATAGACGAGCACCACATCATAGGATATATGTTTTCATCTTATTCAGCGCATTCAATATCCCTCTGAAATAGATTGCGCGCCAGGGTTCTCTTCCACAAGAAGAGGACTTTCCCTTTAAAATTCTTGCAATTGATATACCAAGGTTTCGTAGAAATTGAGAAACTAATCTCTATTTTTTATAGCTTTACTCCTCATGTAAACACATCTAAATGTATCCATCCGCGTCACCTTTTCGTTAGTTGGCTGAGGTTATTCCTGACGTAATTTTGGCTTATATTAGCACATGGAGTGAACAGACGACATAACTTAAATGGAAATCTGAAAAAAAAGAAGTGAATCATTAAAATAAGCATGCAACAAATTTATAAGAGCCTGCCTCGGTAGTGTGGTGGTAGGTGTCTGCCTCACATTCAGGAGGTCGCGAGTTCTAATCTCGCTTAGGGTGAGTTGCCCGGATAAGGTTTTTATCGGGGGCTTCCCTTATTCCTAAGAAGACGAATGTTGAGTAACTTTAAGCACTATGGACCCCGAGCTCATTTAGCATAATTTCACCAATTTCATTCATCGTCCGATATGGCCAGGCCGTCAAACTAAAAAGTAGGTATAAATAATATTTAGTGCACAATTATGGAGTATCCGGAAATGGAGTATGCATATCAGAATCTGATTCCGCGACGTCAGTTTTTGCTGTCAGATGAACTTTCGGCATGGTTAATGAGATGCTCTCAGTAATATCACCCATACTGCCGTCCAGCTCCCACAGTTTGAAGTGCTCATTTCCAATTGATGTGCTGTACTAAGAAGCGCCCTAACCTCTAGCAGTTTGAATGTGGTGTTGTTTCTTGCTATCAAGCAATTCACACAAACTCATCACACCACTTAATCATCACACTTGCAGAGTATGAGTGTATTCCTCTTTCTTCTTCTTACCATTATACACGATTTGCCTCACGTAATAAGAAATACACACTTTTCACTGTCTGTGAATAGCAACGAGCGTTAATGAACTGAAGCTTGAAGATACATGTACTGCTGTTATGAACAATCCAGTATAAACAAGAGAGGTAACCTCCCTCATATCTTAGAATAATAATCTTCAGATGCGCCACCACTTGAAACAAAAGTACGAGGGCCTTTTTTTTTTTCAACCTCCGATAGGCTATAAATAAAAGACAAGTTCATAGAAAACAATTATTTTATTATTAAACGATTTGTAAACTTATGGTTACTTTTCAACATAATCACCGAAAAGATTGAGGCATTTATCGAACTGTGCACACGTTTTGCAACACCCACTTCAAAAAATGTTGCCGCCAATGATTTCAAATGAGCATTTGACATTGTTTTGAAGATCTTCGTTGGTTTGAAAGTGCTGCCCTCCTAGCCACGCCTTCAGTTCAGGGAAAAGGTGAAAGTCGCTGGGTGCCAGGTCAGGACTGTACGGCGGATGATCGAAAATGTCCCATTGAAATTGTTCAAGGAGCCAATGGGTTGTGCCAGCAGTGTGTGGACGAGCGTTGTCATGGATGAACACAATTCCTGAAGTCAGTTTGTTTTGAATGGCTCTCCACAAACGTCGTAATGTACGAAGATCTTCAAAACAAGATCTTCTATGAACTTGCCTTTTATTTATAGCCTATCGGGGGTTGAAAAAAAAAACGGCCCTCGTAATTTGCTGAAATAATCGGAATACAGAGAATACATTTTTATTTAACTAGCGGACTAAAATGACTAATTCAATTTTTTTCAAAACAATTTGATCTTTCATAGTTTAAAATTATGACATTCCAGCCTGTAAATTTGAAAAATTTTCTAGCGAAATAAAATGAGGCTGTGTTTTATTTATGGACGCTGTTTAACTACTCTGTTCTCATCGTCCCATCCTATGTCGGGAGTGAAAGACCTCCTAATTTTACTCAAAGGCCTATTTATTTGCCTTGAGGTTTTTTTAAACTACCCTAAATCTATGGCAGGTGGTTAAGTAGTTCGACCGCTCGCATCCCATCTAGGCGGCCAGGGTTCGATCTCAAGCCCCTTATGTGGTGGAGGAATGCAGAATTTTTCAATAAAGTCTCCCTCTTTTTCTCACTGCTACAGGGACTGCATAACGTGCATTTATATTATCCATTTTGTTATTAAGGGGACCAATCTGTGAAAATTGACCAAAACTCTTAAAAATATGTATTTTTGGATTTTACCACATTAATATACCGTGGTGCATTTCCCAGTGCATGTAGATATTCAAAATTCTCCTTGCGGTGCACATTTCAACCGATGTTTGATTTTTCTATCACAGAACCTTAATCTCATTATAAATACAAATTATCGAGCTATTTTGCTAAGTATAATTAAGTAATCCAGAAAATATGAAAAAAGTATTAATAAATAATTTATCATACCTTTGCCTGCAGTAATATTTAACTAATTTGAAGCTCAACCGATAATTTTTAAAGTGATATTCCTGAAATGTAAATATGAAGTTTTGTTACATTTTGAAAACTGAAGCGCAAAGAGGTGTTTTTTTTTTTTTGAGTAGTAAAACATAACTTTTTCAAAAACTACTTGATGCGTTTATCTCAAAATTCCAGATTTAGTTGCACTTACCAGTCGAGGTATATGGTTAAAAAAAAAATAAAATAAAATTACTGTAGTCCCTTAAGAAACACTGAATTTGAAATTTTCACAGGCTGGTCCCCATCCTTCAAACTCAATGTAAGAGCGTAGCTCCAATTTCGTGACTCTGATACGCTATTTTATAAAGTTATGTTAATGAGACAAAGTTCACGATGTTTTAGGATGACTATTATTCCCTATCTCAGACGTTCGGTGATTGTTTACGTAACACGGCACACGGTTGACCCTCCTCTGCTCTCTGCCCTTTGCCCTGCCCAATTATAGGTGAGGTGATATGACGAAAGAACATCGATCAATTTGAAACTTCTACCACATGTTTTTGTTTTCATAGAAAAGTATCTGATATGGTTCATAATGTATTCACAATAACATTATTATGCTTTATTTAAATTTGGGTTTATTGAACAAATACATAACTTAAACCAACATGCAAGCATTTACACATCCCTTCTTTAAACTATTAAAAATCGCCTTTTTGCTCCTACAAGGTGAGAAATCAAAATTAAACATTTTTCGTGTAGTATACTTGGAAAACGCTGAACTTATTAACCGACTTTTCGTTTTTGATTTAAGCTATTCACAGAAACATGGACACACGAACATGCGCGCGAGCGAGAGCGGACATTTTTTATGCTTATTTTTTATTCGGAAGTCTCAAAAAGCGTATTTCTATGAAATCTGAGATATCGAATTTTTTTGTTGAAATACCATACTTACTATATATAGTAGAGAAAGTGATAAGACCCACTAAAGTTAGTGACCCGTAAAAGTCTTTCAGATATTCTACCAGTAGGTACTCGAGTCCTAAAAATTGAGAAATGCTACTATATAAAATGTTTTGCGTATTGCATGAATTCTGTTTCAGAACCGTTTGACTAATATTTGGCAAACGCATTAGTTTGGTTTCATTTAGTAATGAAACCGGTCCTGGAAGAGTCTGTAATTACCCGAGCGAGATGTAGGAAACACCAGTCCCCTGGAAATTTCATTTCCACCAACGCACCATTTACACTAATTATGAGCAAACCAGTGCTCGTCCCTTCCATCGCCCACGCTTTCGCGAATGCGTTTTTGTGTTTAGATTTATGCACTAGCTCGAGACTCCATCCTTTATACGCGCGTTGTCTTTTTACTTTCTCCAGCACGTATATACCTTAAACATGGTAGATAAAGAAGCTATTGCCTTCCACCCAAAATTCGTTACCGCGATTTCATCTGAAATGCGTATTTTGATGTCCCCCAAGAGAAAGAAAACATTTTTAGATACGTCAGTATGTGCTTGTGTCTATGGGCAGAAAAGTTGGTATTTAAGTTCAGCATAGGATACGACACGAAGATTTTCAAGAAAATCCCCCCCACCAACTACCTTTTTACACAGAACATTTATCGAAATTTTCGATTTTTTAAAAATGTCTCTAACGGCTTTGATTAAAATGCGGTATATTAAAATATTTACAGGTCAAATAGAATGTGTATCCTGAATTTCTTGAGAATAGCCTCTGAAATTCTCCTTTCTGAATGACTTTTGCACAACTGGCAAAACGTAAGAGATATATAAAAACGTATTACACAAAAATTGTAGATCTGGATAAAAGCACACGATTGTCATATAGTTTTTTTGGGGGGGGATAGAGCTAACCTTTTCTGAGACATTCCTTTTACTTGTTTCAATTTTAAAACACATATATTTTTCTCAAACAGAAAATCCCTCTCTGTGTCATATCTCAATTAATACTGGCCATTGATACAGAATCAAATTTCAATGACAACCCAATAGCGCAGCTTTTTAAGATTCAATTGTCGCTTAGGTTAGTGTATTCTCTTATTTTCCTTCTGTTTATAAAGAGCTAAGTATTTGGGCCATGTAGTAATGTTTATCGTCATTAGCATGATGTAGATAAAAGAATATTGTTTTTTAAGAATATTTTGTTTGTGGAACATTTAGAGAAAGTCATGTGAATGGAACAATCACATCAGATTTTTATAGTATGTATTTCACACAAAATTAGTGTGTTATAGGAAGAATATCCATACTGCGAAGATTTAAAGAAAATACGGAGTGGATTCTATGAACCAGTAAAGCATAATGGTTGATGGAGATTAGGATATAACCAGGAATTAAAAGAAAGGTTACAGAAGCAAGATATTGTGAAATTATAAAGTCACAAAGAATAAGATGATTAGGAAATATCGAGAGTATGATGTTTTTGGAACTTTCTGTGACATGATCGACAGGTACAAAAAGGAGAACGAGCACTGCAAAGAGCTCAGTTTCAACTGGGAACGATCGCGTGCAGCAGTTGAGTCAGTTTTGAAGGGAAATTTGGAGCGTGCAGTAGTAGCCGCGGCCACCACCAAAAGGAAACTATACGGCAGAATTGCTGCGGAAGCATCGAATAAACACAATTATTAGAAAAAGTGAAAGAAATAAAACGTTGTTATTGGAGTACTAAAGAGTGTTGTTGCATTATGTAAAATAGGGCAGCAGGAAGAATAATACGGGATTTTAAAAGCTTGTTATATGCTACTTACAGTTTGAAAACCTGTAGCAACAGAAACATGTGTGCGTGTATATGTGATCAGCAAAACTCAAAAAAATCTGATGTGTTCCATTCATATTGGGATCTTTCTCTAGCTGCTCAATATACAAACTATTCTTACAATTGACTATTCTATCTACATCATGGTCTTTCACATAAACATTAGCAGAATTGGTTTCATTACATGCTTCCTGGTACGTAGAAGGGAAATAAGGGAATACACTAGGCTCAAGTGATAGTCAAATATAAAATCTGACCGCCATGTGAAATAATTGAGGTTCGGTTCGTTTTGCATGGCCTGCAGTAAAACAAGAGATGAAACGAAAGCTGGCTTCCCGTTTGCGAAAAGTTAAGACAGATTAAGACTGAAACTAATAACAAGGAATATCTCGAAAACGGTCAGCTCTACGAGGTCTACAATGTTTGTGTAATAAGTTTTGTCTATCCCTTACGATTTAACGGTTACCTATACAAAATTTAGCAAAATTCATCAGGAATAAAGAGGTCTTCAGAGGTCAGTCCCAGAAAATTCAAAATATGCATTTTATTTGTGATTTAAATATATTTAATATACATTTTAATCAAAATTGTTAGACCCCTTTTTAGGAAAAACAAAATTTTCGAAAATTGTTCCATGTAAAGGGTAATTTATGGTGGGGCAATTTTCTTCAAAATCTTCGTCTCCTATCCTTGGCAGATAATAAATGTAAATACCAATTTTAATATTTAACGGTCTTTTCGTTTTTGAGCTATGCTGCCCATAGGCACGCACGCACAGTACCTTTATCTTAAAATGTTTCTTTTGGACTCAGAGGACCTCAAAACATATAGGTATTCCCGATGAAATCTCGACATCGAATTTTTGGGTGGAGTACAATACCTTCTCTATTATGTACATGCGTACTTGAGAAAGTAAAAGAGATCTTAAAACTGCTATTAAGTTCAGCATATTTCAAGGATGCCTCTGTAGTGTGGGAAGCGCGTGTGTGCCTCACGTTCAAGAAATCCCGAGTTCGAATCTAGGTCAAGGGGAGTTAACCAAAATAAGGTTTTTCTTTAGCAAGTTTTTCCTTTTCCAGAGATTGTCGGGTAGATGCAAGCTCATTTTAGCATCATTTCACCCATCTCATTCATTGTCCTATATGACCTATAAGGTTAAGGGATGTTAAATCCTGCCACTTCATACCATCCTTTACGAAAACTTCTCAAAAAAATGGCATTATAGATTTTTATAACAAAGCCATTAAGTTTCAAATATCTGCATAAAAATAAAATGAATATCCAACATTTTCTAGAAATAGCTTGTGAAGTCCTTTTGATTCTGAATGAATTTTGTATATTTTTATACCTGATAAACTAGTTGGACAAAAGCCTGTTACACAAAAAATGCAGAGCTATTCAAAAACACACAGTTTATGTTAAATTACTTTTGCGTCTTGAACCATTTCCTGGTATTCGTTGTTCAGAATGTTGTAGTTTTTGAAGTTCTTCCTTAGCCTTGTTTTCACTTGTTTCTCGTGGTCATGCAACAGGACATTTCAAAGCCAGCTTTTTGAGCATCTATACGCTCAGCCTCCTATGTTCCTTGTGTACCTCAGTTGAAAATGTATAAGGATGCTCTTCCTAAAACTAACACCGGGTATTATTTATGGGCGCTCTTTAACTGCTGCAGTTCTCAGCATCCCATTCTATACTGGGCGTGAAAGATAGCTTAATTTTGCTCAGAGGCCTCTTTATCAGAGTTCATGTTCTTTTGCGTGCCGTAAATACGGCTTTACTTCCCTTCTGAAGGAAGCCACTGCTAAGTAGTTCTACGTCCGAAAAACATCCATTAGGATTGAACTGCGTTACCCCTAGACCACAGGAAACTTATTTCTGCAAACGTTTATTGTGTAAATGCGAAGCAACGGCTTAGACATATCTGGGATTCTGGGACTGCTCACCTTTCCCGTATATCCTCTTTTTACACAAAATGGTTGCGGTAAAGTTCACTTTGATTACTGAAATTATTTCAGTTTGTTCTCTCTCTCTCTATAGAAAATCCTAAGTAGCATCGTTTTCTAAAAACTCCTTGGAAGTAGTTTTTGGAAACTTCATTTTTATCCCTCATTTCGATACAGTTCATTTACATATACCTACCTAACTTAACCTCGACGAAATCTCGAAACAGTCGTTCGCAGCGGCTCATTACGGCCTGACGACCTCCGCTCGCCTCAAATTCGTTTTTGGAAAAACACAGACAACACAAGATTCAACTTCAGCTTACCATAATATTTCGCTGATACAACACATCAGCTGTTTTCCTTAGGTTCATATTTACACTTGAACAAATACTCCGCAAGTATTCGTTTATATTCCCGTGTTTAACAAATAGCTCCATAATTTACTCTGAGGAAAACTCAGTATACCGAAAATAGCCTCACATTTACTTTCACATGTGCACTACATCATGGTAATTACTATTTCTTTTCCAATTCAAAGCTTTTAATTAACTAAAAATGTTGAAATCATCGAATGCCATTGGCTACAACATCGTCTCATACTATTTGGCCCAATGGGATCATACCTATTGAATTATTACTAGCAGCCATGGGTTTACCTAGTAAGCCACAAAAATGTGCTAAGTCCTAGAAATTAGTAAACAATTTTAAATATTAATTACTCAAGAACCAAATACTTTCGAGAGATACTCCAAATAGAATTATGGTTCAAAATTAAGCTTAAGTACATCCTACACTTGGAAAAATTCGTAAATCCGTTCTGAAGTTAAACTAAACCTTTGCCATGGTTGCAAATGAGATTTAAACGATGTATTTACAAAAGTAAGCATTCATTTGATACAACTAAAATAAAACTCACGTGTTTTGGGGATGTAGTGAAATCTGCGAGGATTTCTTGTTCATGCATAGCGATGTTATGGGCGAGGTCTGGCTGCACGTGACCAAGAAGGACGGCCAGCCCTTCGACCATAAAGTTCCTATACCTGCTTTGGGGGTAAACTAACAAGAAAAATGGAGGAACATGGGCGTGAAAACACATCTATTCCGAATTCCAACAGTGCCAAGTAAGCCTATTTCTTGTTTGATGCAACCTAAAAGAAGAACCGGAGGTGGAAATAAATTTTGTTAGCTGATGGTTTTTAGTACTTCGTTATTTTTTCACGACATAATTTCATTTTTATCTGCTTTCCTGGCTTTCGGTAAAACAGTCAAAATGTTCTTATGATACAATATACAGGGGGTGATTAACAAGTGTAAATATTTGTATTAGAGACGATGTGAACATCCACAGGTTATTTTTTTTTTTTTTTCCCTTTGCTGTTTTATAAAGCTATCTTCATGTGGAAAGTTTCACAATGATTTAGGATGTTATTATTTTCTATCAGACGTTTGGTGATTGTTTATATAACAGGTCACTACCCTTTGCCCTGCCCTGACTATAGGTGGTGTCATATGACGGAAGAATATCGATCAATATGAAACTTCAACCTACGTAAACTATACGCTTTTTTTTTTTTTTTTTTTTTCCTAAAACATTATCCGATATGATTCACAATGTATTCACAATGATATTATTATGCTTTATTTAAATTTGGTTTTATTAACAAATATATGACTTAAACCAGCATGCAAGCATTCGCATATCCGTTCTTTAAACTGTCAAAAATCACCTTATTGCTCTTACAAAGGTGATAAATTAAAATTAAACCTCAACACTTAAAATAACCTTCAAATCAGGAATTAAGAGACCTTTTTCATATACCCCTTGATACACTGCAGTTAACGTTTGTCTTTTGGGAAGATGAGGATATATTGCCGATGATACAGTCCCTCGCAGCATTGGCAGATTCCCCAGTTGCGGCGTAAATTAAATGAATATGTGCTAATTCAGCATTTATAAAGCAAAGTTTGTGACTGAAGCGGTCCCTCGTTTCCTTACTGCATTTCATGTGAATGCAGGTCGGTGGTGTGCGAGTTGTGCTTAAGACCGCTGCATGCTGTATGTAAACAGAGGGGAGAGAGAGAGAGAGAGAGAGAGAGAGAGAGAGAGAGACCGATAACACAGGGCCGTTCGAAACACATTACACCCTGAAATTTGTGCTTCATTTATGCAATGCTATAAACAAGCTAATAAAATTAGATACACTTATGTGCTATACGCATTATTCACTATTAAATATCAAATTATTTGCACTTATTTACCTCTCCCCCTATATATTATTTGTAAAATGACGTGGTACGTTTAGTGTAAACTGTTAATAAACATTATCGCGACGAAATCAGCTGTTTGTCTTCCCGCCAGTTTAACATGTTACATTGTAGCAAGTTTGATGTTGGGTGAAGGTGTAAAATTCGAATACCTTCTCCATATTTAGGACTGACACCTCCCTAGGACTTACAAGCGGATGCCTAGGGGTCAGAAACCTGTCGGGTCGCCAGCGGCACCACAGAATGAAGAACCTGGAACGAGTGGTCAGCCATAGCCAGGCTTCAGAGTGAGGAAGTGGATGATATGAAATGTATGCGAAGTGTATGATAGGAAAGGTGATGATGGAGCAATTGGTGGAATGAGTGGCGGGGAAAACCGGAGGACCCGAATAAAACCCGCCCAGGCGCCGCTTCGTCCACCAAAATTCCCACATGCGGGCGCTTGGAATCGAATACGGGCCGCCTCGGTGGGAGACGAGCGGTCTAACCACTTGGTCACGGCGCCACCGAAATTGTAAAACACCAAGTTATATTATATTCTTATATAATATGTATATGTGATGAACGCAAATCGGATGGACTTTCGCTTACGACAATAATGCAATGGTTAGCTGGTTAACAACAACCAAGAGCAGACTGAAGCTCATTTATTGGTTGAGGAAGTGACCACGGTTCCAACGGTAGTGGTTTCTCGCCAAACCTGGAAGTTTATTGACCCTCCGCAGCGGGAATTTTGTCATCGGAATGAGGGAAATCCGCAGATTTTAAATTTTACTTTGATATTTTGAAATAAAAATGTATAAATCTTAATAATTTTATTAAGAATTCACAATTTATCTTCATATCATTGGCATTTGTAATTAAAATTGAGTTATTTTAAAGAGCATTAGGTTAAATTTTTGTTTAATTTGTATTGTTTTATCTTCTCTCATTATTATTTATTTAATTAAGGAAAACCCAAAACCGAAACAATGGAGCTTTAATAGCTTTACTTTTTATGACCTTTAATGAAAGATCATCCGCGTCTGAGTTCTCCGATTTTCTGTATATAGTCAAAGCAAGCCTGTGAAACTGGACTAGAGAACTGTTTTTAATTTCTCTACACGTAGAAAAAATCCAGTACATAGTGTATAGAGAAGGTATTGTATTGCACCCAAAAGTTCGATGCCGAGATTTCACCGAAAATATGTTTTGAGATCCCCTCAATCCAAAAACGTGTATTTAAAAAAATGTCCGTGAGTGTGGGCAGCATAGCTCAAAAACGGTAAGTCCGTTAAATACCAAGCTTAGCATTTAAGTTCAGTAACTTCCAAGGATGCGACACAAGATTTTCAAGAAAATCCCTCCACGCCTAACTACCCTACACTTACATGGAAACATTTTCGAAAAATGGCTCTAACGATTTTAATTAAAAACAAGCGTATATTAAAGGTATTTACATGATAAATAAAATGTATGTCTTGAATTTTCTGGGAATAGCCTCTGAAGACTTTTTTATTCTGGATGAATTTTACGGAATTTTGCATAACTGGTAAACCATGAGAGATAGACAGAATTCTACTTAAAAATGTGAATCTCGTTAAAACACACAATTCATATAATATACATTGTTTTCGTGAAGTTGGCCGTTTTTGACATATTCCTTATTATTGGTTTCTGTTTTTTTTAAAAAAAAAAACATACTTTCCTTATACGGAAACTTGTCAACTCCTGGTCACGCAAAGAAACAAGACTTCAATCCCATAGCAACCACAGTTTAAAACATTTGACTGTCGGTTTAGCCTAGTGTATTCTCTTATTTCTCTCCTACTTACAAAAAACTAAGCAATAAAATCGCGTCTGGTTATGCTTATCTCTGGTAGCATAAAGTAGAAAGAAGAATAGACTTATTAACAACAATGTGTTACAGAGAGGAGAGAAAATCATGTGAATGTAACACATCACATTTACTATCCACATTAAACATTATTGTGTCATATAAAACCTCATAGAAGAACTGCAATGAAAAGAACGCCTTTGGATATATTCCTGACGAGTAACCTACAAGGTTACTTTTCAGTTAAGTCATAGCTCACATAACTAAAGGGTCAGAAAACAAAACGAACAGCGAAGAGTCAAAACTAGGACCTTCATCACCGTAGCACAGTGTTAACGTGCCTGCCCCTGGCACGGGTAAACGGGTTCGATTCCTGATGGGGGCGTGGGGATTTTTCCTCGATCAGGACTCTTTCCAGCTTTTTTACCAGGTCTGGGTATTGTGTTCCTTAATCTCCACCTCGCGGAAGACACTGGCAAACCACTGTTGTATCGTGCTGCTTAGCTGCCGCGGTCGGTTGTGTTCTCTGCCACGATTCTGTGCCGGTTCCAAAGAAAACTGGTGATATATTAGTCATTTAGTTAAACGCAGAAAACAGACTGCAAATATTTGACAATTTTATGCATTCTATTGTTTTTTTTTTTTTTATCTACATGATGCTAATGAAGATAAGTAATAACACCATTTCTGGTAATGTTTAATTCCTGATAAGTAAAAGGGAAATCAGGGAACACAGTAGGCTAAAGCAGTAGTAAAATTACTTAGTTTCTTATAAGTAAAGGGGAAATCAGGGAATGCACTAGGGTACAGTGACAGTCAAACCTTTTTAAAGCTGTCGCTATGCGATGGTCATTGAAATGCGGTTTTCTTTCCTTGGCCAGGAGCAAAACAAATGGGAGTAGAAACGGATGAGGGCTTCCCGTTCGAGAAAAGTTTATGTACCTTCTTTAAGTGTAAACTAATAACAGGGAATAAATGGAAAAGGGCTTCATATGCTATTCACAAGAAATTTCGAATATTCATTTTATTTGTCATGCAATTATCTTTCATATATGGCATTTTAATCAAAAAGGTTTGAGCCGAATATTTCGAAAAATACTCCATGTAAAGGGTAGTTTGGGATGGGGGGATTTTCCTGAAAATCTTCGTCTCGCATCCTTGGAAGATACTGAACCCGTGACTTTTCATTTTTGAGTTATGCTGTTCACAGACTCACATACATGCACGGACCATTTTCTATTTTTTTTTTTTTTTATTCAGGGATCTCCAAAACTTATTTCAGGTGAAATCTCGATATCGAATTTTAGGTGGAATACAACACCTCCTCTAATAGCTACATTGAACATGCGTGCTGGAGAAAGTAAAAATGTGGTGAATTAGCGAATTATTAAAACAGTTATACTTTGTGTGAATTTGATTCTGCAATTAAGTTGATACAAAAATAAGAAAGAAAAAATGCTGGGAATTTCAGAGGACTTAATCGATTTAGGATGAACAACAGGGGCTAATCTCTTGAGCTACACTTGGAAACTGAGGAAAGAATGCTTCACATGTCAGTGCAGATATACAAAACTAAGCAATTGCTGTTGGTGAGAAAATTATAGTATCAAAACTTCTTCCCAAATTAATGACACTCGGAGATGAAACAACTCATTTCAAACAATGGTCTTTTCATGTGCTGAAGTTCTCCCCTGCTTTTAACACAGCTGGTAGAGCACTGGCAACAGTGTTAGAGATAGCATCCTTGGGATTGAATCTCAAATATTTGAGAGGTCAGCGATGGAACTGCAACAATGACTAGACAGGTCATACCTTTAACCTTGTGCTCTCACATGCTGTACAGCCCAGCATAAGAAACACTTTGCGACACTGGAAATTAAGTTTCCCCAAGCGAATTCAAGTTCTGCGAGAATTTTCTGCGAAGAAAAATATAACACTAGTTATATTTTAACGAAACTAGATGGATGGAGCAACTCGATTCATTTATTTTAATTAAAGATCTAGTAGCTGCAATTTCTGAAGCTCCAGATGGTTTTGCAAAGACCTAAGCTCATCTTGCAGTTATACTATGAGGTAACTTTTTTGGTTAAGCTCATGGTTTATTTATGTTACGTGATACACTTCAGCATAACACAGTCAGAATAACATCGAGTACCTTAAGGGACTACATTTGACTACAATCGGTCAAGAGGTCTAAAATTGCTTTTTTATAACAAATAAGTAGTTGTTGGAACCATTTAGCGTACGTAGGGAAAAAATATTTAACTGTTCTCTTCCTGTGGCCCCTTCAGCCATTTAAAGCTCTTCAATACACCTCCTAACATACTATTTAATTAAACAGGGGTTTTCTCAAAACTACATTTTCACACTTTCAAAATGTTCCACGCGTATCAGTTTTTGTTTAAATATAACTAAATTTTCCCATAATGGGCAGAAGCATCTATTGTAATATTGCAAATGATAAAATTATCCTAACACCAATATTAATTTTTAAAAAAAAGATTAATTTTAGAGACTAGAATTTCTAACCTATTAAAACACAATAATTCAGTAATCAAAATTATTCAAATATCCCCAATTAAACTTTTTATGTATAGTTCAAAGCTCCAATTCAGAAGATGCCAACCAATTTTCTCAAGTTTTGAAATGCGTGTAGCATTTTGATCATCAACATATTTACATCATCAAAAGAATGAAATAATGTATATATTACAAAGTATTTATCCAATCTGAATGCAAATTTTATTTATATTAACATAACATCAATGCAATGACACTAACATTTTCAAGTCTGTACAAAAACATATATAAATTTGAAATTTCGCTTCGTGTTCCTTTAACATTTTCCAATCGCCGCGTTCAGTTAGCTGAAATTCTGTCCAGCGATTCCCTGTTCCCCAGGCTCATTCATTTTGGAATATCACTTGTGTTCTGTTTATAACCTTTTTGTATTACCATCTAATACATTCATCTAAAGCTTGCGTTTTATTATTTAAGTGTTAAGGGATGTCGTCACATCATAGAGCGCTTTGTGACCTTGTAATTCCTAAAAGCGGTGTAGGTAGGCAATCTCAGCTATCAGGATATCTAAAGTGCTCCGTTTATTGGAAGCACTTTCAGTTTAACAGCCTATTGTAGAAATGTTCCATTTTACGCACGCAGGGTTGGCAGACATGCATTACTTTTAGTGCTGCTCGTGGAAATGCGAAGAAGTTGCGTATCTTTGTGCCCAGCTTTTGGCTTTCCCCAAGGACAAATTTGTTTCAGCAGAGCAACTTTACGCCGTGCACCAACGGCTGAAACAGGAACTTTCAAAAACACAAGCGCATAGTTCGGAAGTCCAAGAACAGTGGCTCTAGAAGATTTTTAACCAGGTCCATAATTCTCCGCCCACAAGCGCAAGAGCAACAGCGCAGCCATTCATACAAGTTAATCTTCGCTTATTATTACTAGAATAATTCTGCATGAACAACATTACACCTATCATCTCACCCGAGTTCAAGCAGTCGGGCCAAAAGACTTTCCACCTCGACGACAGTTTGTCCAGCGGTTTCCCCATAAACGAATTGATCAACCAAGATTTACTACAACCCTATTGGAGAGGAAGTTTTACGAGAGAACATGTTCAGCAGGTGTAACAGTCACGGGAAAATCTTAGCGCTTAGAATTACATATTGTCAAACTGATTTACAATGGATATTTGGGCTGGTATTGGGAATGGTACACTCTTCCGGCCCCCCCTTTTTTTTTTGATAAACGCCCGCTTTTACTACATATGACACCGCAGGCGATGACACTGATGATACATGGAATGACGATGGAGCACCGGTGGAATACGATGGCGGGAGAAACCAGAGAACCCGGTGCAAACCCGTCCATGCGTCGCTTTGTCCACAAATTCCACATGCGGACACCTGAGATCGGGAGGAAAATGGTCTAACCACTCGGCCACGACGCAGCCCTCTTCCACATTTGAGAGGATAATTTTGCTATAGTTTTTACTTTCTCTACCAACTTACAATGTACATTGTAGGTACAGAAGGTATTATATTTCAATAAAAAATTCGAAATCAAGATTTCGTCGGAAACACATGTTTTGAAGTTCCCGAATCCAAGAAAAACATTAGAAAAAGGTCAGCGTGTGTATGTCTGTATATGTGTGCGTGTGTGTGCGTGTATGTGTGAACAGCATAACTCAAAAACGAAAAGTCAATTAAATTACGAACTTGATATTTAAGTTCAGCATCTTCCATACGATCTTCCATACATACATCTTCCAGCATTTTATTCTATACGACGCGAAATTTTTCAATAAATTCCTCCACCCAAAACTAGTCTTTACGCGGAACATTTTTTGAAAATTTTGATTTTCTCAAAAACGTCTCTAATGATTTTGATTACCTATAATATCATACGTTTAAGATATTTTCATGACAAATGAAATAACATCTTAAATTTTCTGGGAATAGCCTCCGAAGACCTCTTCACCCATGTATTTCAGTATTTCCACCTTAATCTCGGTATCGAATTTTTGGATGAAATGTAATACATTCTCTACCTAGGTATTGTGTATGTGCTAGAGAAAATAAACAGTTGAAATTATGAGTGGTGCTCTGTAATTCCTTTGTATGTGTGTGTATGTTTTACACTTATGTGCCACTTTTACCTCTAAGGTTATATGGGCGGCTTTGTCTTTAGAAAATTGTTTATCGGCAATGATTTTCTTTATAAACATTAGATAAACACACTTTATTTACACTCCAACTCGTACGTACATAATCTAGGGAGGAGGGGGGAATAACCCTGCTAAAGAATAATTTCCGTCCCCATCCCGGAATCGAACTCGGGACTTCTGGATTTAGAAGCTGACATGCTAACCACTAAACCACATAGGCAGTCCTTCCATCTTTTGTTCGTCAAGCATCGCCATATTTACACATTGCTTAAAACCCTCTAATGAGCTTAATTCTTATTGCTCACGTTTCATGTTTTACGTTTTAGTGTATATTGCTACCATACGTCATATTTTGGAAATTTTACTAAATGTAGATCCTAGATGTACATATGACATGGAACTTATATATTCCTTAATAAAAAAAAAAAAAAAACATTGTTTACAGTTGGCGCGACTTTTGATTTTAAGTAAGCCTATTCATAGTGAAGATCTAACGCTAACATAACGCAACATAAGCGCAGGCGTGAAGTCATTCAATAATGCACCCCTTAGTATAACGTTAGTACTTAAATATTCCTTAATAAAAAAAAAAGCATTGTTTACACATGGCGCGACTTTTGATTTTAAGTAAGCCTATTCATAGTGAAGATCTAACGCTAACATAACGCAACATAAGCGCAGGCGTGAAGTCATTCAATAATGCACCCCTTAGTATAACGTTAGAAGTTCGGACGCGTTGAAACAAACGTTTGGCGTAACCGAGTAACCATCTAAATTGGCGTGGCATTGCACCATAAGTGCACATAAAATCTCGCATTGCGATCATGTGTTACTCAGAACATTGCAATGCATAAAGAAAGAACTACAAAAAAGTTTAGCTAACAAACTTAAACTTAAAGAGTTTGTAAACTCTGTCGTTACATGTTTTATGTGAAAGCTTCCATTAAACAACATGGGTGCAAAGTCTTGTGATTACGTTGTCGGTGGAGTCTGATATGCCGCACACAGTTACAAAATGAAACATACATCAAATCTTAACAAATATTGAAGTTTATTCTTTGGTTACAGTATTTTGAGACAGCGCAAGGACGAAGGTAGGAAACCATTTGCTCGCATCAGGCCGTTTACATGTGGCAGCACTGTGTGATAGCCGCCGGTGCAGTCGTACCTCCGCCGAAAATGTAATAAATAATAAGGAAAAGTCTCACTAAATCGAATTAATAAATACACCCTGCTGCAATTAAAATAATTCATATGAAAATACCTAGTAAGAATGATTATGAATTTTCTTTCTATTTAGTTTTATAATGAATAAGTGTATTAAATTTCTACACGCTGACCAAAAGATATTTATCTCCCCCTCTACTATGATTAAAGTTTCGTTTCTATACCCTCCCCATATGTAGGACTGACCCCCCCCAACTAGGACTTACAATGACGTCAAAAACCTGTCGTGGAACCCATGGCATGAAACCACAGAATGGAGAACCTGGAACGAGTAGTCAGCCCGTTACCTGGCATGAGCAAGTGGATGATATGAAATGAAAGCGAAATGTATGATAGGAAAGGTGATGATGGAGCGATTGGTGGAATGAGTGGCGGGGGAAACCGGAGAACCCAGACAAATTGGGATGAAACCCGGCCGCCTAGGTGGGAAGCGAGCGGTCTAACCACTCGGACACGACGCAGCTATGATCAAAGTATGGTAACTAAATCCTAAATAAAATCCAAGAGCAAATGTGTAACATTTTGTGAACAATGTAATTAATGGAATGGCGTTGGATTAGGCCAAACATTACCTTCAACAAAATACGAAATGTTTCTCTACTGAACACTTGGGTGCAAATTAATACCTTGGATTATATTTAGGTTTGCTGTGATGCTAAGAAGTCATTCAAGTAGTGAATGTTTCTCGATGTTAAACACTAAGCAGATGTTTTAGCGACACTTACGGTTTGCCATCGCTCCCATGTGAGTCCCTTGAGCACATTCTCTCACGACGAGGAACCGCTACTGACTGACAAGAAGAGAGGCTACTAGCTTACGCCAAGTGGTGAAGACGGAGCAACGCTTTAGGGGGACAGAACCTTCATTAATATGTGCAGGTACGTACATCTGCGGGGCTTGGTTCGGAATAGGAAGTGGTGCTTTCCTTCTTTCTGTTGTTTCCAAAGCAACGCCAGGCGGGAGGATAGGGAACAAGAGACGCTATTCATGATGTAAGAGCGTAAAGTTATGGCTTTTGATTCGAGCGGGAATATTGTAAAATGAGACGCAGTCGAGTAAGGTCAAGTAATGGGTATTTTAATAACTCTACCGACCGCTATGCGTATTGTACGCATACGTCGATAACAAATGAAGTTCGATTCATGGTGATAGTTGATTTGCAAGATGGAGACTGAGGTATTTTGGCCTAGCGATAATGATATGGAATTTAGTTCCACATCTCCTGATATAACAGAGGAGGCGGGTAATGTTAAGAATTTACTATCACAGAAATCTAAAAAGATTTACGAATAGTTATGTGATAAATTCATGGAGAATAACAAAAGATGTAACTTCATTCTCGAAAGTTTACTTTGAAGAAATGTCAAAAAACAATGAAATCCCTAGCCTTGTGGATAAATTATTCAGTATTGAAAATACTCTAAATGAGAAACGTGGAATTGATATATCCCAATATAAGAAGTTGTACTCCCTGTTAAAACAGAAATCGGTAGGGTACGGTGGGAAAAAAGGCGAAAATATTTATCACAGATGAAACTAAAACAGCATTGATGAAGCACCTGACAATGCATATCTATTGATAAAGGTACGTAAATGTAATTATTTTGGTTGGAAGTAGAGCTGGTGTGCATGCTCTGGGTTATTGATTTTCTCGTCTCTGTGATGCCAATGTCAGATCTATTTTGCTTTGCTTACGTAATATCATGAGTTTACATTCGGGAGATAATTATACATTCTTATAATTCTAATATAATTAAATATTCTTGGAGGTTATTGTACGCGTAACATGTTTCTGCAATTGTATGCAGATTAGCAGGCAGTGAACAACAATTAATAGGGCAGCGCGCAAGCGAGAAAATCTGTATGGAAATGGTTTTCATTTCGTTATAGATTTTTAATAGTAAATGAACACATTTTAGTATATGAGTATAAAAAGAAAAACAACGAAAGATAATGGCAGATTTTGAGAATTATGATATCCTAGAGATGCAAAAGAAGTAGAATCAAATTTACTACCTGCTAAATCACGAAAAGTTATAAGGCACAATATTAGAAATTTATGAAGTGGTGTTTAGAAAAGAATGCAAGCATTTACGATGAGAATGTGCTTTTAGCTAATTTTAATGAGCAGTCGAAACACGTAAATGCTGCAACAAGCATTGGAAATGTTTTAAGGAACCCTGCAATGGAACCTCAATGGAACCTCACTTGTTAATAGTGTGTTAATAACAAAGGTAAGTGTTTTATTTGTCACTTATTGACATTGAACATAATATTATATAGTGTCCGAGTAATTTTATTTGTTTGTCTATTGATCAGTGAATGTATATACACTAATATCATGAATTATTTTGATGAGCGTAAAGTTGGAACAAAATTACTTTACGCTTGCTGCACTTGTTTGCAATTTGGAATGAGCTCGTAAATTACTCAATTAAGCTCGGTCGTAGAAAAATTATTTTATTTGATTGCTTGTTACTTACATAATAATCTTAAGTGTCCCACTCCCGTGACTTTCTTGACCTATTTTTTTGGATTTCGAGGAACAATGACAAATATGGTTGTGAAATAGAGGGCGAAATATAAAATCAATAGAAGTGTTAACAAGCAATCACATAGAACATCATAAAACATTCCGTAACCATTTTTCGAAATCATGTGAATGGTTTAAACAGAACGTGACATGTATTATGGTTTTGAAATCGCATTATTCTTTAGTTATGTATTATCTATTATTGTAATAAATTTTATTGCTGTTACATAATTTTTATAATATTTGTTACAATTTGTTCCAAGAACTTAATCTTATATAACTACTACAAGGTATTGTAAGATATTTTTTGTAATACTCGCTTCTAACATTTTTGTTAAAACCTCTAAATGTATATTTTACTCGTATTCTGTGTCACTAGGCAAACTTATTTATGAGTAGACTAATAAATAATATAAAAGCTTATTCTTGTATCTAGCCCATGTTAATCGCGATAAAAATCAGCAGAATGGTCTTGCTTACTTATTTACTTGTAGGTACAAGGAGAGTAAGAGAATATACTAGGCTAAAGCGATAGTTAAAACTTTTAAAAGCAGTCATTATGTGCTGGTATAGAAATTAGGTTATCTTTGCAAAACGACAATTTCCCTTATGAGAAAGTATAAATATTGAAAAATCTAAACCAACAATAAGGAATATCTCCGAAATGGTATACTCCACAAAAAAGAGAGAAAAAATAGTGATAAAAATTAAAATGTATTTGACAACAAGATCTACGTTTTACTTCCTCTGCTTCGTACATAGTAGGTATATAGCTAGAGAAGGTATTTCATTCCACCAAAGAGTATGTGTCGCCCTCCGTGGTGTGATGGTTACCATGCTAACTTCATATAACCAAGGTCGCGGGTTCTAACCTGGCGGAGGACGATGCATTTTTTTTCGGGCGTAAAAATCCTAAGCATGGCTTCCTTCGGAAGGGAAGTAAAGCCATTGGTCCCGTGTCGTAGATTTACGGCACGTAAAAGAATCTCAAGCCTGATAGAAAGGTTTTGAGCAAAATTAAGCGGTATTTCATGCCCAATATACAATGGGACGCTGAGAACCACAGCAATCAAAGAGAGTCCATAAATAACCCACCTTTTACATTTATTTTAAAGAGTATGGTACCGAGCTTTCACTGGAAATACTTGTTTAAGGCTCACGAGAATCAAAAAACTTTCTGTACGAGTTTGTATTTGTTCGTGTATCTATGAACACCATCACTGAATACCAAAATGTCGGTTAAATATCAAACTTAATATTTAAATTCAACTGCTTCGAGGTATGTGGCACGAACATTTTAAAGAAAAGCCCCCCACCTAAAAACTATACTTTACATGGAACATCTTTCTAAAATGTTGATTTTCTAGAAAATGGTTCCATTTTGCTTAAAATGCCATCATTTAAGATGTTGTTGCCGAATGAAAGGTGTATCTTAAATTTTCTGTGAATAGCCACTGCAGCCCTGTTTTATTCAGGGCGATTTCTACATAACGGTAAAGAGGTAAACAACATTTTATAACACAAAAAATGCATATCTCCTAAAAACAACATTCATGTCCTGGCCATGCAAACAGTGCCGAATATGAATGTCATCGCATTGCGACAACTTTTAAAGAGTTGTCTATCGCTTTAGCCTGATGTATTCAGTTCTACTTCATGGAAATAATATGTAATAAAACCATTTCACCTAATGCTTATTTTGATAAGCGTGAAGTAGATAGAAGAATAAGCCTTTGTAAGAATAAGTTGTCACCGAATAGGTAGGGCAAGTCATATGAATGGAACACATCAGAATTCTCTACCACATTCATTTTTATTTCTATTTTCTCTATTATTCTATACAATAATTTTATAAGCCTATTTTCATATATCTATATACAATTACATACGTAGAGAAGATATTACTTTCCAACCAAAAATTCTGGGCTAAGATATTTCATCGTAAAACCGGTTTAGAGATACCAGTAATAATAATAATAATAATAATAATAATAATACAAAAACGTCCGTGTTTGTACGGCGTATATGTGAAAAGTATAAATCAAAAACGAGAAGTTGGTTAAATATTAATCTCCGTATTTAAGTTCATCTTCCTAGGATGCAACATGAACATTTTTTAGGAAAATTCACCCACTTCAAACTATCCTTTACATTAAATTTGTCAAAATGTTCTATTTTCTGAAAATAGCTGTAATGATTTTAATTAAAATATTAAAGATATTGACACATTTACACTAAAAATAAACTGTATATCTTGAGAGTCTCTTTTCATTCTGGATGACTCAGCCCTTGCAAGTTTTGGTATAACGCTAACACCCAGCCCTCAGATGTGAATTCTACTTCCTACGTCCGCAAGTGGATTATTTCATTTGCAGTTATTTCAGGGTTTAGTCAGAGATAGTTCAAAAAATCCGTTATTTTGTTACAATTACGTTTTTAGTTTGAGTAGAGTAGTGCGTTTCGAGCTTATGAACACGTTGGAACTGTGTGTTCATTTTTACCCATTATTCCCGCGCAACTATAACATAAGCGTGACGTCATAGTTGACTGGTGAAAGTTGAAACCAGAGCGTTCTTTACCGAGAAGGAACGGTAGTCGTTTGTGGAAGAGAAAGGTAACACAGCCATCTCTACCTAGAAAGAGGGATGAAAGCTTGAAAGAGAAAACAAACAGCAGTGCTATAGATTGGTTGTTTTGCTAACTAATACAATAAGCCTTCCCATGCCCCCTTCAAGCGCAATAATGAATAAAATTTATAGGTTGCTCTGTTATTTGTTGACAAGTTGAATATAAGCACAACACGACTTGTGATTGTGTTATTATCGTTCTAGTGTGAAAATAAGTGCAACATAGAAATATGATTCACATCTTGCATAGATACAAAAGCTACTCCGAACATCAAGTATGAACCTCTGCCGCTAGAGGGAGAGTATTTTAGTCCTCTCATCCCAATGGTATCGCATTAAGTGCGATCTCCTGCCACTAGAGGGATAGAGTCTAATCACCTCATCAGAATGGCATTAAGTATGATATTGTCACTAGAGATACAGTATATAAACTCGCTCCATCAGCGATATAACATCGAAGACATTTCATGCGCAGGAAATCACGGATAAAAATGAACACCCGATACTGCATAGGCGCATTGTTGTGTAACCAGCTATTTACATCCCAGCATGGGAACGGTTGACTGGCGGTGGCGGATAAAATTGGCATAACTTCACTTAGTATCACGTTCAATGAATACAAATGTTTCATGGAAAAACTACTAATGGTTCAATCGTTTGGCAAGAAATTAACAATAACCTCTACTGACTTATACAACACAGACGAACTTATTTTGGGGGAAAAGGAAGAATGTAAGTGTAAACTGAATTCTCATTAAATACAATATAAAATTTAAAGGCGGAAGTACAACAGAGAATAAAAATAACGACCCCCCAATAAAGCGTAGTATGCGATGGGAAATTTTCTCGAGCATATTTATTTGTGTACTATCCTTGTATGTTGCTAAACTTAAATACCAAACCTGGCATTTATCGGACATTTCGTTTTTACTTTCTGTACTACGCACTATGCACATACAGAATAGGTAGAAAAGGTATTGTATTCACCCAAATATTCGATACCAAATTTTCCTGGAAACATTAGCTTTGAGAAATTCTGAATAAAACAAGAACGTTTTTAGAAAACTGCCATGTTTAACAGGGTAACTCAAACACGAAAAATCCGTTAAATACTAAACTTGGTATTTAAGTTCACCATCCTTCAAGGATGCGACATGGAGATTTTCCATACAACATAACCACCTTTTCCATGGAAAATGTTTCGAACATTGTGATTTTCAAAAAATTGCTTAAATGATTTGACTAAAACACCGTATATGAGATATTTTCATCATGAAATGTAAATCTTGAATTTTCTGAAGATCTGTTTATTCTGAAGATAACTGGTAACCGTAAGAGATGTACAATACATTAAATCATATAATTTATAATACATATTTTTGTGGAGTTAACCATTTCCGACATATTCCTTATTATGGTTTTAAAATTTTCAATACGATTCTTCTCAAGTGGGAAGACGTTATTCACTTTTTCATTCTAGTCATACAAAAAGAAGGGAATTTTAATTGTAGCACATAATGACCGGCTTCTAAAAGATCTGACTATCGCTAGTGTATTTCCTATTTCCCTTCTACTTACACAGAATTAAGTGATAGAACAATGTATGGTAATGTTTATCTGGATTATAATGATGTAGAGAGAAGTTTTGTAAGAGTAGTTTGTTGCAGAAAAAGTAGAGAAAGCCATGTGAATGGAACACAGATTTTTAAGTTTTGCTGATGGCATATAAATACGCTTTTTTAAAAATGCATTTTTTATTTAATGGTCTTTGATTGGGGGGGGGGAGGGTCAGAGAGCCTCGAAAGTTTTTTTTCCGGCGAAACCTCGGTATTGAATTTTTGAATTGAATGCAATAATGCCCATACATTTTATTCGTAATAAAGAACATATGCTTTTACGTTTAAATTCAAATAGTAACGGAAGAAGTGAATGATATGGACGGTAGGTAGCACTGCTGAGGAAGTAGGTATGGGAAGGAGAAAAGACGCCCTCGCTCTGGGAATGTTGCACATGTCACGAAGGGAACCCTCTTAATTGCTGTTTCTTCTCAGAATACTCTTCCTTCTATACCTCCCCTTGACATCGACTTTAAGCTTCAAGCGCTCCACAACTCTGCGTGTTTCCATCAGTGGTCAACCTAGCTCTTCCCAGCTTCAGACAACAACTCAAGTTTAGGCCAAATGTATACTATTATTATAAAAAGGACATTTTAATTTCTTTTCCAACTATATACATTGTACACAGTGGAAGGAAGCTATTACATTCCAACCAAATTTCGATGTTGAGATTTCACCGGAAACACATGTTATAAGGACACCTGATTTAGCAGAATGTTATTGCTTAGTTCTTTATAAGTAGAAGAAAATCAAAGGAATGCACTATGCTAAAGCGAATGTCAAATGTTTTAAAACTTTTGATATGCAAAGGTCATTGCAATTCGCGTCTTTGCTTAGCCAGGAGAAGAACAAAAGAAAAACGAACACTTCCTGTCTAAGAAAAATATAAGTATTTCAATGTTGAAACCGATAACAAGGAATACTTCAATTACCTCCACAACAAAAATGTAAAGGCCACAAATTGTGTGTTTTGACGAGACCTACATTTTTTGTGTAATAAGTTTTGTCTATCTTTTACGTTTACCAGTTATGCAAAATTCAATGAAAATCGTCCAGAATGAAGAGGTCTTCGGAGGTTATTTCTAGAAAATCCAAGATATACATTTTATTTGTCATGTAAATATCTTAAATATAAGAGACTTTAATCAAAATCGTTTGTCATTTTTGAGAAAATCAAAATTTTCGAAATTTTTCATATAAATGTTGGTTGGGGGTAGATGGTTTGTTGCAAATCTTCGTGTCGCATCCTCGGAAGATACCAAACTTAAATACCAAGTTTGGTATTTAACGGTCGTTTCATTTTTAAGCTATGCTGTCCACAAACACACACACACACACACACACACACACACACACATGGGCTTTTTCTAAAAATGCCTTTTTTGTATTCAGGGGACCCAAAACATGTATTTTCGGTGAAATCTCGGTATAGAATTTTTGTGTGCATTACAATACTTTCTCTATACACGATGTACATAGTACGTGTAGAGAAAGTAAAAATCTGATACATTACACTCACATGGCTTTCTCCAGATGTTCTACAAACATCTTACAAAAGATTATTGTTCTTTCTACACCATGCTAATCGAGATGATCATTAACAGAATGTTCTTATTACTTAGTTCATTGTAAGTAGAAGAGAATCAAAGGAATGCACTATGCTAAAGCGAGTCAAATGTTTTAAAACCTTGATATGCGATTGTCATTGCAATTCGCGTCTTTGTTTGGCCAAAAATAGAACAAAAGAAAAACGGACACTTCCTCTCAAGATAAGTATAGTTATTTTAAAGTTGAAACCAATACCAAGGAATATCTCAGTTATCTCCACATAAAAAATGTAAAGGACATAAACTGTGTGTTTCAACGAGATCTACATTTTTTGTATGTTAAGTTTTTGTCTGTCTCTTACGGTTTACCACTTATGCAAACTTGGGAAAAGTCATCCAGAATGAAGAGGTTTTCAGAGACTATTCTCAGAAAACTCAAGATATGCACTTTATTTGTGATGCAAACAGCTTAATATATGATATTTTAATCAAAATCGCAATAGCCATTTTTGAGACAGTTAAAATTTAAAAAATAAGTTTTCCATGTAAAGGGTAGTTTGGGGTGGGGGGATTTTCTTGAAAATCTTCCTGTCGCATCCTTGAAAGATGCGAAATTTAAATACCAAGTTTGGTATTTAACGGCCTATTAGTTTTTGAGCTATGTTGTCCATAGACCCACTCGCGAACCTTTTTCTAAAAAAATGTTTTTCTAGGCTCAGGAGACTTCAAAACATATTTCCGTTGAAATCTTGAGATCGAATTTTGGGTGCATTACAATACCTTCTCTATACACCATGCACATAGTATGTGTAAAAAAAGTAAAACGCATTTTTAGAAAAAAGATCCGGCGAGTCTGTGTGCTTATAAACAACATTAGGTTGCGCATAAAGAAAAGTCGATTAAGTAACAAACTTGGAATTTATGTTTATTACCTTCCAAGGATGCGACATGTAGTTTTCCGGAAAATCCCCACACCCCAAACTACCATTTGCATGTAACAGTTTTCGAAATTTTCGATTTTCTCAAAAATAACTATAACGATTTTGAATAAAATGCTACATATTAAAGATATTTGCGTGACAAATAAAATGTATGTTGAAATTCTTCGGAATAGCCTCTGAAGCATTCGTCATTTTGGAGGGCTTTTCATAACCAGTAAACCGTAAGAGGTAGACAATTGCGTAGGTACTGCAAAAAAATTGATCTCGTTAAAACACACAATTTGTCAGATACATCATATTCTTTCTGGAGTTAAACATTTCCGAGATAACCTCTCTTATTGACTTTAATATTCCCAATACATATACATTTTTCAAATGGGAAGTCCTTGTTCAATTTTTAATCCTGATCATGCAAAGAGAAGGAAACTTCAATAGCATCGCACAAGAACGGGCTTTTCAAAAATTTGGCTCTTGCATTCCCTCATTTCTATCCATTATAAAGAAAACTGAAATAAAATCATTTAAGTAAACCTTTAACTGGTTCAACAACACACTTTTGAAGAATAGTTTGTTGCAGAATAGGTAGAGAAAATCCTGTGAATGGAATGCTTAAGACTTTTTAACTTCTCTATTTCATACTTAGTGCTAAGGTAGAGAAGGCTAAACCCGAAAATTCGATACCGAGATTTCACCGAAAATACATGTTTTGAGAACCCCAAATCCCAAAAAAGTAGAAACATGTCCGTGTGTGTGCGTGTGTTTTGTGTGCCTGTGGTCAGCATAGCCCAAAAACGAAAAGCCCGTTATATACCAAACTTGGTATTTAAGTTCAGTATCTTTCATGGATGCGCCACGAAGATTCGAAAATGATATGAAAACGATACTTCCGCGTTTCGAAGCTGACATTATATAGATGTTTGCTTTAAAAACCCACATCGCTACTGACCCCTCTACATACACACACACGCGCATTGTGTTGTTATAGTGTAACTCATCAACATTTTTTACATCTATGGTCGGAAGAAAGGAGTTCTGACGTTACTTTCCTTGAACGTGCTTGCTCTAGAATGCCGAATAATTTGTCTAGTTATTAGTTTAGCATTTCCTCTTTTTTGTGTTACGCTTATATCCCACCTTTAACAGCAATGGTTCATATCGGAGTCATTTTAATTTTGGAATATATTATTGCCTTTTGATAATGGGGTTAACTCATATACATTTCTTACTTTTCTTTGGGGTTTTGTACATTATACATATATAGCTTTCCCTCTCACACACATGCTTCCTTTTTTTTCCCCAACCTCATGCGAATTTACATGAGATTATCCCGAATCCTAGGAGAATTTAAATGTAAACGTCGGGATGGTTGAAAAATGAAAATAAGCGTTGGTATAGAAATGGGCCTTCACCTCCTGCTGGATCAAAGAATGATTTATTAAAATTTCGGCCAGCACACAACATATACACACATTCATATTTCCAAACTAAGAGAGGACAGGGAATAATCTTGGCTAGAGAAAAATTCCCACCCCAGCCAGGAATCGAACTAGAGCCCTTTGCACAGTAGACACATGTTCTATCCACTCAACTACGGAGCCAGCCAGCACCAATCGTAACCGTTCTCTTTCATAAAGACGTCGTGCAACCCATACCTACATTTCACAAAGATAATCGTTGGTTAGTTATCAGGGTTTCCAACTTGATGGATTTTCCGTCAAAATTGACGGATTTTCAAGCTGTATAATAGGCAAAAGTTAGTTTTGATGGTTAACGGATTATTTTACGGATATTATTAGAAATAGTATATATATTCGCTGTTCCACTGTGCTGCCTCGTTGCATCTTTAACAGTTACTTTATAGTGCTTTTTCTTCCCTTTTAATTACCTTATTGAACAGAAGGCTAAGCGGTATGCAAGACATTTAAAAACTTGTTAAATAATGAACAATTAAAGAAATTATTGTTAGAAGTGCCCGGGTGATCTAGTAGTGCGCGGTGCAAGTATTCTCAATGCAACGTGAATGTGCGCTTGTCAGATTTACTTCTTCATGAAAAAACTAGGAAAATGTAAAAGCAGCTGATTGCTTTTCAACTTCACAGTCAAAATTGCCTATCAAGCACACGCATGAACGTGCAGCTGTTCTTACACTGTTTGTAGTTAATCACTGTGCAATTAGATCCCTTGATCATCTCTCAGATCTAACCAAGACTTTTTATAAGTGCTGACCTTGAGTTCTAATTTAATTCTTATTTTTCATAGAAAATATGGACATTTCTAACTTTGACGGATTTTTGGGTTTTGATCTGACGGAAAAAAAAATCATGTGTTGGCAACACTGTTAGTTATTATGTTTCTGTTTTCCAGGATAGAGAACTGAGCCTGGTTGGGAGGAGTTAAAGTTTGTTTACCTGAAGATGGACAACTTCCGGAGAGGAAAACATATTACGATCTCGGGGAATTGTCCACTTTTTACGCGCGCGAGTGTACAACCCACACACATGCAGTACAAATACAGTGAAAATAAAGGAGAGCAAAGTAGCTGCGCAAAAGGCTGTTTATATGTGCGTATTTATAGCATCGTGGTTGGAGTGTGCACTGGTGGGTGTCGAGACAATGACTCAAGTGGGATATGCAGGTACGCCCTCTACATGGCACGCGACTTGCATCACTTTTGATTCGTCTCGCTGGTTAATCACTAGCATCCGGAATTGTTCCGAAAGCCATAGATTTGCATAGCAGCTGCACGCTTGGCAGTTTATATCCATCTGTTCATACAACCCCGGCCAGAGAGGAAATGTCAAAACCAAATTTATTTTTTGCACACATGCTCGTAGATGGATTCAGGAAGGTCTAAGAGAGACTATAGCCCCTTATAAAGACAAAAAAAGAAAAGAAAAGAAAAAAAAGAAGAAGCTGTTATACGTTCATGAGGCTTTCTCGGCTCACATTTCTTCAAACCGTTCTTGCAAAGCATCATTCTTATAGTTGGATAGGTAGAATCAGGCAAAAATTCAATGCCATAGCCGGATTTTGAACCACGGATCTCTTGGTCTCTAGCCGGTTGCTCTAACCACTGAGCTACCAATGCAACATGCAGGCTCAGCAGTAAATGTCTCAACTGACTCGCATATTTCCCGGTAAACCACAAGATGTTCTCAAACTATTTTGAGATGACATACCTCAATGGCCACTTACAATGTCGTAAGTACTTTTAGTCCCTAGTTTCATAGTTTAGCCCACTATTAGGTCAATTAGCGTTAATTTAATTGCTATAAAATATAAAACAAATAAATATAAATGCAACAATCATAAAACGACTAATACTAATTGACTTAGCATTTATTGATAAAAGTTGGAGATCTCGTTATATTATTTATGATAGAACGACCAGTAAAAAATGTATCCCTGTATCAACGGGTTGCACAGAAAGGTGCATCTGAATACGTGATTATTTTTAAACATATATTATATTGTTTAGTATGTGCTAACATTAATTTTTAACATACATCTGTAGTTTTACATGAAAAGGATTGCTTTATTCATTGTCATAGTTTCATTTCACTGTGTTCAAGAATTTTTGAGAAACATAAAATCAAATTCCGCACTCAAACAGCAATAAAAAGCATGACTCATACCTACCTAATGTCCTTAAGTTTTATAGTCATTTTGTATGTGGACAAGTTCAAATCTGAATGCGGAATTTTTTAAATTAGCCGACAGAGATTCCGCTTAGTACGAGCCCTCCTTGATTTGCGGCACTTGGGAGTCAAGGCCAGGCGCACCGCCTGTTTCCTCGAGTACCGTCACTATGAGACACGGTTCTCAAACAAGAAACCGGGTACAATACTTTGCTGTTGTTTTTACTTTCTCTATAGGCACTATGTGCATAGTGTATAGAGAATGTATTGCACTCCACCAAAAAATTCGATTCCGAGATTTCACCGGAAATATATGTTTTAGGGTCCCTTTATCTAAAAAAAAGCATTTTCGGAAAAAGGTCCGTGTGTGTGTGTGTGTGTGTGTGTGTGTGTGTCCGTGTGTCTGTGAACACGATAACACAAAAACGATAAGTCGGTAAAATACCAAACTTAGTATTTAAGTTTAGTATCTTCCAGGGATGCGACACGAAGATTTTGAGAAAAATCCCCCCACCCCCAACTACCCTTTACATGGAACTTTTTTCGAAAATTTTGATTTTCTCAAAAATGGCTCAAACGATTTTGATTAAAATTTCGTACATTAAAGATATTTACCTGACAAATAAAATGTATATCTTGAATTTTCTGGGAATAGCCTCTGAAGAGTACTTTATTCTGGATGAATTTTACTAAATTTTGAATAACTACTAAACCGTAAGAGATGGACAAAAACTTACTACACAAAAAATGTAGAGCACATTAAAGCACACAATTTATGTTGTATACATTTTTTTCGTGGAGTTCGTCGTTTTTGTGACATTCCTTATTTTTGGTTTCTGCTATGAAAAACTTATACATTTCTCATACAGAAATTTGTCAACTGCTGTCCATACAAACAAAGGAACTTCAGTGACATAGCAACCAGCTTTTGATTATGACTTTAACCTATGGTATTCCCTTATTTCACCTCTACTTACAAGGAAGCAAGTAATATGACTATTTCTGCTAACGTTTTCTGATTAGCATGAAGTTAATAGAAGTATAAGCTTTTTAAGAATAATTTGTTGCAGGGATATAGAGAAAGTCATGTGAATGGTACACATCAGATTTTTTGTTTTTATTACACATGTGTGGCCTTCAGGCTTAACCTAATTGGCTATCAGAGGATACAGAATGAATTACATAGAACACAGACACAGAAACACACAACACCAAACATGCCTATTGCGGGATTCCAACCCGCGGCCCTTTGTAGCGAGCAAAATAAGCACGAAAAAACACATCTCTGTGTGTCAATGTTTCCGCGAAAAACAGCGGTTTTATCTTTTTACTTTCTTTACCACGTAGATAGACGTAGAGTACATATTGCATTCCACCCAACAAAATTCTCTACGAGAGTTCACCAAAAATATAATTTTAGAGCCCCCTGAGAATTTTTTTTTAGAAAAAGGTTTGTGTGTGTCTGTGAACTGTATAACTTATAAACAAAAAGTAGGTAAATTCTAAACTTAATATAAAGTTTAGGATCTTCTTCCGCCTCAAACTACCCTTACATGTAAATATTTTTACTTTCTCAAAAAATAGCACCTACGACAACACTATAATTAGGACATTTTCATCTTCTTTCTTTCTCTGGTTACCCTCTTCCTATGTAGAACATACAAGGCAACGCCGGGTCAGATCCTATTGAGGAGCAGAGGTTGTGGATCTGAAAGAAGCCGGGATGGATGATCAGCTCGATACCTGATATGAAAGTGAGATGTGGATAATGTAAAATTATGGTGAAATGGATGACAGGAAAGATGATTATGGAACAGTTGGTGGAATGAATAGCGGATGAAATAGGAGAACCTCAGAAAATACTTCGTCCATCATAAATCCCACATGTAGTCCCCTGGAATCGAACCCGGACCACCTGAGTGAGAGGTCAGAGGACTAACCACTGGGCCACGGCCTCTGAAGGCCTTTTCCATTCCGAATGACTTTTGCATAACTGGTAAACGATAAGAGATAGAAAAAGTGTAGATATCATTAATACACAATTCAAGTCAACTGCAATTTTTTATGAAGTTAATCATCCTTTCACTTTTTCAATGCGTATACTTTTCTGAGATAAAAAGTCTTTATTCGTTTTTCTTCCTTCGAACAAAAATAAAAAACAAACAAACAAAAAAACAAAACAAAAACAATTTTAAAACAATGGCTAGCGACCAGCTTTTAAAAGATTTGACAATGGCTTACGAATAGTGTACCTCCCTATTTACATTGTATCTACAAGCAAATATGCAGTAAAAGCATTTCTAAAAATATTTATCTCAAATAACGTGAACTAGAAGAATAAGCTTATTAAGAATAAAATATTGAAAAATGAAGTGAGGAAATACCTGTACCGCACAGCCGCCTATTTCACAATAGCAACCATTGACAGGAAACTAGTCACTCGACAGTGAACAGATACGGAGCAAAATTATGTGGAACGACCTTAGAGGCAGACTAGCCAGGATTGGAACCACGGATCTCATCTTCGACCGGTTATTCTAACCACTGAGCTACCAAGGCAGTATGCCGACATGACATTAATTCCCCAACTGACTCGTACTATTTATATATTTTTACTTTCTTTACTTAGTACATGGTAGAGAAAGTATTGTACTCCTCCCAAAAATTCGATACCGAGATTTCACCTGAAATAAACGTTTAAGGGTCCCCTGTATCCAGAAAATGCATTTTTAAAAAATGAATTGTGTGTCCGTGTGTCTGTGGACACGACTCAAACACGAAAAATTGGTAAAATAACAAACTTGATATTTACAAGTAGTATCTTCCAAAGATGCAACACGAAGAATTTGAGGAAAATCCCCCATCCTGAGCTACCCTTTACATGGAAAATGTTTCGAAAGTTTTGTTTTTCTCAAAAATAACTCTAACAATTTGATTAAAATACCTCAAATTAAAGATATTTACACGAAAAATAAAATGTATACCTTGAATTTTTAGGAAGCTGCCTCTGAAGACCTCTTCATTCTGGATAACTTTTGCATATCTAGTAAACCATAAGAGACAAGAGATAGGGACAAAAACTTACTCACAAAAAATATAGATCTCGTTAAAATATACAATTTACTCATATACCTACATCTTTTTTCGTAGAGTTATCATTTCCGAGATATTCCTTGGTAGTTTTAAAATGCTTAAACTTTTCTCATACGGGAATTAGTCAATTCCTGGTCATACAGAGAAATGAATTTATAACACATAGCGACCAGCTTTTAAAAGATTTGACTATCTCTTTAGCTTAGTGTACTCCTTTTTACTCGTACTTAAATGAAGCAAATAATAAGATCCTAATGTATATCTTGATTAGCATGAAGCAGATAGAAGAATAAGCTTTTTAACAATAATTTATTACAGAGATATAGAGAAAGTCATGTGAAAGTAACACCGGATTTTTTATCGTCTCAGCTTGCACTGCAGAGGGTTTATATATTGGGATTCAAAGGTGTACTTAGCAATCAGGGGAAAGGAGATGGAATTGGCGCGGAATGACTCATAACAGTGGGGCAAGCTTATGAGAAACAAGTAATGCATTCACTGTTGTAGTACCTTCTAGGAGGAGAAAGAGGGGAAATGCTTCTCTGAGAAAAATATGATGTGTTCCATTCACATGGCTTTCTCTACATCTCTGTAACGCATTATTGTTAAAAAGCTTATTCTTCTATCTACTTCATGCTAATCGAGATAAACATAAGCAAAAAGCTTCCTTGTAAGTAGAAGGTAAATAATGGAATACACTATGCTAAAACGATAATCAAATCTCTTGAAAACTGGTTACCATGTGGATGAAACTCTTTTCTTTGCCTGGCCAGGAGTTGACAATTCCCGTATGTGAAAAGTTTTAAGTATTTTAAAACTGAAACCAATAACAAGGAATATCTCAAAAATGGTCCGCTCTGTGAAAACAATGTGTATGGCTAAATTGTGTGTTTCAGCGAGATCTACATATTTTGTTAAGTAAGTTTTTCTCAATCTCTTACGGTTTACTAGTTGTGCAGAATCCAGTATAATCATCCCAAGGCCTTCAGAGGCTATTCCCAGAAAAAATCAAGATATACATTTTATTTGTCGTGTAAATATCTTAAAAATACCGCATTTTAATCAAAACCGTTGAGCCGTGTTTGAGGAAATCAAACATTTCGAAAATTTTTCCATGTAATGGATAGTTTGAGATTGGGAGATTTTCTTCAAAACCTTTGTGTCGCATCCTTGAAAGATACTAAACTTATATACCAACTTTGATTTTTTAACGACTATTCGTTTTGGAGTTATCATGTTCACGCACACGGACCTTTCTGTAAAAATGATTTTTACTTTATCTTCATCTACTATGTACATAGTGTATAGAGAAGATATTGCATTCTACCCAAAAATTTGATACCGAGATTTCACCGGAAATACACTTTTTAGGATCCCATGTATCCAAAAAAAAAAATATTGGAAAAAGGTACATAGTGTCGGTGTGTGCGTGCGCGCGCGCGCGTGTATGTATCTGTCCGTGAACACGATAACTCAAAAACAAAAAGTCAGTAAAATACCAAACTTGGTATTTAAGTTTAGTATCTTCTAGGGATGTGACACGAAGATTATGACAAAAATCCCCCCCATCCCAAACTACCCTTTACATGGAAAAAATTTAGGAAATTTTGATTTTCTCAAAAATGGCTTTAACGATTTTGATTAAAATACCGTATGTTAAAGATATTTATATGGCAAATAAAATGTTTATCTTACACTTTCTAGGAAAAACCTCTAAAGACCTCTTTATTCTGAAAGAATTTTGCTGAAGTTTGCGTAACTGGTAAACCGTAAGAGTTAGGCAGAAACTTACTATACAAAAAATGTAGATCACGTTAAAACACACAATTTATGCCATTAACTTTTTTTTTCGTGGAATTTACCATTTCTGAGATATTCCTTGTTATTTGTTTCAGATTGAAAATACTTAAACTTTTCTCACACGGAAAATTGTAAAACTCCCTGGCCCTGCATAGAAACGGACTTCAACCACATGGGAACCAGCTTTTAAGAGATTTGACATTCGTTTTAGTCTAGTGCATTCCCTTATTTAGCTTCTACTTACAAGAAAGCAAGCAATAGAAAAGTTCTTCAAATGTTTATCTCGAGTACATAAAATAGATAAAAGAATATGTTTTTTAACAATAATTTGTTACAGCGATGTAGAGAAAGTCATGCGAATGAAGCACATCAAATTCTTTTGGATACTGGGGACTCTAAAACGACTATTTCCGGTGAAATCTCTGTATCGAATTTTTGGGTGGAATGCAATAGGTACTTTTTCTGTACACTATGTGCATAGTATGCGTAGAGAGAGAGAGAGAGAGAGAGAGAGAGAGAGAGAGAGAGAGAGAGAGAGAGAGAGAGAACGTACGCGACACCGGCTGCTTAGTCAGCGAGACAAGTTCTTCTCCAGCAGGCCGTGGAATTAAAGATGATTCAGATATGGGATGCAGGCAAAATGCTTATTTACTCTTGCCTCCGTGATATACCCAAGCAGCGCATGTCAGTCGCAACGGAGGACGGAAGCAATGCTAGCAGAAATGTGGTATTACATGTCCCGGTTTCGAGGATTGGATAAAGTGACCTGGCCGGATTGGTAAACATCCACATTTACAGGATATATCATTTTACGGTATTATACCATTTCCATGATTTCTACTATGAAATGCATTTGAAATGTCCACTTCAGCTGCCATATTAAAGTGCCATTGCTATTTATTATTAAGATGATGACATCTATGAAATTTGGTCCACAATTTCATTGTGAAAAATTAGAAAAATATTTTGTTTGCTAAGGACATGATATGAATTCCAAACTTTAAATTACTATATAGTTTTCTTTTCTACTTGCTCACCTAAACTACCAATTAGCTGAAGCTATAAATGCTTATTAATTAGCACTCCCAACTTTAAACCTTGTTTTTCTCCCAGACTTTTTTTTCGACACATTTCCAAACTCAAAATGTTCCACACGATGTAATTGTTCACTAGTTTGTTCCAAAATATTTATACTTCCTCTCAAAAGTAAACTAAATAAAATGATCGTATTACTTTTTAAAAATACCTAATGCTCCAATTTAAAAAAATAAACAATTACATTTTAAAAACTTAAAAGAGTTTTGGAAAGTACGAAAAGTAATAAAATTTCGTCACTAATTAGGCCTAATATAGAAACATATAACATGATCAATCTATCTGTAAACTCATTTGCTGTAAAACTGAACTGTTGTATGTGAATATATAATGGCTCAATCTTATTACAATGAATTTATACAATAAGCAATTACTACTTAAATAGCCATGCAAGCTAGAATTTGATACATGGCAAAAATATCACTATTACTATTGTATATAGGCGGCGTCATGGCAGAGTGATTAGACCGTTCGCCTCCCACGGATTCGATCCCAAGCGCCCGCATGTGGAATTTGTGGTGTACGAAACTGCATCTGGGGGCTTTCTCAGTTTCCCCCCGCCTTTCATTCCACCAATTGCTGAATTATCATCTTCCCTTTCATCCACTTCACCGTCATTTCATATTAAGCACGTCCTCAATTTTTGTACCAGATATTGGGCTGATTAGCCATTCTGGATTCTTTGATCTGGAGCCTCTGCTCCTCCACAGGCACCCGATCCCAGACGCTGACTTGCATACGAGGAGTGTAAGCAGAGATAGAAGGAAGGAGACAAAGAAGAATTGCACATGAAGTCCCAACTTCTCAAGAATTTCTTAAAATACTGATGTGTCGTATTGGTATGTGCCATCATTATGGCAAATAATTACAGCAACTCTAATCCCGAAGCGCTTTCGAAATCGCTTACCAAATATGAGTCTCACCATATTTATTTTTGGATGAAGACATTAGACAGTGACAGATCAACTTGAGATACAGCTACACCCATCCTTGAAATACCACATTACAGTAGGTGGCTAAGCAAAGGTAGCTGAAATTACAAACGTATTCAGAAAGTCAATATGTAATTATAACTTGGAATAAATTATTAACAACAATACATACCTAAATGCGTCATTACAGCATGTGTTCAAAATGTACACCCTCATGTCTCTCTCATTGTTCATACCGGTCTTTTAGATGTTGGGCACGATGATTAAGACAGATTGTTGCAAGGACACAAAAATGACTATATCTTCGTCCGTAATTCGGGAAAATTTCCAGGTGAGTCATCTGATGGGAAAATATATTCTTTCAGCATGTATGCCTATGTAGTCATCCGGGGTCTTGAGACCCGGAGAATATGAAGGGAACGGGAATACCGTTCTACAGGAAGTTAAACGATCTCGAACGTTTTGTTGCAGAAGGGCAAGTGACTCCCACGCCGTGTGGGCTGTAGCTCCAACTTGCTGCATCCTCTGTCATCATAGCGGCAGGCGCGGCATAAACGGTGCAAATCTCATATAAATGGAGCAATATCTCTATGTAGTGTACCTGGTTTACCGTTAGTATGTTCTGTGCATCATCCTCGCCGAAATAAGGGCTCAATATTACGTGTTTGGATACGTAACTAGCGCACTATGCAGTGGTTTCTGTAGACATCAGGGCATTCAAACCCTAGAAATCGAGTTATTTGTCGGTTGATGTATCATTTACGGTGAATATGGCTTTCATCTGAAAACCATATGTTGCAGAAGAAATCTGGGTCCGCATAAGCCATGGACAACATTCGGCAGCAATACTGTAGTGTAATCGGAGGATCCGCTCATCCATTTGAGTTAGACGCTGAGCAACTTGAATGCGGTATGAGAATCCAAATAACTCTTTAAACATCCGCCGAACAGACTACGCTTTGGGGACTGGAGCTCTTGTTGGAGAAAGTCGTTCATGATTCTCGTTTGTGGTGATGGTCCTCGGGCGCCCGGTTGTTCAGTTGACACAAGACTGATCCCGTGCAGAGGAACTTCTCGAAGAATTGTTTTGTTACTTGGTGCCGTCTTGTTAAATTGCTGTTCCTCGTAATGTTCTCTAAAATGGCGCAAGTTTTGTCCATTCTGACCCCAATTCCGTATGAACGGAAATAATGCTCGAAGATAAAAACCTTTTTCTGTGTTGTGAGAACCATCATTGTAACATAAACCCCAACACTACATACACAATATATCAAACTATTATAGAATAAATAAACACTTGGTTGCTATTGAAACCTAGGGCCATATGCACCATTTTCGATCAAGATTTGATCGAAAATGGTAATTTCGACACTTGACCGCGTTCAACACGATTTTCGGTGCATGGATAATGATCAAAGTTAAGGAGGTAGTTGATTATGGTCAACTTTGACCGTGAATGTTGGAGCGGTCAATTCCGCTGATCGCGGTCATGGTTGCCCGTTTTGATTTTCTTGAAGTTATTAATAATGGATTACATAGATCAGAATCAAAATCAAAACCGGTACACTAGAAAGAGCCGAACCCTTTTGAAGAATACGGGGACAAAAAATCTGAAAACCATTTCGGGTATCAAAAGATACAGTGTGATGGCTATTAAATGAAATGACCGAATGTTACAGTTTCCTGAGAATCACATTCTCCGAAAAAAGTTAATTTTAATATCATATGCAATAGGACATTTTAATACTGCAATTTTGGTATTTCTAGCATCCACCGAAAAACAGATTTGCGTATTAAATAAACAACAAAAAAATGAATACGCAAATTTGTTGTTCGGTGGATGTTATTAGTGATATGCCAAAATAACTGCTTCTCTTTATCCATGATTTCTATGGATTTCATCGAAGGCGGAATCGAGTTCTGTGAAACACCGATTACATAATTTCCATAGATTTCTGGGTGTCATTTAATTATAGACATTTATTTATTATTTCACTAACAATCATTAAAATGTCAATCATGTTAATAACGTTGTTGAAATGCAGTATTTTCACTTTCTCTACACGTATTATGTACAGTGTAGAGAAGGTATTGCATACCACCCAAAAATTCGATACCGAGATTTCACCGGAAATCATGTTTTAGAGTCCTCTGTATATATAAAAAAAACATTTTTAGAAAACGGTTAATGGCACTTCCAGCGCGTTTGCGTTGTCCAAACGTATGGAGCAATATTTCAATGACAGCGCAGCAGAAACGAGAACAGAAGTGTAGAAATGCAAAATACTGAGCCTACTATACAGATTCACTCCTAATCCTTGATGTGTAACCTTTCGCGCACAATTCTTTCCCCTTACTGGACAAATACCCTTTAAATCTCATATAGAAACTAAATGCAGAGCAAGATCAGGTAGGCAATAAAAGGATGAAAATCCTCTATCATGATAAATGAAAATACTTTTGTCACCCGAGAGGCAGGTTTGAAACGAAGCATCCTCGTTTTATCCGATCTCAAATAGCGATTTAAAGTTTAATGCGACTTTTGAAAGACCCTATGTACTACTTCGTAACGCACAACCACGCAGCCAATGAGAGATGACTAGTCCCGTAACAGTTAACAGATATGGAGCAAAGTTAGGTTGAACACACCTTAGAGTATAAGAAAAATGAAATTAGACCTGAAATAAACATACCGTGTGTCTTAAGACACTATAGAGGAATATATAAATAAATGAAAAGAGAATTTATTAATGATATCTAAAAATACAGCTTCAAAAGCAGTCCAACATACACCATGAGGGAGAAGCTGATCGGCAGACCAAGGAAACGTTAGCATGACGAATTTTAGTTTTCTATTAAAAAACAAAAAACAACTATATATGTTTAGTTGGAAAAGGAACAGTCCAGACATCTAATCCATGCTGTCGAAGAAGAAGAAGACTTCCAGATATCAGGATAAAAAAGTAGGAGCGCTGAAAGAGGAGAATAACGAAATTAAAAGTAAACTTGGGATTGAAATATCTAAAGCGGGTTGCCTCTACCAACCAGTGGCGACTGCTACATAAGAGCACAGCTTAACTTTTTTAGCACCTTGTGGATTTACTGGTTATTTTTCTTTGAATGCCATTCATTAAACGTGACGCAGGATGCTGGAATTCAAAATATACGATGTTTAAATCTGCAGCGCTACTCCTCTAAATTGGATGAAATGTGTCATCAATGTCTTGTGTACGTTTTAAAGAGCTTTTGCGCATGCGAGACTGGTATGATGCCTTATAGACTAAAAGCATACGCATTGTGCACAGTTCAAAGTGTGTTCGATAACGAAGCTTTTTCTCTTGCGCAGTATCAGTACAGTTTTACACTAATGACACCTGATGGTAGGTCACTGTGGTAGGAGTCAAGGTTGTTAGATGACAGCAATGTTAGTGCTTCTTAGCACTGTACTTCAGTGTATTACTTCTGCCATCCTGCGACCTTGGCAGAAGTAAATATGGTACCTGGACGAGGAACCATACATTTCATACTATCCATATTCTCAAGTGCAAAATAATTTACACATTACTTCGTTCTAGTCTTAAACGCAGTACTTAATGATATACAAAACAAACATTCTATCGGACCCCTTAAACTTCTGTAACCACTATCGTTTATTTGAGTATACCTTTTACAAACTATTTGCCTTCTACTTACAAAAGCTCATTTTTTTTTTCTATTTACTTCATCTCATATGAAATAAACGTTTGCGTAAAAATTTTGCTTGCACATTTCATTGCAAGTGTTAAAGAGATTGAGCGATAGTCTATGCTTAAAAGCAGGCCGCTTTATGCTGTCCTTGAACTCAATAATCTTCCCAAAAAAACAAAAACAACTGAATAGTGACCGTAATAAAAAAGTACTTATTACAAATTTTAAATCAACTGTGTCTTTAAAACAATTTTATATTTTCTGTAAGAATAGTTTCAATCCATTTCTTAAGATTTTCTAGTTATTCAAAATTATACGAAATTATTTCTGAATGAAGGGGGTTCATAGGCTATTTTCTAAAAATAAGGTGCCTATACCTTTTGTCATATAAATATCTTCAACACTCCTTAATATACCTCTTAATTAACGTCGTTTGAACCATTTTTAATAAATACAACGTTTGAACTATGTTCATGTAAAGAATAGCTTTATGTCGCATCTTTGGAAGATTTTGAATTAAATAACAGGTTTGGTGTTTACGACTTATCGTTTTTAAGCTAGTGTGGCGGACTTGAACTTTCGATTGCTCTTTTTTTCTCCTTCATAATGTCTTCGATGTCGTTAGACAAGTCGCTAACTCGGCTGCTGATTGTGTCAGCAGAGAGAGGAATTTTTAAAATTTTAGTAGCAACTTCTAAATCCAGGATTTTTGTACCATTTCTTTACATGCGGGCATTAGCAATGTTTCTGCTATTTTGTGTGTGTGTGTGTGTGTGTGTGTGTGTGTGCGTGTGTGTGAGCTTTGTGGGGGGGGGGGGCTTTACGATAATGCTACATTATAGCTCACTTCTTGTACTTTTTGCGAGACGCGTACCGACGTTGTAATGGGTGTCACTTGTTACTTTCTCTATATGTACTATGTGCATAATGTAGGTATTGCACTCCACCAAAAAATTCGAATGAATACAATGATGAAATATGACGATTTTTTTTTTTTCAAAATGAAATGCATTTCAATTTGGATTGTATAATAAATGATTATGAATTATGCTTAATTTCGTATTATGGTTCTAATTCACTTTGAGGAGTATATATGAATCAAATTCAATAGGTATTTAAAAAATCTGTATATTGGTTGCCGCGAAAGCTGAGAGAAAATAATTGAAAACTGCCCAGCTGAGATCTCTATCAGGGCTAACATGAAAACTTAACGATTCGTGATCCTACCTTAGTTTTGTTGTGTGCAGGTTAAAGCGTGCGAACAACGGCAATATCTACACTACCTACGGTGCCTACTTAAAATACTTATTACTGAATGCATTTATTTTCATGGTGAAAAGTACGCAAAAATCAATCCGGATGAACTAAAAATTCAGATTGGTTAGGGCCGGACAAACTCGTTCATGTGTACGGTGTTCAGTGTTGTAGTTAATAGGTGTTAAACTATTTCTGAAATGCACGTAGGAGAGTCCAGGGGACAACGTCGTTGGCCCATTTTCGGGAGGTCCTGGGTTCAAATCCCATGGATCGACCAACTTGACTGGGCTTTTTATGGTTTCCCTCAGTCGTCAAGGTTAAATACCGGATTAAAATTTAGCAAAACATTTGCAAAATTGAAAACTGGTGGTAATTACGATTGTGCTACCATCTATCCACAGATGGTGAAAGCACCTAGATTGGACGGCACCCTAAATCCATCTGCTTGTCGCGGAGCTAAATGGTATGATGTAAGGAGATGGGGCCTCAAAGACTAGCTTCACTTTGTCGTCTGACTGTAGTTGATAAAGTAGAGAGACTGTACGACACTCTAATGTGTCGTATCTTCTCCCACTAAACTACGACTAGAACTCCGCAAATTATTCAAAATCACTGCAGAATGTATGTAATAAAATGTCTTATACGAATGTTGATAATAGTCAAAGATTAGCTTTAAAAAACTAATTGGTATAATTACGTGCTATTTTTGTTTTCTCCACTTTGCGATGTGAAATATTATTCGCTTTAGAAAAATACCAAATACACAATTTGCTATAAAATATTAAGGAGTATAATTTTAGAAAATTGTGTATGTAGCTTAATATCTGCATAATAAGATATATTTTGATTAACAAATTAAATCGAGTAAATTAATTAATATATCCAGAATTAACACATATTTAAATGACTCTTGATATTAGTGCCTCTTTTGTTATCGGTAATGTCTGCTCTAGAATTAATACCTTTATCACAGTGTCCCATTAAAGCAACGTAAAGTAAATTAGATTTTAAAAAATGTTTATTAAGTTTCGATATTGTTCCGCCAGTTTGCACTGAAATAATGGTGACGTTACCACAGAGTATTTGGAATCTCGATAGGCAACGCCTTTTAAACAATTATAATCTAGTTTTATGTTAAGCGAACTCTTTTGTTTTCGCTCTGAAGCTTTTGCCTGTATATTATACCTCCGAAGCTCGGTTTCAAGGTCTTTAACTTTATTAATCAAATAATACAAGCTATTACATATATCAAAAACACAAGGTGTAATTTATGCCAGAATTGAAATATTAATTTTTCTGGAGTATCAATTTTGGGTATAGGCGTATCTCTTAATTGGCTGTAACCTATTGCTTCTCTTGGAGTACGGTGTGTGGTTAGGGCAGGACCCATAATCGATCCTATTTTTTATGAACAGGTTATAATTAGAGAGAGGGAGAACTTATACATGGTTAGAATTATTTTCTGTCACTGCACATAAAGCAGAGAAGTCTATTAAGGTTAAAATTAAGGAAGTGTTAGAACTTAAGAGTGACTAATGCCCTTGCTTGTAAGATAAACTGAAAAACAGATACGGAAAAGGAATTCTCAAAAATTAAAAAGAGCTCAAAGGATATTAAAAGAACCAGGTTTCTTTTATAAATGAAACTATTAATTATCTTTTGAGCTGTAGCGTGAACAAAAAAATCTGATGGTTCCATTCACATGGCCTTCACTACCTGTTCTGCATACTACTATTACTTACAAAAGATTACCCTTTTATCTAAATCATGCTAATTGAGATAAACATTAGCAGAAAGAGTTTTGTTACCTGTTTCCTCATAAGTACAAGAGAAATAAAGGAATACATATACTAAAGCGAAGTCAAATCTTTTAAAAGCTGTCGCTATGCGATTATTGAAATTTGGCTCTCTTTTCTTACCCATTAAGTAAAAGAAAACATATGAAATAGTCAAATCTTTTAAAAGCTGTCGCTATGCGATTATTGTAATTCAGCTCTCTTTGCATACCCAGAAGTAAAACAAAAGAGATAGGAAACAAATTGGTACTTCTCGTTGAGAGGTTTAAATATTTTAAGAATGAAACCAATAACAAAGAATAACTCGAAAATGGATAAATTGCGACAGTATTTTAGTACGACGCATATATTATTAGTTTAATCATTAGTTTATAATATTTAACATAAGAAATATATGCTCAGTGGAAAGCATTACCGTGGAGGGTAGAAAATAGCTTTTGTATTCGTCATGGCTACGGGCTTTGTTTAAAATAACACACATTTTAATGCATTAGGGACATAAGTAACAGCCCTTAAGAGGAAACCAGGTGTTTTCCCTTTTGAATTTGGAGAAAGAGAATTTCGCTTTGTAGAACAAGGTCACGTGGGTGTAAAATAAAGAAAAATCCCCGATAGTCACGTGATGACGCCACTTTACGCGCTCTTTTTCAGTCAATCAAAAAGGAGGGGGAAACTCGGACCTTTTTGCATATAAGTGATGTGCGGATAAGAAGTCGGGACACAACGCGTGACACACGACGCATAACACACAAGGCTCATAAAGTACGACACATTATGTAGGAAATCGTGCGCCGTATATTGCAGAAAATCAGTGTTTTACAAATTAATCTGACGGGCAATCATTATCGTGAATGTTAAACGAACCGAGAAACTCCAGACTACAGTGACCAATGTAAAGTTATAACAACTCCGTAAAAGTGGAATTAGCACGTAATGAAAACGGCTTCATCAAGTTCGCGATCAGTTATGCCGGGAGTCGCTCGTAGGGTTAGTGCCTCAAATGAACAATAATTCACCAATAAAGGAAGTATACAGTGAATTAAGTGAACTTTCTCTGTTATTTGAGTCTAGCAACAGTGTTACATACCCATGTCATTCTTTTCCCCCTGAGTAAGAGACTCCTGATCTACTAGAAGAAGCCTAGCTGGTGCAACCAAGGGAATCTGCAAGAGAAATTCACTGGCATTAACCCGCGACCAACTCCAGGTACACTCACCTGATATCGTCATACTGACAACCCAAAAATAATACGACATATTGGCACCCGAACGTTGACGCTACTAAAACAACCAGGCAAAATCCCAAAAAATATATGTGTGTTTTAACGAGATCTACATTTTCGTAAAGTAAGTTTTTGTATATTATGCAAAACTCGTCCAGAATGAATAGCACTTAAGAGGCAATTTAAACAAAATTGAAGATATTTGTATGGACAGGGAGTCTCAAAACGTGCATTTCCGGTGAAATTTCGGTACCAAATTTTTGGACGGAGTGCAGTATTTTCTCTATTTACTACAGTGATAAACCTGAGGAAGTTTAAAGAGCTCTCTTCATCTTTTCCTAGGCATTAATTTATTTTAGGGCCAGTATTTTTCTTCTCTTCCTCCGCAATATTGAACATCAACAGACGCGTATCTGTCCCTCGAGTACACAGGCGTGGCTAAACATTCCGCTCAACTCAGTCACAGTACGAGACTCCACCTTTTTCTCCTCTTTTCTTTTTCTTCCTTTATTTTTCCTCTATTCGGCCTGTGTTTATTTTTATTAATGATTTTTAATAGCACATGGCCGTCTTGTTCTTACGTAAGCAACCGTGCTACATGTTTCGTTGGGTCCTGCAGCAGGGTGTCCCGCCTCCCCCGAAACACGTGTGTTTTGTTTATAACCTTTGGAGTACTGTTTCCAGACCACGTCAGTAACATAACCAGTTTACATTACCGCCCATGCAAGTCAACGCAAAGCCTACGATATGCCCACAGTAATTCGCTAGGACCCAAAAGCTGTTCACAATATTTTCCTAACAATCAAGGTTTCCAATACACTCTAAACACTTCATTGCTCATTTTTATTACTTTCTCTACACAGTGCATGGTACATAGGTAGAGAAGGTATTGCACTTCACCCAAAAATTATATACAGGAAATGCACGTTTCAGGGTAACCTGTAACAAAAAGCAAAACAAAAAAATTAAAAAAAGGTCGTGTGTGTGTCAAAATACTAGTTACCAAACTTGGTATTCAAGTTTAGTATCTTCTAAGGATGGGAAACGAAGATTTTTACGAAAATTCCCCACCCAAGCTACTCTTTACATGGAGAAAAAAAATGTATTTTCTCAAAAATGGCTGTAACGATTTTGATTAAAATTCCGTATATTAAAGATATTTACATGACAAATAAAATTTATATTTTGAATTTTATTGGAGTAGCCTCCGAAGACCTCTTCATTCTGAGTGAATTTTGCTGAACTTTGTATAACTGGTAAAACCGTAACAGACAAAAACCAACTACACAAAAAAAAAAAAAAAACGTAAATCTCATTAAAACACACAATTTATTCATATACATTTTTTCGCGGAATAGACCATTTCTGATATATATCTTATTGTTGGTTTCAGTATTAAAACATTTTAGTTTTTCTCATGCGGGGATGTGTTTAACTCTTGGTCATGCAAAGAAACGGATTTCAATCACACAGCAACCGGTTTTTTTATTATGGCTTTAGCTAGTGCATTCCCTTTTAACCCCTCTGCTTAAGTAATTAGACCGTTTTTGCTAATGTTTATCCGATTAGTATGAAGTAGATAGAGAAATAAGCTTTTTAACAATAATTTGTTACAGGGATGTAGAGAAAGGTGAATGGAACACATCCGATTTTTTTTTTCTTTATCACGTACCAGGTAAACAGAGGAAGTATTGCATTCCACCCAAAAATTCTATTCGACATTTCACCGGAGATACATGTTTTGAGATTTCCAGAATAAAATAAAACTCTGATACGTTATTCACATGTGTTATATTCTGCTACAGACCATTCTTACTTAAGCTTATGTTTTTATCTACTTCATGCAAATCGAAATAAATATTAGCAGACATATTTTTATATATTTCCTTATAGGTATGTGCAAGTGGAATAATGGAAAACAATAGTCAAAAACGATAGTCATATGTTTTACGAATCGATCGCTTTGTGGTCGTTTTTAAATTCCATTTTCTTTGCATGGTCAGGATAAAAGCTGTGAATCAAGTATTCCCTTTGAAATATATATATATATATATATATATATATATATATATATATATATATATATATCAGAATTGGCAAATTTAAACAAAATGTTCATCTCTTGCGGTGTATGGGTTAAATATGCAAAGTCACTCAGAAGCTATTCCCAGAAAACTCAAGATATATATTTTATTTCTCTTATAAATATCTTTAATACGTGGTATTTTAATAAAACTTGTTGGACCATTTTGAGTAATCTAAATTGTCGCATCCTTGGAAGATACTGAGCTTAAATACGGTTTCGATGAAATCCGGAACAGAAATTAAACTAAGTTTTCTTAACAATAATTTCTAAAAGCTGCATAAAAATAAACGAAAGGGGGTAGAAAAAGTCATGTGAATTTATCATATATGAGGGATTTTTATGACATATTCTCAAGTGTCATTGCACATTCTCAAATACTTTCCCTCTACTCTTGTTTTTCTGAGATGTTAATCATGTGACAAACTGCAGCCCGCATATTGTAGTTAGCAATAATTCCTCATTTTTAATTTTTCTACCACTTTATATACTAGTGGGTAGAAAATATTGTATTTTATCCAAAATTAGGTGTCTGTACAGAGTAGATAAGTACCTGGAGCTGGTGTTGTGTTCCACCCAAAAATTCGATACCGAGATTTCAGTGTTTTGAGACCCCCTGAAACCCCCCGTAGCATTTTTACTTTCTCTACCATGTTCGTACAAATACACAGTAGTTAGAGAAATTATTGTATTCCAACCAAAACTTTGATGCCGAGGTTTCATCGGAAATATTTTGAGAACTACTGAAACTGGTAAATCATTTTTGGAAAAAGGCGGGCATGTGGGGTTTTAATAGTATTTAACGCCCTTTTACTGCTATGGCACCGCAGGCGATGATACTGATGAGATAAGGAATGGAGCACCGGTGGAATGTGATGGCGGGGGAAACCAGAGAACTCGAAGAAAACCCGCCCTGCGCCGCTTTGTTCACCATCAATCCCAGATATGGCCGCTTGGAATCGAACCCGGGCCGCCTAGATGAGAGATGAGTGGACTAGCCACTCGGCAATGGCACAGCCCTGTGTTTGTTTGTGAGAGAGAGAGAGAGAGAGAGAAAGAGAGGGATAGAGAGAGAGAGAGAGAGAGAGAGAGAGAATAGCATAGCTCGAAAACTAATAGACCCCTTAAATACCAAAATTGATATTTAAGTTCAGAATCTTCCAAGCATATAACACGAAGATATTCAAGTAAATCCCCACCCCAAACTATCCTTGGAACAGTTTTTATGTTTTCCCCTCAAAAATGACATTTTCATGACAAATGATAAGTATATCTTGAATTTTTGGGAGTAGTCTCTGAAGACCCCTTCATTCTGAAATACTTTAGTTCTTGTTATTGGTTTAAACTCTCTAATATGTTTACAGCTGGGAAATCGTCATTCTTTTTTTTTTCTTTTTCTCTCCTGGCTATGCAAATAGAGCCTCTTTCAATATAATCATACAAACGAATACAAAAATCGGACTATCGCTATAGCCTAGTGTATTTCCTTATTCCCCGTTTAGGTATATACAAGGAAATACAGTATTAACCCTGGTTACTGTTTATCTCGATTTTAATGAGGTAGATGTAAATTAAGCTCTTGTAGGATTTGCTTATTGCAAAATAGGCAGAGGATATTTAGAAAAAGAGAGTGTGTTTGTCGGTGAACAGAATAACCCAACATTTATTGTTAAATCCCAAAGGTTAGTACCCATTTAAGTTCAGAATCTTTCAAGGATACAATACGAAGATTTTCAATAAAATTCCTCGACGCCATACCAACCATTATATGTAAACCTTTTCGAAAATTCCGTTGTCCTGAAAAATGAGTATAACGATGTTTATTAAAATACATATATTTAGGATACTTTCATTACAAAGAAAATGTACAGGTATCTTTAATTTTCTGGGAATAACCTTTGATGCCATGTTGATTCTGAATGACGTTTGCAGTACTAATAAACTGTAAGAGATAGACAACAGCTTACTGCACAAAACGTAGATTTCATTAAATCACACAATTTATACAAGTGTACTTTTTTGTAGATTTCACCGTTTCTGAGATATTCACTGCTATTATTTTAATTTTGCAGTCGCCCTCCCTGGTCTAAGAGTAACATGCTAACCTGGCGGAGGGCGAGGAATTTTTTTTTTCGGGCGTAAAAACCCTGAACATGGCTTACTTCGGAAGGAAAGTTGGTCCGTGTCATAGACTTTTTTTTTTTTTTTTTTTTTTTTTTTTTTAAAAATACGGTACCGGAGTCTGATCAGGACTCCGGTACTGTATACCCTACTTTTATTTTCTTCTTTTTACCTTGTTTTTCTGTATTATTACTGGATTGCTGTTTTCTTACTGTTACAACACACACATAAACACAAACATATAACACCCATGCCCAAGGCGGGACTCGAACCCACGATCCCCAGCGCTACGAAGCACCAAAGCGGGACGCCTTGGCGACCGGCTTCTTACGGAACCTCAAGCCTGTTAAAGAGGCACCTAAGCAACTCGCGCCATAAATAAATAGCGTCGCAGCGTTAAATAGCGTCTCTAAATAAAAATCAACTTAATTTTGATTTTGCAGTTGTTAAACTTTTCTCAATGTCAAGTCGTTAATCGTTTTTCTTTCTTCTGTTCAAGCAAAGAGAACAGCATTTCAAAACCACCACATAGCGACCGGCTTTTTAAAAATTTGATTATCGCTGTAAATGTATTGTAATTCCTTATTCCTCCTATATGTAAGAATAAGAATAATATGCATTTTTATTAATGTTTATCTTGATAATCGTGAAGTAGGCAGAAGAGTAAGCTTTTGTAGGAATGGTTTGTTGCAGCGTAAGTAGAGAAAGTTTTTTAAGGTTCGAGTTTTGCTTAGTGCAAGTACTGCGCAATGTATGTTCTATTCTTTTTTTTTAAATTTATTTTGCAAAGTGAAATTCCGTTAGATGACATGAGTCCATTTGACCCCCATAAACTCCTATACAGGAAATACGTTATGTAAAACACAAAGGTTTACGGCGGTCTCGCCCACACAGGAAATGTTTTGCTTGAGTAAATGCTAATTGGCACCAGTTCATTTAGTAATCATTTAGCAGAACATTTAGCAACACTCAGCTCTCTGTATACGATTTAAATCACACTTGAGATATATTCATCATAAGTATTCCTTATTTTAACAACTTCTGTTAAACTGTTCTCAAATTATATCCAGCTGAAGTGGAAGTGTTTGGTGACCAATCTGCAAGGTGGGAGACTGTTGCAAATACAATAATATGCACGTGTAGTTTTTTCCAAAACATGATGGCCTTCAAACGGGACCGCTCCCCCCTTCCACTGGGCAATAACCATTAGCAAACAAAAGACGACTATGTACTATGAGCGAGAGGCAACGTGTAAAAACTCTGTTTTATGGAGACTCTATAGACTCTGCTTACAAGTCGATAATCGCGCCTCAGTTAAGGGTCTGTAAGTGAAAGACTTGGCAACAATGAGGGTTGGTTTCCAGCCGCACACTTCATAATCCCAATCGTTAAAGCCTTTGGAGGAGGAGTGGGGCATGGTTATCATGTTCTAAAAATCTGTATGATAACAACCAAAGAAAGTTTTTCTTTTGAAGAGTACGCGAGTCTGCATTAGAGAGAAGTCAGGATGGCTGATACGCCCAATGCCTGGTATGAAAGCGAGAAAGTGGATGGTATGAAATGTCGGTGAAATGGATAACAGGAATGATGATTATGAATCAATTAGTGCAATGAATGGCGGGAGGACCCTAAGAAAACGCGCCTAGAAGTCGCTTCGTCCACCACAAATCCCAAATGCGGTCGCCTGGATCGAATCAGGGCCGCATAGGTGAGCGGTCTAACCACTCAGCCACGACGCCAATGTAAAAGTATTGCGGGACAAAATTCCGGCATATTACCAGAAAGTCGTTAATAAACGAATATTTTTTAAAAACTCTGACCTTGGGCTTTTTGTGGTTTTACCCAACTGATAGACGAATGCTGGGTGGTTTCTGATGTACCACGACTTCCTTTTTATTCGTTTTCTTTTAATGTTTCAGTTGTCTCTAGGTTTCGAGGTATGTGTTGATACCGAACACATGGTGCGATGCTTGCTTCAAGGAAACAGTGGACACTAGAGGGCTGCTAAGTTCCGGACATCTGCTAATTATTTTGAGTTATTAATAGAGAAGAAAAATGAATTTTATATGTTGTCCAACATCTCTGAAACAACTACAATACCATTGAGGAACCTTGGGATTCGAGATACTATACTATGGAAGAGATTGAAAACTATCACTAACCTGATTGTTGTGAACACATCTATTGCTTCTTCCATATTTCATTTCCGTAAATGAATCTGCTTCTTTGCACTTACCTGGAACAAAAATGTTATTTTATTAGTAACATTTTAGACATGCAGTCAATACACATTAGTCACACAGACAAGAGGTTTAATGCGGACCCCGAGTTTTATTAGGGCTTTATTATGAAGCTGTGTCTTGAAAGTTCTTTCAAGTTCTTATAACTACGATTTGTTGACAAAACAACCAATTAGAAAGGAGATTCACAAGCTAATTGATATTTGAATAGTGTGGAATTCCTTAAAAAAATCTTATGTGTAACATTCAAATGACTTTCTCTAACTATTCTACAACAAACTATCCTAACAAGTGATTATTTTTCTATCTATCTCAAGTGTATCGATATAAACATTTCAAAAAATAATTTTACAACATACTTCCATACGCGAAAATAAGGGTGTACACTAGGCTAAAACGATAGCCCTATCTTTCAGGAGCTGGTCCCTATGTAATCCATTTCATTCCGTACTTTTTGCTTGGCCAGGAGAAATAAAAATGAATAATGATTTTCCATTTGAGAAATGTGTAAGATTTAAAAACTAAAACCAATAACTATAAATATTTCGGAAACAGTTAACTCCACAAAATTGTATTTTACATTAATTGTGGTTTAACGGGCTTTTCATTTTTTGTGTAGTAAGATTTTCTCTATATTTTTATGGTTTATTCTTTATGCAAAAGTAATATAGAATGGACAGGACCTCAGAGATATTCCCTGAAAATTCCAGATCTAGAATCCATTTATCTTAAAAATATCTTAAACAAATGATATTTTAATGAAAATGCTCGAGCCATTTTAAGAAAATTAATATTTTCGAAAAATATTACATGTAAACTGTAGTATGGGGTGAATGGGTTTTCTTGAAAATCTTCGTTTCTTTTCCTTAGAAAATCCTGAGCTTAAATATCAAGTTTAGTATTTAACAGACTTTTTGATTTTGAGCTTTGCTGATTCCACACACACACGCGCGCGCCTTTTTCTAAAAATACTTGTTTATTCAGGGGAGTTTAAGACATGTATTTACGGTGACAACTCTGTATCGCATACAATACCTTCTCCACCTAGTATGTAACTACCCAAGGTCGCGGGTTCAAACCCAGCGGACGACGGTGGATTTTTTTTTCGGCAGTAAAGATCCTTAACATTGCTTCCTTCGGATGGAAAGTAAAACGTGTTGGGCCCGTGTCGTAGATTTACGGCACGTAAAAGAACCTCAAGCCTCACAAAAGAGTTGTCTGAGCAGAATCAAGCGGTCCTTCACACTCAGTACAGAATGGGACGATCTTTAACTGCTGTGGTTCTCAGCGTCCCATTCTATATTGGGCGTGAAAGTATGCTTGATATTGCTCAGAGGCCTCTTTATCAAGCTTGAGATTCTTTTACGTGCAGTAAATCTGCGACACGGGACCAAGGACTTTCCGTTTACCTAATATGGATATTATGTGCACATGGCAGAGTGAGTAAAAACTGCATGCCATACTACACTCCTCACGAATATCTCACAGTTGATGAGAAACTTGTTGGATTTAGGGGTAGAACGTCCTTCGAGGCATATTTTCCTTATAAGTTCCTTAAGTACGATATGAAAATCGTTATAATGAATGATGCCAAAAAACCCTAAGATGCTACTTTATGTCCCTTAGGAAAGAGGTGGATCAGTGCCAGAATGTTACGTAAGGAAGCTGTCCCAGCCAATTCATGATACAAACTGCCAATGACACTTTATTTACTTCTATAACAACTCAGAGGTTAACTGCATATAAAAGCACAACAGAGAGTCCGAGTTTTCATGTTGAAGGACAATTCTTTTTACTTTCCCTGCTTAGTACATAGTACCTTCATAAGTAGACCCAATAGGACGCGCCACTCGCCTCTCACCAAAGTCGATCCCAGGTGGGATTTGTGGTGGATAAAGCTCCGCAGGGGTGGGTTTGCTCCGGGTTCTCCAATTTCTCCCACCATTCCACCGATGCTTCGTTTTGATTCCATTCATTACCAGTGTCATCACCTGCGCTGCCATATATAGTCAAAGTGGGCGTTAAACACCATAAAAAAAAGGTAAAATAATTCACCCAGTAATTTGATACCATGATTTCACTGGAAATGTTTGCTTGAGGGTCCACTGTATGAAAAACATATGTTTCGAAAAGTATATGTGTGAGTGTGTGTCATGAACGTTTTTTTTTTTTTTTTTTTTTTGGGTAGTGTTTAACGCCCGCTTTAACTACTTATGGCACCGCAGGCGGTGACACTGGTGATACATGAATGATGATGGAGCACCGGTGGAATGCGATGGCAGGGGAAACCGGAGTACTCGGAGAAAACCCGCCCCAGCGCCGCTTTGTCCACCACAAATCTCACATGCGGTCGCTTGGGATCGAACCCCGGCCGTCTAGGTGAGAGGCAAGTGGTCTAACCACTCGGCCACGGCGCGGCCATGTCATGAACGTGATAACAAAAACTCGAAAGGTTGGTCAAATACCATACTTGATATTTATGTACAGCACCTTCCAAGGATGCAACATTAAAATAAAATTCCCCACCCTAAACTATTCTTTACATGGAAAACATTTCGGATACATTACTTTTCTAAAAACTGGCTTCAACGATTGTGATTAAAATACCGTACTTAAAGATAATTACATAATGAACAAAATGTATATCTTAAATGTTCTGGAAATAACCTCCGAACTCATTTTCATTCTGAATGACTTTTGTACAACTGGTACATCGTAAGAGATGGACAAAAAGTTACTACACAAAAATGCAGAACTCGTTAAAACACAGACATCATGTTATATACAATTTTTTGTGGAGTTAACAATTTCCGAGACATTCCTTGTTATTGGTTTCAATTTTAAAACAAATTTTTTGTCATACGCGAATTTGTCAACTCCTGGCCATGCAAAGAGAACGAATTTCAATAACATAGCAACCAGCCTTTAAAAAAAAAATTGACTATCGCTTTAGCTTAGTGTTTTCCTTTATTTCCCTTCTACTTACAAGAAACTAAGTATAAGGTCATTTATGCTAATGTTTATCTCGATTAGCGTGATGTGGATAGAAGAATAAACTTTTTAACAACAATTTGTTAAAGAGATGAAAGAAAATCATGTGAATGGAACGCATCCGTTTTTTTTTTTTTTTTTTTGGTTTTTTTTTCAGGTGCTGTGACTGATCTCACATTTCCCGAATTAATGCAAATGTACTCATGTTTATCAAAATGCATCGAGATAATTAATGCTGAAATACAGCATAGCTATGATTCTGGGCTATAATATGAAGAGTTCGACTCATGTGTAACTGTAGGGCTGTGTCGCTGTCTCACATCACCAGGATACAGCGCATACCAACCGTTTCCTACGCCTCATGACCGGCGCTCCCTGGTACGTGCGCAACTCCACTCTGCACGCTGATTTAGGTCTGCCGGAGGTTGAAATGTGTCCTCCGCATTTGCTACAAGAGGTCCACCGATCCTGTCTGCGCTACCTCAGTTCTCTTCTCCTCAATACTTGTCTTCCTCCTGAACTGGTGCGCCGTTGGCATTTCTATTTGCGGATGGACATTATTGTTAATGCTTATTTCCGTCTCTACACTTACTTGTGAACAGTAGGTAGAGAAGTTACTGTACGTATTTCACCCAAAATTCCCATGTCGAGATTTCACCGTAAAGGTTTTGAGATCCTAAGTCCGAAAAGCATTTTAGAATAAGGTTTGTGTGCACGTGCGCGCGTGTGTGACCGTGAGTCTGTAAATACGAAAAGTTAGTTGAATATCAAGCTTGATATTAAGCTCAGCATCTTCCAAGGAGAGGGCCAAATATTTAAAATACTTTTATTAACTGTTGAATTCTAGCAATAAGTGAACTATTTTGTCAGAAGTAGATTTTTAAGAAAATCCCCCCATCCTAAACTACTCTTTTTATGGAACTATTTTCGAAAATTTTGATTTTCTCAAAACTGGCTATGACGAATTTGATTAAAATGCCGTATATTAAAGATTAATTAATTACACGACAAATAACATGTAGAATTTCAATTTTATAAGAATAGCCCCTGAAATACTCTTCATTCTGAACGACTGTTGTATAACTGGTAAACTGTAACATAAAGACATAGAATTATCCCCCCCTCCAAAGAAAACGAAAACAGATCTCGTTAAAACACTCAATTTATGTCATTTTTTACTTTCTCCATACGCACTATGTACATACATAGTGTATAGAGAAAGTATTGCACTCCACCCAAAAATTCGATACCGAGATTTTACCAGAAATATATGTTTTAGGATCCCCAATATCCAAAAAAAGCATTTTCACAAAAAGGTCCGCGTGTGTGTGTGTGTGTGTGTGTGTGTGAATACGATAACTCAAAAACGAAAAGTCGGCAAAATACCAAACTTGGTATTTAAATTTAGTATCTTCCAGGGATGCGACACGAAGATTTTGAGAAAAATACCCCCACCCCAAACTACCCTTTACATGGAACTTTTTTCGAAAATTTTGATTTTCTCAAAAATGGCTCTAACGATTTTGATTAAAATTTCGTATATTAAACATATTTACCTGACAAACAAAATGTATATCTTGAATTTTCTGGGAATAGCCTCTGAAGAGTAGTTTATTCGGGATGAATTTTACTAAATTTTGAATAACTGCTAAACTGTAAGAGATGGACAAAAACTTACTACACAAAAAATGTAGAGCACATTAAAGCACACAATTTATGTTATATACATTTTTTTCGTGGAGTTCGTCGTTTTTGTGACATTCCTTATTTTTGGTTTCTGCTATGAAAAACGTATACTTTTCTCATACAGGAACTTGTCAACTCCTATCCATATAAACAAAGGAACTTCATTGACATAGCAACTAGCTTTTGACTATCTATTTAATCTACGGTTGTCCCTTATTTCGCTTCTACTTACAAGGAAGCGAGTAATTAGACTATTTCTGCTAATTTTTTCTGATTAGCATAAACTAAATAGAAGTTTAAGCTTTTTAAGAATTATTTGTTGCAGGGATATGGAGAAAGTCATGTGAATGGTACACATCAGATTTTTTCTGTATAGTTAACGCTTTCCTATATATTCGCCGTTATTGGTTCAAATCTTAAACAACTTAATTTTTTTTCTCACAGAAGCCCTCATCCGTTTCATACCTCTTTTGTTTTACTCCTGGTCATAGACAAAGTACAAAATTTCAATGTCAATTGCATAGCGACAGCTTTAAAAAGATTTGACTATGCTTTAGTCTTGTAAAATTAAGCTTCGTCAGAAAACCATGTGTTGTGCCTTACTCAATTGCCCACCTTGCAAACTGTAGTCTCCGCTCCTTATCTCTCGCAGTAAGCTTATGCGTCACAGTCATCTTGTATGCATACAAGCGAAGCTCGGATTGAATAATTATTTGTGCAGATCGGCGTGAAATTCCCAACTCAGCACTGGCTCTTCTTGTTGATTTACTCGGACTACGAGTCAAAGCCACTCGAACTGCTTCATGTTTTGCGGCGAACGTACGGGTACGTGCATGCGGCCGCTTACACTCATAAACAAACCCAGTACCTGCAAATGTGTGATGTAATCTGCGTATTGTCTGTGGGCTGGGGCCCATCGTGTGCCGAAATGAGCACGAAACCTTCTCTGTGTCAATGTAACACTGTTCGTCGCCGCGAACAGTAACACAATCTTCGTCTTTTGTGCGTCGGTCAACCGACTTTTGTCCGCCATCGCGGCAAACTGAAATAGCGGACCCAAAACCGAAGTGATGAGCTCGTAACGACATCTGGAATAAGTTCCATGAACCGCACGAAGTTAAGCGCACAATTTGACAGTTATTGCCCCAATAGTATACCTGTAGGATCAAAATTCAATCGGGTGACTTATCGTGTGCCACTCTGTATATAAATGAAGAAGGGAGCTGTGTCACACACACTCAGTCGCGCGGTCTTCAGTGAGGTGACCTTAAGCAACCAGTTTGCAATTCTGAACCAGTTGGACAAAAATGTCATGTACTCTTTCTCTTCGTTAACCCCAAGACTAAATATCCAAGAAGACAGTTTCTAAAAGTTCTCTCGATTACGTTGTGCAAGCCATTTATGGAAATACAACTGACCAACTGAAGCATCCAGCGAACCTTGAAAAATCGCATCAGAGATGAACCTGAAAACTGCACCCTAGGCTTACAGCTCGAGAACAAAGAGTTAACGGTATCAAAGATGAAAAGATATTTTCTTTGACTCTATTCCAGAGATCGGAATACAGGTTTAAGTATGCAATCCATATGGACACTTTGTCTTTGAAGCATAGCTTTATGAAAATTTGTGCACCATAGGCAGTGAACTGCGATTTAATTTGTCATTAGCCATTATTATGAGATTCTATGTATAGTAGCTAGAGAAGGTATTCTAATCCACCCAAAAATTCAATGTCAATATTTCACCGCAAATATAAGTTTTGAGTTCCCCAGAGTCCGATAAAAGGCATTTTAGAAAAAAGTCTACGCGCACGCTCATGTGTGTGTGTGCATGGATAGCATAGCTTAAAGAGGAAAAGTTCGTTAAATACCAAACTTGGTATTAAGTGCATTATCTTCCAAGGATGCGACACTAACATTTTCAAGAAAACCCCCTACCCCTAACTACCCTTTACATGGAAAAAAACAGACTTTGATTAAAATGTAATAGGTTTAAGACATTTTCATGACAAACGAAACGTATATCTTGCATTTTCGGGGAATAGCCTCTGAAGACCTCTTCATTCTGGATGACTTTTGCATAAACTGGTAAACCGTAAAAGAGACAAAAACTGACTATAGAAAAAAATGTAGATCTCACTAAAACACATAATTTATGCCATACATTGTTTGTAGAGTTAACCATTTTCGAGATATTTCGAGTCATTTGTTTCAGTTTTAGACTAAGTTTTCTCAAACGGAAGCATGCAAAGTGAACCGAACCTCAATTGTTTCACACAGCGATCATATTTTTAAAGATTTGACTATCGCTTCAGCCTAATGCATTCCCTTATTTTCCTTCAAATTAACAGAAGCAAGCAACAAGACCAATTCTGGCAATGTTTATCTTGATTAGCATGATGTAGATAAAAGAATCGTATTTTGTAAGAAAACTTGTTTGTGGAACAGCTAGAGAAAGTCTTGGGTATGCAACACATCAGATTTTTATTTTAGTCGCTATAATAACTCGAGCATAACGCGATTGTTCGGTAAGGTACCTCGTGCACAATAAGTAGCTTTTAAGGTCTCATCCGCATTCTATTCGACCTTCGCTTAACATCAAGCAGATGTGTTAAGAGTGCCTGCACTACTACTGTAGTCAGAAGACAAGTGCAGCTAGTCTTTTAAGGCCTGATATTCTCATACCATTCTTACTCTTAGCACCGCGACAACCAAATGTGGGGTGCTGTGCAGTCTACTACTGCTTGCACTACTTGAAGATGGATGACAGCGCAATCCCAATTACCACCTAATTTTAGTTTTGCTATTGTTTTAGACCGAAGGTGGAACTTTGGGTCATGGTATTAAATATTCAATTCGGTATTTACCTTGGCGACTGAAGGAAACCACGAAAGAAAAAATAAACAAACAAAAGAGCCAGATTGGTCGGCCAGTGGGGTTTGAAACCATGACCTCCCGAATACGGGCCACAGACATTACCGCCTGAGCTATCCTGTCGGTAATTTTGAATTTTGTTCAACCTATTAAATAATTAAATTGTTTAAAACTATTTTAGAATTAAGTATTTTTAATTGATGTTGTTAGTATCATGCAAAATCGTCCATAATTCGGATAAAGTAAGCAATTTAGGAAATAGAATGGCACCTATGGATGACATTTCCATATAATTATTACACTATGTGATTATTAAAACAGGTATATGTCAAATCCTAATACTTAGTTATAAATTTGACAGCACATTCTCCTCATGTTCCAGTTTCGCATTTGTAACGGCTCACGAATTACTTCGTTGACATTGCTAGATGGACAAAGCAACACTCAAGATGTGTAGCGAACGTATCTAATAGAAGTAAAGGACAACGAATTTTATTTACGATTAATTTCTTTTTTTCTCATTCGGCATTTGATCAGGAGAGCGTTTGTTTTTCCATTAGAGTAAACAGTGCAAGTATTGCATTCCATCAAAAAATTTCACAGGAAATGTACGTTTTGGGGCTACATGAATAAGATTCAAGAGTTCGAAACTCGGTTAGGGTAGGTTACCCGGATACGATTTGTCCCCTCCCCCTCCCCTTTTTACCTCTGGTTCATTTCACCGATTTCATTCACTCGTCGTCCGTTATGACCTTCCAAGTTAAAATACGATAAACTTGAAAAAAAAAAAAAAAAAAAGATAAATAGATAAAATTCGTGTTCATGAGTGTGCATGCGCGTCTATCTGTAAACTAGATATCTTAACTATTAAATGTAAAATTTGGATTATTTCGTCTTCCAAGATGCGTCACGAAAATGTTCAAGAAAATCTCTCCACGCAAACTACCCTTTAGATGGAAACATTTCTCGTTACTTTTTATTATCCCAAATATGGTGTGCCTAAAATTATGAATTAGAGGATCATATGTTGAAGTTATTTACATAATAAATAAACTGTATACCTTAATTGTTTTGGGATAGTAGTCCTCTTCACTCTGAATTATTTTATATAGTTAGTAAATCGTAAGAGAAGGCACAAAAAATTTAGATCTCGTTAAACTACACAATTTGTCATTTATTGAGATGGTGAAAGTGATTTTCGAGACATTCTTTGTTATCGGGTTGAATTTTCAAATTATTATAAGGATTTTTGAGATATTCCCTATTATGAGTTTAACTTTCGTTTCATATATATTTTGTTTTACTTTTGGACAAGGAAAGAGAACCGAATTTAAATGCCAATCGCATAGTAACAGCGTATGATTTGATTTGGCTCTCCCTTTAGCTTAGTGTATTCCATTAGTTCCCTTCTACTTATAAGGGACTAAGTAATAAGAACATTCTGCCAGTGTTTATCGCGATGAACATGAAGTAGACAAAAGAATAATCTTTTATAAGAATATTTTGTTTGCAGAACTAATAGAGAAAATCATGTTCATGGATCACATCAGATTTTAACAATGACTCTGGCTTAAATAAAAGAAATTAAATGAGTAACGATTACCAAGAAGTGGACAGAAGAGTAAAGTTTGTGTATGTGTGTGTGTGTGTGTGCGCGCGCGCGCGAGTGTGTGTGATGTCTAAGGATGTTCCGCAGTGAAGCAATTGGTTTATTGTACCCCAGGAGGATGGGATGAGAGTAATGTAAAGGGCGGCCGAAACCGGATATCGGGGAAGATCCACCGCGGAGGGTTCCCTAACATATTCCAATCCTCTCGAGGCCTGGAGCGCTAAGAGTCTGAGCCCCAGGTCTGACCGAACTCCCTAGGTCTACAGACGATTATCAACGCAATCCCGCCACCGAGAGCTGTTCGTCCAGAGCGTAGTCACCACCACGGAAAGCGGCCGCGCTGTGGCCAAGTGGTTAGATCATTTTCCTCTGGGCGACCGCATGTGGGATTTATGGTGGGCAAAGTGGCGCAGGATTCTCAAGTTTCCCCCGCCATCGGATTCCACCGGTACTCTATCTTCATTACATGAACATCAGTGTCATCGCCTATGGTGCCATTTTAGTATAAACGAACGTTAAACACTATATAGAAAAAAACACGGAAGGTGCCACACCGCAGTCCTCCCGACACATACAACCCTGAAGAGACCGGTTGGATGCAATAAAGGGACGGAAGTTTGGAGGAATGAAGAAGTCTCCTCAGCATTTGCCTAGTGATTCAGGAAAACCCCGAAAAAACCCATGGCTGAGAGTTCGGCCGCAGGAATCGATCCCACGATCTCCCTAATGCCAGTCTCAGACGAAATGACTAAGCCATGTGGCTCGATGAGTAAGCTTAGTAATAATATTTTGTAATAGAATGAGTATAGAAAGTCATGCGAATCAACCGTCCTATATTGTTTATATCACATTCTGTACTTTAACAGTGCAATGCAATAAAGGTGTGGAAATTGGCGTCATTTTAAAACTGCGTGTCTAAGAAAGACTGGTGATAATGTAATGTTCAAGTGCAGACCAGAGCTCTCCCTATCCCATTGTATACCCTGGGGTAAACCTTTAAAAATAAAGCCCGGGGAAGGCTGCAACGCACGTGTTGTACAGAAACCGGTGGCGTGACCACATGAGCACTAGGGGAGTGGTGCGTTCCTCTCATCAACAGTTCTACGCTTCTCGAAAACACCTTGTTGTTTCGGGTAAGGCATGCTGGGCTGGTCCGAAACAAAACTCTTTCCTGTGAAGTGCTGATGGCCAGGCTACTTTACCACATGTGAAGTATAGTATTTTTCAAAAGTCACTTCAAAAGCTTAAACCGTTATAATTATTATAATATTAAGATAGGACAAAAGTAAAAAAAAGGCACATTCTGGGCAAGCAATAGGATTTGGTTTTCTTTTGTTTTTTATTCACCGCTGCAATGTTGTTTTTTTTTCTTTCTTTCTTTCTTTCTTTCTTTATATAGCACATGGTATGTAGGCAGAAAAGGTATTGCAGTCCCTCAAAAATTCAATACTAGGATTTCACCGGAAATACACGTTTTAGGGTCCACTGTAACAAAAACCATTTTAGAAAAAGCTCCGCGTATGTATGTGTCCATGCTAAACGTTGGTAAAATACGGAACTTGCTGTTTAAGTTTAGCATTCTCCAAGGATGCGACCAGAGATTTTGAGGAAACCGCCTCCCCCCCCCCCAATCTACCATTCACATGGAAAAACAATTCGAACATTTTTATTTTCTCAAAACTGGCTCCAACGATTTTGATTAAAGTATATACATTTACATGGCAAATAAAACGTGTATTTGATTTTTTTTTCTCTCTGTAAACCTCTTCAATCTGGATGAATTTTGTACTATAACTGACAAACCATAAAAGATAGACAAAACTTACTACAAAAAAATGTACATATCGTTTACTGTTAATGTTACAAAAGGCTGTACCATGTGTTGCAACATTGGTTTAAAGCTTTAGTAGAATGTTAATTACTTCTTTTTTTTATTAAAGAAGCAATTACTTCCCTACCACTGTAAATATATCTTTTCTGTCTCCTAACTCTCTCTTCAACAATTTTATTCTTTTACGTAGCAGTTTTCTTCTTCAACTTTAAAAGTAATTCTCTCTTTCTGGGGCTTTGTAGTACAACACTATTGTCAGTATCAGTTTGCTGGATGGCCTTCTCAGTTACTGTTTCATAAACAGTTGGGGTACTTCCACTATTTGGGAATCTATTTGTCGGTCTATGTCTCGAGGCAGGACATTTCTGCAAATCGAGGGATAAGCAGGAAACAGAAGGAATAACTCCTAAGTCTTCTGGTTTGCCCATTTAAGTCCAAATCGTCGGATGTAAAGTGTTGTGAGCACAGAGCAGAAGCCGGAGTAAGTTGCCAATTTTTTCTGCAAATTGCCTTCCATCACGCTTCTCTAAGGTTTTTCCGAGTTGGAAATTTATAATTCACAAACAATATAAAATCGTTCTGCTGATAATGTATAATGTATTTCACTAAGTATACCACCGAAAAAGCCTTAATAAGTACACTAATCTGTGTACATTTACTTTTCCTTGGTTTTTGCTTCTGCTATTCGAAAAACCACAACCAAACACCACAGACGATTCGCATTATACTGATTTAAAACTTGCAGTCCAAATGTACTGCTTAATTGACATTTAACACCACAAAATATTATTTTAAATGCACATTTAACCCACACAAGGCGTATTCATCCCAAAAGGGTAGTACCTAAATATGGCGGCTTGGCAAAAACGTGTTTCAGCAACCACAATGCATAAGGATAGGGCATTTCCGATCTAATCTCTCTATATCTGTGGTTGAACCAGAGAATGGAAAATATTCTTTGCCTTCTTTTGTTTTTTCCTACCTCAAATACTAAAATATTTATAACAATTTAGCGTTTGAAGTGACTTTTGAAAACTCTATATGATAAAAGATTTGAGACATATATTTTCTCTTAACACATATATATCAGGGGGTATACCTATATGTGTTAAATATTTTGGGGGTGTTCTGTGGACTAGCTAGGCTATCTGCGAGATCTGGTTAAATCTGTGAAGAAAGAATTTTATTAAATTTATAAATAACCAAGAATTCATTCCTAATCTGTTGGCTGGTTTTATTCCATAAGTTTATGCTTACGGCATAAAATGGGCTCATTGTGATAAAAACTTTCGGTTCACAATGTAATGTAACCTGTCTCCTCAGTCGTCCCCTGTGGTCAAGGGGTAATATGGTAGCCTCTAGTTCCATGGTCGCGGCTTCAAAGTCGGCTGAGGTGAGCAATTTTTTCAGGCACAAAAATTCTTAGCATGGAATTTTTGGAAAGGGGAGTAAAGCCGTTGGTCCTGTGTCGTAGATTTACGACACCTGAAAGAACCCTAAAGCCTGATAAAGAGGCCTCTAAGCAAAATTAAGCAACCTTTCACTCTCATTATAGCGTCCATAAATAAGAAAGAGCGTCTATAAATAAGAATTTAAAAAAAAAAAAAAAAACTCACCCTGCCTTCTTAGCTGGTAGTAGCATGACTGACTAACGGTTATTTTTCATTAATTTATGGGTGTGTTTATACAGGGTGGGAGGTGAATAAGTGCAAATACTTGTATCAGTGTTTGAGGTCGATATGATGATCCAGCATTTGCAGTTTTTGCGCTATTTTCTAAACTTGTGTTGAGTAAATTTCACGGTTTTTAGATAGTTATTATTCACTATCTCAGATGTTCGGTTGTTTACATAACAGGTCACATAGTTGAACCTCTTCTGCTCTTCCCGTCTAGGTGGAGTGATGTATGTAAACACAGCAGACATAGCGCACCGCCGTTCAAAACACATTAGACCCTAAAATTTGTGCTTCGTTTATGACGATGCTATTATTAAGTGGACAAAGTGACATATACTAATGTGTTACACACATTATTGTTTACATATCAAATTATTTGCACTTAGTCACCTCCCCACTCTGTATAACCTACATATTTTGTATGGTCAATAATGAAATGTATAGCTTGTACATATATGAGGACAACTTAATAGTTTTGCATTTGTTTTCTCTACAAAGGAAAAAGCGCGTTAGCCACAGAATATATGCACGGTAGTCCGTGACCATTTCTCCGAAAGGCATATATAACTTCTATCTGTGAGAAAATATCGTGTAAAGGAGCGAGAGAGAGAGAGAGAGAGAGAGAGAGAGAGAGAGAGGGAGGGAGTGAATGTGTGTGTCCAGAAACAGGGTGAGAGTTCGAATGAACATTGCTTGCCTCGCTCTGAGTAGCAAATTTTGGTAATGGCCAGACACGACATACATGTAACGATCAGAGAACGTGTTTTGCAAGAGACTATTGGCCACCCCTGCTGTTGAAGCGGAGGCACAACGAGCAGCAACGACAGATATTAGAACAGGATGTTAATGTTGAGAGTAAAGGCAATGAAAGAGAAGAGACACGCAGGAAAAGAAAAACAGCACTAAAGAAAGAGTTCACGCTTGTACCGAACGCAAAATTCCTTCAGTCACGAAAAAGTCCAATGCAGACTGTTCCAACAAGGAAGGCCCGAGTTCCAAGAAGTCGCATAAGCTGCTGCCATATTTATTGAAAAAAGTGACGGATCTCATTAGCTTTTCACGGAAATCTATGCGCAAAAAAAATTACGCTACACCTGCCATGAGGCGCGTTCTAAGCATCTGGCAGCTGTTTGAACGTTTTAGGTTTGTGCAGCGGAACTTCTAATCTTATTCTTTGAGAGTGGTTCGAGAGTTGGAGAGATTACTCGTATATCCTTTCTCAACTTTGAGACAAATGCAGAAGCTCCAGCATTTATTACTTTCTCTACCACATGCATGCCTACAGTGGATAGAGGAAATATTGTATTTCATACCAAAATTTGATATCGCTATTCCACCGTGAATACATTTTGAGATTCCCCTGAATAATAATAAAAAAAAAATCAGCCCAGTATTTGTATGCGTACTTGGAATTGTTTTAGTTCTGTTTTATTTCACGTCGCTTTAACACCTCGGGCATACAGCGACGAATTGTTCGGTAAAGTGCCTCGCTTGCAGTATGTGGTGGACAATGGACTTTTAAGGTCTCATCCCCGCTCTATCTCACCTTCGCTTAGCACCAAGCAGATAGTGTTGAAGTGCCGTCGGGTCTAGCTACACTACTACTGTAGTCTGATGGCCAAGTGCAGCTAGCCTTTTCTGGTCTCATCTCCTCACACCATTCTCGCCACTTAGCTCTGCATCAAACAGATACGGCCAGGGTTCGATCCCAAGTAACCGCATTCCACCAGTGCTCCATCTTCATTCATATATAATCAGTGTCACCGCCTGCGTGTGTCACCAGTAGTTAAAGTGGGCGTTAAACACTACCAAAAACAAAACAGGCAGATAGGGATGCCGTCTAGTCTACTGCTTGCACTATCTGTGGATAGATGGCAGCACAATCGCAATTACCATCGATTTTCAGTTGTTCCATTGTTTTAGGCTGGAGGTGGAACTTCGGGTATGGTATTAAATATCCAAACTGGTATTTTTTACTTTGGCGACTGAGGCAAACCACGAGAAAAAAAAAAAAAGCAGCCAGATTGGTCGGCCCATGGGATTTGTACCCAGGACCTCCGAATGCGGGGCTCAGATTTATCACATGAGCCATTCCGGTTGGTGCTTGGCAGGTATTCAAGTGCAGTATTTCAAGAATGTGCTATAATGTAACACATTATCAGTTCTTATTTTACATTATATTTTGTTTAAAATATAACGGTTGAGATGCTTACCTCCAGGATAACATTTATATCTTGAATTTGCTGGATAACTCCAACATTTTTTTTATTTGCTTGAATTTTGTACAACTATACACCGTAATAATTAAACAGAAGCTTGGTGAGTAAAAATGCAGAGTTAAAATATACATTATACGTAGAATTTTTGTGCGTTTATCATTGTATCTTTTTCTATGGTACAATCTTCTCCAACTTTGTTTACTAAGTTATAAGGTTAGAAATAACAGACATATTATTACAATATATGGCATATTGGATGTTTCTACACAAGCGGTTCATTTTTATTTTCTTTATACATAGTAGGTAGAGCAGGTATTGCATTCCATCCAAAAATATCACCGGTGGAATGCGATGGCAGAGGAAACCGGAGAACACGGAGAAAACCCACCCCTGCGCCGCTATGTCCAGTACAAATTCCACTTGCGGTCGCTTGGGATCAAACCCGGGCCGCCTAGGTGAGAGGCGAGTGATCTAACCACCCAGCCACGACGAAAGAGAACCGGCTTTTAATATAATCACATAAAGACCAGATTTTTACAAGTTCTATTGATCTTTATTTTAGCTCATTTAATCACATAGAGACCAGATTTTAAAAGTTTTATTATTTATTTAACTCATTTAACCTAGTAAGTCATATCGGACGAATAAAACCGGTGAAATGATGATTAAATGAGCCCGGGGTCCCTGGGGCTTAAAGTTACTCGACATTCGACTTCTCAGGATAAAGAAAACCCCAATAAAAGTCTTAATTGGATAACTCGCCCTAACCAAGACTTGAACTCTAGATTTCTTGAATCTGAGGTAGACATGCTACCACCACACTACCGCGGAAGGCCTTAAAAGAATTAACTATCATTTTAGCCTAGTGTACTCTCTTACTTCCCTTTTACATACACGGAAATAAGTAACAATACCATTTTGTTAATGTTTAATCTCGGTTAATATTAAAGAGACGGAAAAAAAAAAAAACGTTTATAAGAATAATTTGTTTCAGAATAGGTAGAGAAAGACATGAGAGCATCAGATTTTTACTTTCTCTATACGTGCTATGTATATAGTGTATAGAGAAGGTATTGCACTCCACCAAAAATTCGATACCGAGATTTCACTGGAAATATATGTTTTAGGGTCCCCTGTATCCAAAAAAAGTATTTTCATAAAAAGATCCGTGTGTGTGTTAGAGTGTGTGAGTGTGTGTGTGTGTGTGTGTGTGTGTGTGTGTGTGTCCGTGTGTCTGTTAACACGATAACTCAAAAACGAAAAGTCGGTAAAATACCAGACATGGTATTTTTTAGTATCTTCCAGGGATGCGACACGAAGATTTTGAGAAAAATCCCCCCACCCCAAACTACCCTTTACATGGAACGTTTTTCGAAAATTTTGACTTTCTAAAAAAATGGCTCAAACGATTTTGATTAAAATATCGTATATTAAAGGTATTTAGATGACAAATAAAATGTATATTTTCAATTTTCTGGGAATAGCCTCTGAAGACTACTTTATTCTCGGTCAATTTTACGGAATTTTGCATAACTGCTAAACCGTAAGAGATGGACAAAAACTTACCACACAACTAATGTAGAGCACCTTAAAACACACAATTTTGTTATACACATTTTTTTCGTGGAGTTGATTGTTTTTGAGATATTCCTTGTTTTTTTTTTCAGCTATAAAAACATACTTTTCTCATACAAGACTTTGTGAACTCGTGTCCATACAAACAAAGGAACTTCAGTCGCAGAGCAACCAGCTTTTGACTGTCACTTTAACCTATGGTACCCCCTTATTTCGGTCCTACTAACAAGGAAGCAAGTAATAAGACTATTTCTGCTAATTTTTGCTCCATTATATGAAGTAAATAGAATAATTTGTTGCAGTGATATAGAGAAAGTCGTGTGAATGGAACACACCAGATTTTTAAAATTAGTTTGTTACAAAATATATCTATTGCTGTGAAGCAATTAGATGGAATAACGAAAAATCCGTTAAAACCAAACTTGGTATTTAACTTCAGCTTCTTTGGTGAATGCGGCACGAAGATATTCAGGAAAATCTTCCCATCCCAAACTACTCTACATGGAAATAATTTCGAATATTTTGATCTTCTCAAAAATGTTCTTAATGATTTTCAATAAAGTGTCATATATTAATGAGATTTTCATGATAAATGAAACGTATACATTGATTTTTCTGGGTATAGCTTCTGAAGACCTCTACATTCTAGATGGGATTTGTAAACCGTAAGATTCAAACTAAACCTTACTGAACAAAAAATGTAGATCTCGTTAAAATACATAATTTATGTCCTAACATTTTTTTTTTAGTAGAGTTAACCAATTCCGAGGTATATCTTCTTATTGGATTCAACCATAAAATAGTTGCACGTTTCTTAAACGGGATATCGTCATTCGTTTCATAGATCTTTTGTCGTACATTTGGCCATGCAAAGAGAACCAGATTTCAATTGTTTCACACAGCGACCAGCTTTTAAAAGATTCCACTGTCACTTTAGCCTAATGTGGGTATTCCCTTATTTCCTTTCTACCCGTAAGGAATTAGGTAATAATATCATTTCTTGTAATGCTTATCTTGATTAGCGTTTTGTAGATTAAACAACATTATTTTGAAGTATAGTTTGCAGAACAGATAGAGAAAGTCATGTGAATGGAACATATATATTCTTTGTTGTATATATAGTGCACGGTCAAATCGGTGTCGTTTATCTTTGGGAACATACTTATCAGCAATTGTGCTGGCCGCGCCGTGGCCGAGTGGTTAGACCACTCGTCTCTCACCTAGACGGCCTGGGTTCGATCCCAAGCGACCGCATGTGAGATTTGTGATGGACAAAACGGCGTTGGGGCGGGTATTCTCCGGGTGTTCCGGTTTCCCCGCAATCTCATTCCACCGGTGCTCCATCATCATTCACACCGCCTGCGGTGCCATAAGTAGTTAAAGCGGGCGTTAAACACTACTCTAAAAAAGAAAAGAAAAAAAAAAGCAATCGTGCTAATTCGCGTTCACTGGGTTTTTGTTTTTCTTTGGGTTTTATTCATTATTTTATATTCTCATTCACAGTTTCAGACTTTGAGGGATAGGGATTAAATTTCGCTAAAGAAAAATTCCCAATCGAACCCGAGACTTCCCGCCCGAAAGGCAGATAATAAATCTACCGACTGAGCTGCGGGGCCGCAATAATTGATGTTTTTATAGGCGCAAGTGCTTCTTCAATTTTAAGTGGTTGCTCTGTCATCCTTTTGAGGTTTTGAATTTTGTTTTCATTTTGATTGTGTGTAGAGAGGTTCGTCCGAGTTTTGTTTCAAAGGCTGGGTTACGGGTTGATTGTTGACTTGGGATCTCGTTACCTCTCTGTTTTCCTTGATGTAAGTGCTCGTGGAGAGTAACGTTGGATATTTAGTTTATACTTGTGCTGTGTAAAAGGATGAGTTCAGTTTCGTCTACATCATTGCACTGATTCGTTACCGTGTCTGTATTCTAATACTAGTCTTTGGTGGGAAGTTTCGTGTCTTGATGATCGTTTTATTGTTTTGTATTTCTGTTCGTTACTTGGAGTAGTTTTGTTCTGTGCTTGTGAATGGGGTTTGTTTAAGGGTTTGTCGCAGATTGTCGTAACTGTTGTAGATATAGTTAGAATTGGATGAGAGTAGCGAATTTTGCACTGCCTTGCGAAAGATGCTCTATCTAAAAAGATAGTTGCAATTATCGATGGTTTTGTATATCCAATAATTTAACCCATTCGTAAGTTAGCAAAAGGATTTCTTGGAGTTTCTCTAAAAATTCAGGATTTACACTGTTGATGAAAGCTCAAGGTTGCGGGAAAAAACTTGTTGCAGGGAATACCTGGCCTTAAGTATTCAATTTGAGATAAATACCTACTTAATGCCTAGTTGAAGTAAATGTCAACTGATTTGTTTGGGATTGCCGGACACACTCTTTGTGTGATAAATGTTTTTGTCAGTAAAACGCTTGAGATCAGTAATTGATCATTACCTATGTTTTATTAGGCGTTTGCATTCATATTATTTTCTTTATTAAGATTTATTTAACATATATATTGCATTATGAATTGCTTAGTATATTTTATTGAATGAGAGGCTGATGGTTTATTAGAATGGTTTTGTGCTCGTTTAAGCTCTTTTGCTACTTCGTTTGCTGAATACAACTCAACCATTTGATATACTTGAAACAAATCTTAGGATCTACATCTAAAACCTAGATCTTTCTTGATAATATCGTACTTTCCCCCCTCCCCCTCTCTCCAGAGCCCCACAAAGCGTAAAATTGCACGGGTGCAAACCAAGATGCAGAGCTTCTTGTTCCGACTCGACTTGGCTGGTATACTCAAAGACATTAAAAATAAGCCTGGAAATACTTATCCTAAAACGGAATCTTTTCGCTAACTCCTCCCATGTCTTGCTCCTGTTTGCTATGTTGTTAATGGTGTATTGGACAGGCCACGTTACCGAGGGAAGGGACATAACTTGCGACAAATGAGTTGCGAACTGGTGATCCCTAAACTACCTGTTGGACAATAATCCACCCCTACCACCGGATGATACAAAATTAGGTTATATTTTCTCTGCGCTTGACTAGTTTTAATTCCAAGGTGATTCTCGCACGTGGTGAACAAAACTAGCACACTATTATGAGGGAACGTCGAGCTGAAGGGCCCGATCGCCTATGCCTTTTCTTACTCGCATGGTATGCTGTATCAGAATGGCAAGAATGAAAATCGTCTAAGACCCGAGTCATTGATGTGTACAATTCGCAGTAAGCAAGGGCGTAGCGTCAATGAATGTGGGTTATGTATTATACATCCTAGCAATTGTTCTTAGTACAATGCTCAGAGAATAAGTGTTACTGCCATATTTCATTCAATTTGCCATTAAGGGCCAACAATATATAAATATTAAATATCACGACGAAATGTAACATGGGAATTAAGCATTAATGGTTTATGTACGTAATAAGAAAAGCAGAATTGCTACACCGCTACACAAGGAAAGAAATGACGTATTGATTATATTTGTGATTTTTTTTATAAATAATCTATTAGACACTGAATTTCCAAAACCTTTTGGGAAGTCCTATTATACATGAACCTCATCATATGCCACTTAAGAATGACTTTTTCTGCGATGTTAATTTCCGAAATATTCGCTATAGTTTGAAGATTTTAAAAACGTTAAGGGCGATTTGAAAAGCTGTGTACTCGGATCATTGATTTTTGCCTGTCTTGCACTTTAGAAAAAGCTCAATCACGACTTTTTGCTAGTTCTTTATTCTTTTCCTAGAATTATTCATTTGTTTATTCAGTTCCCTGTCATTTCTTGTTCACTATAGATGCGTTTCGAATGTACCATTGCCTTCAACATAAAACCTAATTTTTTCTTTCTCTAGCACGTATGTACATACTATATATCTATGTATTCCACCCAAAAATCAATACCGAGATTTCACCGGAAAAACATGCTTTGAGCACCCCTGAATCCATTAATAGCATTTTAGAAAAAGATCCGTGCATGTGAGTCTCTCTGTTTCTCTCTTTTTCTCTGTGTAAATGTGTATGCAGTATACTCAAAAACGAAACGTCTGTTTATACTAAACTTGCTATTTTTCTATTTATTATGACAAGACTACGAGAAAACACTATCATTTAAAATAGGTGTATAAGTATTTGGAGATTCAAACCAATGACAACCAATATCTGAGAAATAGTTAATGACACAATACATTTATGTCGTACAAAGTATGTGTTTTTGTATAGTTAAGTTTTTATATATCCGACACGACGTTACCGGCTGGCTGAGGTTCAGCCAGTGTTTTTGTTGCTGCCCACTCTATACAGAGTTTTACTGCAGGTTTTCTTTTATATATATATACTTATAGTTTACATAACGTTAATAAAGTATGGTGTCTTCAAGAGGCTATTCGCTGCACATTCAAATACATTCAATTGGCATTTTAATCAGAAATGTTAGCTGCATTTATGTGAAAACGAAAAATAAGAGTTTATTTCCAAAGAAGAGTAGTGTGCGGGATTCAATTTTCTTAAAGCGTCCGTTTCGCATCCTCAAGAAAATGCTGACTTTAAATTCCAACCTTGGTGTTTATTCAACATTTTCACAGTAAAACCATATCTTTAAGGCTTCAAAACGCTTTATTCGGTGTAAAGAACTACCTTCTCTACTTCACATACTGCAGATAAGCTATTAATAAAGAAAGTACCTAGTAAAACGTCTGATAATTTCCGTTCACGTGGCTTTCTTGATTCATTCTGCAATAAGGGAAGAAATAGAAATAAACTAAATAAATACATTATAAACTACTTATAGAAATGAATGGAGACAGCGTGTTGACAGAATGATAAAGCAGAGGAGGAGTGTTGTCCTATAGGGAAAAGACATCCGGGAGGACCAAGAAAACGATGGTCAGATATGCCTTGAAGCCGGAACAGGCAGATTGCCTAATCCCTGGTGTGCAGAAGAAGAAGCGGGGGTTGGGTAGGCACAAGGGAAATAAGGGCATGCACTAGTAAAACGATAGTCAACTTTTAAAATAGTGGTCGCTGTGTGATGACATAGACATTAAAGACAAACCCACAAATTAAAAAACAAATCTGACGTGATCCATTCACATGACTTTCTCTATAGCTCTGCAACAAATTATTGTTAAAAAGCTAATGCTTCTTTTCACTTCGTGCTAATCGAGAAAACATTAGCAGAAATGGTCCTTTTACTTGCTTCCTTGTAAGTAGAAGGGAAATAGGGGAGTACCATAGGCTAAAGTATTAGTCAAATGCTAGTTGCTTTGTGACTGAAGATCCTATGTTTCTATGGACAGAAGTTGACAAATTCCCATATGAACAAAGTATGTTTTTAAAGCTGAAACCAATAAGCAACATTATCTCAAAAACGATCCACTCCATGAAAAAATGTACATAAAATAAATTGTGTGTTTTAACAAGCTCTACATTTTCTGTTAGGTAAGATTTTCTTTGTCTTTTACGGTTTGCCAGTTATACAAATTCCGTAAAATTCAAACAGAATAAAGTAGTCTTCAGAGGCTATTCCCAGAAAATTCAATATATACATTTTATTTTATCAGCTAAATATCTTTAATGTACGATATTTTAATCAAAACCGTTTGAGCCATTTTTGAGAAAATCAACAATTTTCCATGTAAAAGGTAGATGGGGGTGGGGGTATTTTCTTGAAAATCTTCGTGTTGCATTCTTGGAAGATACTGAACATGCCAAGTTTAATATTTAACGGACTTTTCGTTTTTGAGCTATGCTGTTCACACGTACACACACGAGTCTTTTCCAAAATGCTTTTTCTGGATTCAGGGGGGGGGCCCAAAACATGTATTTCCGGTGAAATATCGGTATCGAATTTTTGGGTGCATTACAATATCTTCTCTATACACTATGTACATAGTACGCGTAGAGAAAGTAAAATAAAGAAGAAGATTGAAAAGTATTGGGAAATTTAAACGGAAAACAAGGAATATCTGAAAATGGTTAACTGAAATAGCATAAATTGTGTGTATTAACGAGATCTACATGTTCATGCTCTTTCTCTTACGGTTTATCAATTATGCAAAAGCCATTTAGGCTGTAGAGGCTTCAGGGGCTATTCCAAACAAATTAAAGATAAATCATTTATTGTATCTTAAATGTATGGTATTTTAATCAAAATTGTTAGAGCCATTTTTAAGATAATCGAAAATTGCGAACATTTTCCATGTAAAAGATAGTTTGGGTCGGGGGATTTTAATGAAAATCTCCGTATCATATTCTTGAAAGATACTGAACATAAATACCAAACTACTTTCCGTTTTTGAATTATGCTGTTCACAGACACACACACACACACACACACACACACACACAGAAAGAGAGGGAAACAGACATACACATGGACATTTTTTCTAAAAATTCTTTTTACATTCTTTAGCGAATATACAATGTACATAGTAGTTAGAGAAGGTGTGCATTCCACCCAAAATTTGATACCCAGATTTCAAAGGAAATACATGTTTTGAGGCACCTCTGTTCAAAAAATTAATTTTATTTAGTTTTCCTCAAAACATATATTTCCAGTAAAATCTCGGTTTCCAAATGCAATGCCTCTCTGCTAGTGTGTATATTGTACGTGGTAGAGAAATTAAAAGATATAATCTAATACACAGACGTGAATGTTTTCTGAGACTGTGAATGAAGAGGACGTCCCAGACCCTATCTTACTTTGTAAAAGCGTACCCAAGTGGTGGGATTCTTTTAAATCCCTCTTCTCCGTAATTTCACTAGATGACGTTTGCAGCTGTCGCGATGATAGCAAACACACTTCTGCGGAAATCTTAAGTCAGTTTTCCCTAATGCTACGACACATGGTGTGTCACCAGCGCTTCTTTGCGATCCGCGGTCATTTTTTTAGGGGGGATGGAGTAGTAGTAGTATATTTATACAGTCTACCCTCTCTGTCCGTTTCCTTCATTCTTATGTACGTTGGAGAAAGTGCTGTATTTAACAGAGAAACTTGTATCAGGAAGTCAACCAAAATCCTGGCATTTAGCTCCCTTCAGGACTTATATTGCAAACTTTAGAATTTATTTACCAAAGTTGATTTTTTTCGCGCATCACTACTAGTTTACAGATATAACTTACGTTCTAGTAGTAACTAAAATAAACACATTCAAAAATAAATAAAATAACATAAAATAAAATCAGTTAAAAAGAAATGTCGTGAGAAATGTATATATAAAAGTAAAATAATTTTCACTTTCACTATATCAATTATTATTAATTGCTGGAACAAAGATAGCTAGTAATCAGTTATTACCTAACAGACTATTAGTAAAATTTAACAATATTCAGCAAATTTTAACAACCTACACTACTGTCTCTCTTTAATCACTTCTCTTACTCATTACTTATTAATTTCACTAATACATGTCATTTTTTTACTATCTCTACAGAGTACAAGGTACATAGGTATGGAAGTTATTACATTCCACCCAAAAATTCGATACCGAGATTTCACCAGAAATACATGTTTTAGGGTCCCTGTATCCAGGAAAAGCATGTTTGGAAAAAGTTCTGTGTGTGCCTGTGTGTCTCTAACACGGTAACTCAAAAGTCGCTATACTTGATATTTAAGTTTAGTGTCTTCCAAGGATGTGACACGAAGAGCAGGAAAAATCTCCCACCCCAAACTACCCTTTACATTTAAACATTTTCGAAACTTTTGATTTTCTAAAAAATTACTGTAACGATTTTGGTTAAAATGCCGCATATTGAAGATACGAATACAATGATTTTTCCGGTAATAGTCTCTGAAGACCTGTTTATTCTGCATGAATTTTTCTGAACTTTGCATAACTGGTGAACCGTAAGAGATAGACAAAAATTTACTGCCCAAAAAGTGTAAATCTAGTTAAAACCCACAATTTATACACTTGTTTCATGGAATTAGGATTTCCAAGTTATTCATTGTTAATGGTTTCAGTTTTAAAATACTTATACTTTTCTCACATGGGAATTTGTCAACTCATAGTCTTCAAAGGAATGCATTTCAATCACATAGCAACCGCCTTTTAAAAGATTTGACTATCGCTTAAGCATAGGTACTTTATTATTTCTCTTCTACTTACAAGGTAGCAACATCTAATAAGATTGTTTCTGCTAATACTTATCTCGATTAGCATGAAGTAGATAGAAGAATATGCTTTTCAACAATAATTTGTTAGCGAGATGTAAAGAAAGTCATATGAATGGAACATGTCAGTTTTTTTAAATTAGTACTCACTTTTTCGCTTATTGGCATTTGTTCAAATTTCACTTGCCTTAAAACATATATTTTAATAAATATAACACGTTTACCTTTTATTGTACTATATGTATACACCAACCACGTTTATATTTTCTTTTTAACACTATTCACCACTTCACTAATACTTCCTCATCAAATTCTTCTCCCCTTAGTTTATACTATTCCGCCTCCTGATGCCATTTCTTGCTTTCACTCGTCTCCCTCTTCCCTCTGTCACTCTATTCTACACCGGCGCCTTCTTCTAAACCTCCCTTTACTCCCCACTATCTTCCGTTAACCTCTAGTCTCCATTTATAATCAGCATGCGTTTCTTTATCTCTTTCCTTCTCAATATTTTTCTCCTCCATTCATTCCATAATTATCTTCCTGATAAAGCACGATAATAACCCGCCTATGTTTCTGATTTTAATTTTCAATTTCACATTCCTCTTCTACCTCCTCTTCACCACCTGTCTCCTCTTCATCTGCTGTTTCTTGTAAATTATAAGTATGGATCGGCGTATCAGTTATTAGATTTAATGTAAATTGGTTTCGAATTCTTTCACATTTTCTTAATTCTTCATCACTATCTTGTATGTGAGTTAGTTCCTTTTGTTGAATTCTCTCTTCTCAGGAATTTTTTACTATTTATGTTTGCTAATTTAGCTTGGTGAGTATATGTCTTTGTTTCTTAATATATCCGCACTATATCCACAAAGAAAAAAAAATGAAAAACGTTTTAAGACAGCTTCCGTGGTCGAGTGGTCAGCGAGCTGACTTCTCACGCGGAGATTCCCGGCTGCGGCGGGGAATGTTTCTTTAGCCAGAATTATTCCCTATCCCATACAGAGTCTGGAAGCATGTATATGAAAGTGAATGTGTATGTGCGTGTGTATGTGTGTTTGAGGAAAATAAAATGATTGAACCAAACGTAAAAGAACCTACAGGCAACGAATTGTTTCAAGTGCAAAGCTCCCGATATGACCTTAGATATTAAAGGGAGCTATATAAATGAAATAATAAAAAAAAAGTTTTTATCCACATAATTTTTGGGGTCTTCAGGAGGGGAGAGAGAGGGAGAGGGAGAGAGAGAGAGAGAGAGAGAGAGAGAGTCAAAGAAATTAATGCAGTGAGGTATGGGTATATATGTTGGGTATATTTAAATTTCAGTCTTTAAAGAACTTTATTATTTCGTGGTAAACTGGTTTTTGGCAAGGCTGTAATGTAGTACTGATGTTGGCGGGAAAAGAGGTGGAAAGGTTATGAAGAGTGTAGAACAGGGAAGAACGCAGGGAATCGTAACAGATTCAGGTCGGCTTTCCCTCGGATCGGAAGGACATGCTGGGGTGTAGATGAGATGAACATGATGATAACATTGAGCATGACCAAGTCGCATCCGGAGAACCAGTGCATTTTGGGATCATCCTCCTGGATGGTGGCGTAATGTTTCCTTTTGATATTTTGGAAAGCATCTAAGCCTCATTCCAGCTTCGGCATTTAGATTTGGTTGAAAGTCTGTGTGCGGAAGCCGGATGCTGTACCCTGCTCGATGCTCTGTTTAGCCAGGTGATCAACGATCTCGTTGTCACATAATGTTTCAAGCCATGTATAAGGCTTTAATATTAGGACGGTTCATTAAGTACTCTGTTTCAAAATAGCTGGTGTTGCTAAGGCAAATTGGTGTTAACATCGTGTACTCTCATTTTTTACACGACGCCAAAACAAATTTCCTACTGATTCATATGTTAGTTTGGATTTGGTAGGCATTCCACTAAGTTACTCAACGTGCTTTCGCTAAAATGGAAAAAGTGTAATACCGTTCAATGATTTGCTTTTTTACTGTTGAATGGATACACTTGCGAGGAGATAAAAGCAAAATTGGGTGCTGTTTATGGGGACCTTTCACCATTTCTGACAAAGTTAGAGATTGGTTCAACGACTTTAAACGCGGTTGAAGATGTTTATTTATGAGGAACGCCCTTGTTGTCCGGCAGATGTGGTTACCGAGGAAATAGTTGAAAAAGTTCAGGATTTGATTCGTTGAACGAAAATTCGTGAAATGGCAGAAGCCACAATTATGTCGAAGGGAGCGGTAATTCCTATTTTGCATAAGTTGAAGATGAAAAAGCTGTCAGGCCGATAGCTGCCGCTACTGTTCATGTTGTGTAATAAGCGGGTGCGGATTTCAACTTCGAAGCTGTGTTTGGAGCTATTTAGGTGGAATCCAAATACATTTTATCGTCTAGTCATCCTTGATGAGATTTTTATTGATCGTTATACCCTGAAAAACAAGCAACAATCAAAACAATGGGCTGATTCCTGTGAATCTGCTCCAAAGAAGGCAAAGGGGTCCCATCGGCGCCCGAAAAGTGATGGTTGGAATGCGTAGTGCGTCACATTCATTGATTTCTTAAGGAAAGGAGAAACGATTACGGGACAATACTATAGAGCAACGGTTCCCAACCGGTGTGCCCCGGCACCCTAGGGTGCCGTGTGATTGGCTAAGGGGTGCCTCGAGATATTGAGATAAACAAAAAAAGTACCTTCTACTGAAGCATTAAGTCTTGTAAGGTCTTGAAATAAAATAAGTCAAATCAATTACTCTCATGCACGGCACATGGTGATAGTGGTCGATTCATTTCAATAATTCAGTTATACTAGTATCCCACAGATGGCATTACAGCTATACCCTGCCGAACATTCCCGAGACTACTCGCTTCCTCACGAACATTCCCGAGACTTCGACATGAATATATAAAAGTGTACGCCGTTTGGCGCTTTCAGTTGTCTTCCTCGCGTAGATTCCCAGTGTTTAGCTATGGATAAGTTCATTGTTAAACGTAAACGCCAGGACAGTGAAAGTGAACAGTCGGCTCCTACTGCTTGCTTTAAGAAGCCAAATCTTACAGTTTCTCCCGGACCGTCGAATTCACCACATAAAGAAGACAAACGAAAGAAAAGAACATACCAGGACAGTTACTTAGCGTATGGATTTAAGTGGAATAACAACGAGGAAAATCCTATCCCTGTGTGTTTAGTTTGTGGCGAAACACTTAGCAACGAGGCCATGCTACCTAGCAAACTGAAGCGGCATCTTACAACAAAGCATCCGAGTGTGTCACAGAAAAGTGTAATGTATTTTTCACATATATTAGAAGGGGATAAGAAAACAGCTGTGCGAATGGTAAAGAGAATGACCATAGGTGATACTGCTCTTGAAGCCTCATTTAAAGTAGTAGAACTAATAGCTAAAAAAAAACAAACCTCATACTCTTGGAGAGGAAGTCATTGGCCCTGCATGTCAAGTTATAGTTTCAACAATACTTGGCGAAGGAGCAGCTAATCAAATTTCGAAAGTTCCTCTGTCCAACAACACAATCAGCCGCAGGATATCTGAAATGTCATGCAATATTAACGAACAAGTCACGGAGAAAATAAAAACTTATAGAACATTTGCTTTGCAAGTAGATGAGAATCTCGATATTGGTGACAAACCGCAACTTCTTGGTTTTATCAGATATATTGATGAAAAAGATATTAGTGAACAGTTTCTGTTCTGTAGACCGCTGGAGACTACAACCACAGGCCATGATATTTTCGTTTCTATTAATTCCTATCTCAATGACCATGATCTTTCATGGAAAGACTGTTGTGGTATATGTACAGATGGTGCACCATCTATGTCTGGGAAAATTAAAGGTTTTACTGCCAGAGCTCTCAATGAAAATCCATCCATTATTATAACTCACTGTTTTCTGCATAGAGAGGCATTAGTCGTGAAAGCGTGTAATGAAGATTTTGCTGAAGTGTTTAACTAAGTTGTGAAAATGGTGAACTATATGAAGTCTCGACCTTTAAAGTACAGAATTTTTGAACAGTTATGTCGCGCAACGGATGCAGCTCATACCTCTTTGTTACTTCACACAAGTAAGATGGTTGTCGCGGGGTCGTGTATTGAACCGGTTTCTCGAACTTAAAGAACAGCTAAAAACTTTTTTTAAGGATGAAAATCAAGACACATTTCACGGGCTCTTACTAAGTGATTCTTGGTGTTTTGAACTGTCGTATCTGGCAGATATTTTTCATAAGCTGAATGAACTGAACGTTTCGATGCAGGGTCGACATGAAACAATAATCTCCTCAACCAATAAAATAAAAGGTTTTAAAAGAAAACTTAGTTCTTGGAAGTCTGCAGTTCAAAAAGGAGATTTGTCGAACTTTCCATCTCTTCTTAATGTGGCAGGAGATAAAGATCTGGGTAAGCTTAAAGACCGCATTTGTGATCACTTATCAAGATTGCAAGATGCAATAGATGCGTACTTTCCAACATTTCCACTACGAATCTCGACTGGGTTGTCTCACCATTTGATTTCGTAGATAGTGCAGAGGAAATAGATTTCACTGCTTGCGAACGAGATGAATTTATTGATCTTTGCGCTGATTCCACACTCAAAGGTAAGTTCACCAAGAGCGAGGCGTCGGTGGCTAGTTTTTGGCTTCAACGGAGAGAGGAGTACCCCAACCTAATGAAGAAAGCAATTAACGCACGTTTGCCCTTTTCAACATCCTATCTATGCGAGCAAGCCTTCTCTGCTATGGTGACAATAAAATGCAAAGCAAGAAATAGACTGAATAACCTTGAGGATGATTTGCGTGTTTCACTGTCAACTGTAAGACCCGACATCACATATCTGTGCTCTAAGCATCAATCACAAGTTTCACATTAATCATTAATCGAACAAAATTTATTGATGTGTTTTTACTCAGTGATTGTAGTAAAGTTTGCTGTATTATGTTATGGTGTACGTTATTACTATATAATATTTCAATAAATTAACATATTAAGCTTAATTTTCTTTTAATTCAAGGAAGGGTGCCCCTGGTGTTTAATGTTATTCCCAAGGGTGCCGTGAACTTCAAAAGGTTGGGAAACACTGCTATAGAGGGTTATTAGTCCGATTCAAAAGGAGACACGGCCCCATTTGGCGAAGAAGAAAGGGCTCTTTCAGCAAGACAACGCACCAGCACATTCACCTGAGATGTCGCCGCCAAAGCGGCATAAGTGGTACATGAGTTGCGCAATTAATTGCTGCCACCCCCCCCCCATATTTGCTCGAATTGCCTCTGTGATTTCTTCGTTCCTCCCTAACATGAAGAAATGCCTCGCAGGAACTATATTTAGATCAAATAAGGTATACATCGCATTCAGCGGTGTATAATGTGGGGCTGACAATGCCTATATTTTGGTGGGTTTAAAAATGGCAGGAACGTTGGGAGAAGAGTATGTCCCTAAAACTATGTTGAGAAATAAATAATTTGTGTTTAAAAATTGGGACTTTATTCCTAACACATATACTTATTGAACCGACCTCGTAATAATATGAGTTTTGATGAGTGGCCGAGCCAAAAACGATCACTCTGTATTTGTGTAATTGGTAAAACATACCGGTAAGATAAAACTTACGTACAGAAAATGAGGATAAGTCTAAAACACACAAGTTATTTCAAATACTTTGTGACGTTGACCATTTCCGAGATATCCTTTGTATTGATTTGAACTTTTGATTACTTTGTCATCTTGTGAAGTGGTCATTGTTCAGTTGTTTCTCGCGATGTCATTACAAGACCACCACATAGCGGCCCATTATTGCTTCGATTTCCTATACCTCCCCGTTGCCGACAGCGAAATGTATAATGAAACTATTACTGCAAACGTTTATCTCGATCAGCATGAAGTAAGTAAAGAAATACACTTCTATAACTATTGTTATACAAAATATATATATACAAATAAACGATAGTGGATAGTCACAATGTGAATGTAACACATTTTACTTTCTCTACACGTACCATATGTATAGTGTGTGTGTGTGTGTGTGTGTGTGTGTGTGTGTGTGTGTGTGTGTGTGTGGGCAGCATAGCCCAAAAACGGAAAGTTCGTTAAATACCAAACTTGGTATTTAAGTTCAGTATCTTCTAAGGATGCAACACGAAGATTTTCAAGAAAATCCCCCCTCCCCTAACTACCTTTACATGGACAAATTTTCGAAAATTTTCTAACGATTTTAATTAAAATATCGTATATTGAAGATGTTTACATGACAAATAAAATGTTTATCTTCAAGTTCCTGGGAATATTCTCTGAAGACATGTTTATTCTGGATGAATTTTGAGGAAGTTTTTATAACGGTAAACCGTAACAGACAGACAAAAACTTATTTCACAGAAAACGCAGAGCTCGTTAAAACACACAACTTATGTTGTATACATTTTCTTTCGTGAAGTTGACAGTTGTTATTGATTTCAGCTTTAAAATACTTCTCTTACGGGAATTTGTCCAAAGGAACTTCAATCACATATTAACCAGATTTTAAAGGATTTGCCTATCGTTTTAGCCCATGGTGCTCCCTTATTTCCCGTCTAATTAAAAGTAAGCAAGTAGTAAGACCCTTTCTGCTAATTTTTTCTCGATTAGCATTAAGTAAATAGAAGAATAAGCTTTTTAAAAATAATTTATTGCAGAAATGGAGAGAAAGTCATGTGAATGGAACACATTTTTTATGTTTGTTGAGAGACTTCCCCGTGTTTTGTCAATAGTGGTGAACCTTCCTAACATTCACCCGGAAATCCCCAAGAAAACCATAGGCTATCGGAAGTAAACCCACCCTTCTTTTTATTTATTTTTTGTTATTCTGTTAGTCTCAACATATATTTTCGGTGAAATATTGGAATCTAAATTTTGAGCGGAATACATTACCATCTCTGCTTACTATATACATTGTACATACATGGTAAAGAAAGTAAATGTCTTACATATACCTTCCTACTGGAAGATCTGAAAGGAAACGTGGAAACGAAATTCCTTTTGGTTACGTTAAGCTCGCTGGTGAACTAGAAGCAGTACATGAAAATCTTATACAACTGTCTTTAAAAATCAACGAAAGCTGGCAGGCAGATAGAGCAGAGAGCCGGTTTAGAGACACGTTTCTAGACTGGCAACCAAATTTATCAGTTGGCTTCTCCTTTCTGGCTAATGGAATTCCCATACCACCCTACAGAAATTACAAATTTTCCATTTCCTGGAACACAAAACCTGTATATTTAAAAGTATATAAAGGCACCCTGTGTTACAAATTTAACTATATGTAATTTGAACAAAATACATAGGCTATATTGCTAAAACTATAAAAACTGGAATGCATATAACTAATCAGACGTACAACAGTAAATAAAATGTATATCAACCTGACACATTAAATTATAAGCGTTGCTCCCAAGAAAAGGGCACATAAAACCGTGTTTCAACTCAACATTAATTTAGTTATAAACATTTGAAATAAGTTACAGACGCATAAGAACAACTGTTCCAGTTATGGTTCCTTTACCTTCAATCTCTAAAACATAAAATGGGAAATAAAAACTATGAATTTTTTATTATAACGCCGAGTAAAGCCAAGGTCATTAGTTATATTAATTGGGCGTACATTTTTTTTTCTACCAAGACTTAGGAAACATCTTCTCAGAATTAAAAGTATACATTGACTTCACCGAGCCAGATAGCTCTGGCGTTTTGTCTGGGGCTGGCATTTGGAAGGTCGTGGGATCTTTCCCCATGGCCGACCTCTCTGACCCATGGATTTTTTCGGGTTTTTTCCCTTCACTTGGCGAATGCTGGAGAGGTTTCTTCGCTCGACTTTACGTTTTTGAGTTATGCTGTCCACAGACACACACACACACTCACCTTTTTTTTTTTTTTTTTTTTAGAGGGCCCTGAAACCTGTGTAATCACGAATTTTTAGTTGTACCTACTATGTACATTGTAATGTGTGTTAGAGAAACTAAAGTGTTTCCTCCCAGACGGGGAAGAGTCGACGGCATGACTGTTGAACTGTTTTCTGTACAGTATAAACTTACACATGACACACTAAGCAAGGAACGACATATACACCACTGCTGTCAGAAGTCCGTTTGTAATTGATATCACATGTTTACCGACTATAGTGAACGGATCAAGCCTACTTGCTATAATACAAAATCAAGTCTGATCCAAAATAAACTCCTACTTGACCGTATTGGTTCCCCCATGTTTGTAGCATCCCCGGTGATTCCATGTTGATTAAGATAAACGTTTGTAGAAACAGTATCATTAAACAAATACAATACACTGTAAGCCACTACTCGGCATTTGATAGGAACATGTTATTTAACCTGTTAACATTAACATGTTGATTCAATTCGGAACTTTATTGAAAGAAATGATACTGAGTTTTATTTATGGACGCTCTTTAACTGCTGCATTGTTAGCGTCCCATTCTGTATTGGGCGTGAAAGACCATTTAATTTTGCTTAGAGGTATCTTTGTCAGGATTGAGGTTCTGGGACCAACGGCTTTATTTCCCTTCCGAAGGAAGCCATGCTAAGGATTTTTACGCCAGGTTTGATCCTGCGAACTTGGGAACCAGAGGCTATCATGATGCCTCTAGACCACGGAGGTCGATGGAAGTTAGTTGACCTAGCATGTTGATTAAACATGTTGCAGTGTCAATGTTGATCTCGCAACTGTTTTCTCAACCTGATGGAAAACTTGTTATGTTGAATGATACTTCGTTGATTTCCGCGATAGTTCGAAACGACCATAAATAGGTCTTTACTCGCTCGCTAATCGCCGTTTTGGTGGATTTTCGTTTGTGTTTGAAGCTTGTGAAGTTAAGTTAATTTAACTTGTTTCAGCTAAGGAAACACAGACATATAGCAAACCTTAAATGCACTGTAATGTCTGTGTGCTCTTTTTGTAGATTATAGGTTCTACTTTGATGAAAATAAAGTTGAAATCTGTTTCGCACATTCTCAAAATACATAAATAAAATAACTCAGAAAAGGAGAAGTTTATTTTAATTTGTTATTAAAAAAAAAAAACATCAAAGAAAAAGTTTAACCTGGATTAGATTCAGTGTTTGGAAATTAAGGGGAATGGGGGGGATGTTATTTGAGAAATGAGCCTCATCTGTGGGGACATGGAAGATGAGAGCCACATTTGCTTCAGTGTAAAACCACAAAGGATTGGAGAGAAAATCTAATAAATAAGAAGTGATTATTGAGGAACAAAAACTTGTACTTAGGAAGCTTTTGAAGATCATAATCAGATACTTAAATTAGGGGAGTTTTTGTGAAAAGTAGAGGAGAAATGGAAATGATCAGTTGACAAGCTTGGTACCTAGATTAGGTTTTAGATGAAAAAGGATACCTATGTAACTACGGTTAAGGTCAGTCCTAACCTATGTACTTAAATAAATAAAATAAAGCCAAACTTAAATCTCAATTTTAAGCTTATTCAAAATATTTTTACCCTATCCCCTATTAGTCTAATAGAGCCATATCTAAATTCTTTTTTTTCTTGTTTCTCATAACACACCAAGTAGAAATTAGTTATCGTCCTCACTGGGGCCCAGTTTGCTTTTAATTGAGAGATTTTGTTGTGCCGAAGGTTAACCAGTATGGATGGAATGGAATGTTAAGAGTTAACAGTTACATGATGAAGGTAAAACATGTTGTACGACAGCTCTGTTAAGTGTTGAATGCTAAAGTTAAATTTTGAACAGTGTGAACCAGTCCGTAAAGGATCTTTTCGCCCACCCTGTAGAATGAATAGATATATGAGGTATCCAATATGAAGTACGTTGATGTCGGAACTTTGTAGCACTTATTGATAAATTATACTACTACCTCTGCCACCACTTTTTTATTTATCAGATCACACGTTTCTTTTTTCTTTGTAAATTATTTGTGCCCTCCCTCGCCAAGGAAATCTTGGTCCCACCAGGAGGCGTGCTCCCCTGTGTGAGAACCACTGCGTTAAATTGAGAGGATTTTGTTATTTTATCCATGTCTGAAGATCACAGTGACCCAGTGAAAACAAATGAGGTTGTTGCTACTTTCGCTCTCGTGCATCCCTAATTCCTTCCTCTGGTGCCTCGCATGATGGACGATGCTAGACATGGAAACGTTAGAACCAGTCTTTAGAGTGAAGCACACCGTTTACAAATGCATGCTGCTTATTCCCCCTATTAGCTCGATTCAGTTCTCTGTTCCAGTTAGTAATAGGACGAAATTAGAGAGTGGATGCTTTCATTTGCACATTCATTTGCGTAGCAGTTGAAGCAGTATTGCCGCTTCGAACTAATAAATCATTTTTAGTGTGCCATCTGTATGCAATCATATATGTGTATATGTACATACACAGTTTGCATAGTAAACAAATACACTTCAGTGTAAAAAAGCTGATGTTTCATTCACATGACTTACTTTACATTCCGGTAACAAATTATTGTTAAAAAGCTTATTCTTCTATATGCTTCATGCTAATTGAGATAAACATTAGCAGACATGATCTTATTATTTAATTTCTTGTAAGTAGAAATAAGGGATTACACTGGGCCAAAGCGATAGTCAAATCTTTTAAAAACTGGTTGAAATCCATTTCTTTGCGTTGCCAGGAGTTGACAAATGCCCGTATGGTTTCTTTTTTGTTTGTTTTTTAAGTATTGTAAAACTGGCACCAATAACAAGGAATATCTCAAAAATGGTCAACTCCACGAAAAAAATGTATGACATAAATAGTGTGTTTTAGCGAGATATACGTTTTTTGTGTAGTAAGTTTATTCTATCTCTTATGGTTTACCAATAAAATTCAGCAAAATTTATCCAGAATAAAGATGTCTTCAGAGGCTATTCCCAGAAAATTCAAGATATATTTTGTTTGTTATGGAATTGTTTTTAATCAAACTCCTTAGAGCCAGTTTTTACAAAATAAAAATTTTCGAAATTTTTCCCATGTAAGGTTTGGTTGGAGGGATTTTTCTCAAAATATTCGTTTCGCATCCTTGGAAGATACTAAACTTAAATACCAAGTTTGACATTTTACCGACTTTTCGTTTTTAAGTCATCGTGTTCACACACACACACAAACACACACACACACACAGAGGGACCTTTTTCCAATTTTGGGGGGTACAGGGGATCTTAAAAGATTTCCAGTGAAATGTCGGTATAGAATTTTTGGGTGGAGTACAATACCTTCTCTACCTATGTATCATGTACCAAGTAGAGAAAGTAAAATGAGCAATTCAATGCGAGGTAACACGGACACTTTTTACTTTCTGTACTTACATTGGTAGAGAAGGTATTGCATTTCACCCAAAAATTCGATACCAACATTTCACCTGAAACATGTTTTGAGGCCTCTGAGTCCAAAGAAAAAGATTTTTATAAAAAGGTTTGCGCGCGCGTGTGTATATGTTGCATCTGTTTGAGAATACAATAACTCAAATACGAAAGGTCGGTTAAATACAAAAGTTACCTAATACTTAAGTTCGGCTCCTTGCAAGGATTTGACAACCCTTTACATGGAAACATTTTCGAAAATTTTGATTTTCTCAAAAATTCCCAAACGATTTTGATTCTATATTAGAGATAATTACTTGACACATACAATGTATATATTGAATTTTCTGGGAATAGCCACTGAAGTTCTTTTCATTCTGAATATTGTTTGTATAACTGGTAAACAACTTACTACACAAAAAATATAGATCTCCTTAAAACACACAATTTATAACACATGCTGTTTGTTTTTGTTGTAGAGTTAACGATTTCCGAGATATTACCTGTTACTGATTTCAGTTTTGAAATACTAATGCTTTTCTCACACAAAAGATCCTTGTCCAGTTCACATCTCTTTTGTTTTACTCCTAGTCATTCAAAGAGAGCCTAATTTGAATGACAATCGCATAATAGCAGCTTTTAAAATATTTGGCTATCCTAGTGCATTTCTTTATTTCCCTTTTACTTAGGACCATTTCTGCTACGGTTTACCCCAATTAGCACGATGTAGATAAAATAAATAATAAGAATAATTGTTTGCACAAAATAAAGAACAACTCATGTGAATGGAACACATCAGATTTTGTTTTCTTTTGTTGCTCTGATTACCCTTACATCCCCAGGACTTACAAGGCAACGCCTGCGGCCAGATGCCAGAGGCTCTGGGTCAAAGAGAAGCCAGGAGGGTGATCAGCCCAATATCTGCCAAGTAAAAGAGGAAGTGGATGATATGAAATGACGATGAAATGGACATTTCAGTGTGGAGCAATTGGTGGGTTGAATGGTGGAGGAAACCGGACAACTCGGAAAAACCTGCGCATATACCTCTTCGTCTAGCACAAATCCCATATGCTGTCCCTTCGGATTGAATCCGGGCCGCCTAGATGAGAGGCGAGCAGTCTAACCATACGTACACCTTAGTGTGTAAAAAGTGACTCATTCCCCTGGATCACATTAGTGTTTTCTCCTCTGTAAGGCTTTAGCTAATCAACTTTGGCCCCAAACAGCCGCTGTATATTCTCTCTGTGACTGGACTGAAAAACAATTCTGGCACATAGAGATAAACTAATGAACAAGTATAATCAATGTATGTGAAATGTTGGGATACCAATGAAAGTGTTTCTCTACGATTGATGGGCAAAAAAGGAAATGCTAAACCAATGAAACATAATTGGGCATTCTAGAGTTAGTGGTGAAGAGATATTTGCAGTTAAACTGGATAACATTAATTATAATAGAAAAGCTTTTATCGAGGAGTTAAAGTTATTGCAGCCATCCAAAGCCATAAGAAAACCGAACAATAAAACGGTAGTCTAGCACAAAAACACGAGCTTAGTAAGTGTAGGTATTAAAAAAACAAACAAGAAGTTCCTAGCCTTCGCCTTCACCGCTACGTTTTTATTACATTTTGCTGTACTATATTAAATATACTGCATTCAAAAAGTTTGCGGAATGTATAAATAACATCGCAATACGTTACCATAAGGCAATGTACACATTTCCTTCAAAATAGTTCTCTTCCGCAGTGACTCTCTTCTGCCACCGCGTGTAAAGAGACGAAACCATTTTCAGTTACCTGTCGTAGTACCCATGTCGCATGTACAGTAATTTCTTAAGCGTTCGAAAATCTTGACTGAAACGTTTATACCATTCGTGCACCTGATTTTTCTTTCATCGCTGCTTCTCCATAAGCTTCTTTCACCATTCTCAATTTCTCTGAGTACTTTATGTTCGAATGTGCTTCGTTTCCGAAGTTATGAAATGCGATAAACGAACATGCATACATAACAAAAACTAGTTGCCAAGCAAGGATAACAATCATTATTAGCGTGAAAATTAAAATGAAGTGTCGTCATGGACATGAAGAAATACAATGTTCTTAAAAATAAAATATCCTTTACTTTTGAATGCATTAAAGAGAAAATAAACGAATCCGGGGACTTATCTAGGGTTATTATGTTATAGAGTAGTGTGTCATATTATATATTATTTTGTAATATATATATATATATATATATATATATATTTTTTTTTTTTTTTTAATGCATTGTACTATATTATATCCTTTGCGCCAAAATTCAACGAAGCTTTGTGAGGGACGAAGCGACATCTGGGCGGGTTTTCTCCGGGTTCTGCGGTTTCCCAGCCATTCATTCCACCATTTCCTAACATCCATGTCCCTGTCATTTCACATTACCGCTTCCCTAGTTTCATATCAGGCATCGAGCTTCTGTCTGATCCAGAGCCTCTGCTCCTCAACAGGCATCTGAACCCAGGCGCTGGCTTGGTAGTCCTGGAGGGTGTAAGTCCTACATACGAGGAGGGTAAACAGGGAAACATGAATAAATTATACGAAGCATTGCCTTAACGCTACTCCTTTATTGTGAATATGAAAACCACCTATAATGTTACCCTTTGGCAATTCGATCATATTTTGAGGGAGGTAAATTACCGTAAACTGCTGGTTACTTAAGTTCATACTTCTAGATCAGTGACTAAGCAGAATATCTAAAATCGAGACACTAACCACCACTATTATACGGTGTCAATCATGGTTTACAATAGACAGAAAATACCATGAAGAAACAGAGTCGCTGTCCCGAAGGGCAATAACAAACGTCACTCAAAGAGCCACCAGACGAAGTGGAAATGGGGAGGACACATCACAGGGGTGAAGGACTAAAGATGGACGCACAAAGTCATCCTGTGGGATTCGCGTACAATAATGGCTACAGAAGGGGACCGAGACACATACAAATCAACAGTGGTTCAGAGTAGCAAGGAGAGAGGAACGTGGAGACAATCGGAAGGACTCCAAAGTAGACGCAGTGTCAGTACACAACAAATACGTAAGTACAACCACGCCGAAAAGGACAACTCAAAGTGGGAGTAACGAAATGTGTACTAAGAAGTCAAAAAGGAGAACATAAAGCACGAATACAGTGTAGTATAGTGTTACTGTAGAGTGTAACAAGTTTAAGAAAACACATTGCATTAATGTGAAACAGGAAGTACATAATGAACGTATTGTACAATAGGAGTAAATATGGGGTCGTTAAATTATAAGGTAACCCTTCTCGCGGTCTTTCTCCTCTGCGCGAGATAATCGAAAGTCGCCGGGAAAGTGGTATTGACAAAGGCATACTAAAAAAACTTACTATAGAGTAACTGCTGGAAATGCTGATCTTCTGCTCCCAAACAGGCAATATTTCAAGTAAAAATTCTCTCGGTCACTATCTAAGCTTGGCATTAGGAGAACATTTTTACCAGATATGCTGCCTATTTGGGAGCAGAAAATCAACATTTCCAGACAAGAATTTAGTATGTGTTTGCCACTTTCACGGCGACTCTCGGTTTCTTCGCACGGTGGAGAGAAACCGTGAGAGTGCTTAATAATTTAGTAACTTAACACAAACCTGGCGCGGAATAGCTCATCGTGTGAGCCCTTTTCCTTCATGGAGCAAAATAGGCTTTTTTATTGCGTTCTTTATTATTATTATTATTATTATTAAGGAATCCAGTAGCTACAATTATACTGAACAACAGAGGAAGTTCACGCTAGCAGACGCGTGTAGTTGAATTTGACATTATGGGTCAGTTATTAAGCACGGCAGTACACAGAATACTTGTACGAGTGAAAAGTTGGATGTTTGTTGCCAGGAAACATTGTTTAAAGAAATCATTAAGGAATTATTATTATTATTATTATTATTATTATTATTTTATTTTGACCTCTAACCTGGCGGTCATATCGGACGTGAATGAAATCTGTGACATGATTCTCAAATGATCTCGGTGCCCATGCAGGTTAAAGTTACTCGACATTCGTCTTCTCAAGGTAAGGGAAAACCCCCAAGACCATTTAACTTACCTTAAACGAGCTTCGAACTTGCTACCTCTTGAATGTGGTTGCAGAAACCTTATCCCACACTACAGAAGCGGGCATTAAGGGAGATTCTCTTCAGTAGTATTTAGGCTTATTATCAGAAGTGACCGCTAAATTAAATTACCTAAGAAAATGGATTCATTAGCATAATTACAATACGAGAACTTTATTTATTTTATTTTAGTAATATCAGATACTAATGTGATCATAATGCGAGAACGATGATATTTCGTTCGGCGCAAAGCTCTGAAAATGTATTCTTTACTTCTAAAATTGCACGATGAAAGACTTATGAAGTTATTTTGAATAAAGTGTGCATTTTAAGCATACTTTCATTTTTTGTATAGTGCGTTTTCCTTTATCACTTAACATTTATGAGTTTTTCAAGCTTATACAAAACTCCATCTAATGAAGAGAACTTTCTAGGATATTTCCAAAAAAAAAAAAAAATCAGACAAATGGCCCTACGCTAAACTACCCTTCACACAGAAATAAATCATTTCGGTATTTTTAATATCTAAAATGTAACTAACAATTTTAATTAAAATGTCACCTGATTAATATATTGACAGTAGAATTAAAATGTATAGCTATCTTGAATTTTATGTCACCTTCCCTTTATCGGGTTGAATTTGGTATATTTTGTGCAACTAGAAGAGAAGTACAGAATCTATTTTAGCATATACTATATGTCAAAAAATTGTCCGTATTGTTAACATGTTCGATAAAATTCCATGTTGCAAGTTTCGACATTTTCTAAGTGTATGTATGGGATTCTTTCTCGCTTTTATTTTCTATACACATACAGTGTAATTAGTAGGTAGAGAAGGTATTGTATTCCATCCAAAATTCAATATCGAGATTTCACCGGAAATATATGTTTTGAGAACCCCTATACAAAAATACATTTTTAGAAAAAGTACCGTGTGTGTTTGGACAGTATAGCTCAAAAACAAAAAGATCGTTAAATACCAAACTTGGTATCGTTCAAGGACTTTACACGAAAGTTTTCAAGAAAATCCCCCCACAACAAACTACCCATCCATTACTTGGAAATTTTTTTGAAAATTTTGTTTTTCTCAAAAATGGCTGTTACAATTTTGATTAAAATACCGTATATCAAAGATGTTTAAATGACAAAATAACATGTTTATCTTGAATTTTCTGGGAATAGCATCTGAAGATCTTTTCATTCTGGATGACTTTTGCATAACTGTAAGCGTAAGAGACAGAAAAACGTACTACACAAAGAGTGGATTCCGTTAAAATACACAGTTTATGCCATATATTATTATTATTATTATTATTATTTTGGAGTTAACCGTTTCTGAGATATTCCTTGTATCGGTTTCAATTTCTAATTACTTAAACTTTTCTAAAACGGGAAGCCATCTTTCGTTTCACCTTCATTTCTTTTCTCCTGGCCATGCTAAGAGCATCGAACTTCAATTGTTCGCAGAGTAGCCGCTTTTAAAAGAGTTGACTATCGCGTGTATTGCCTTATTTCCCTTCTGCTTAGAAGGAAGATAGTAATAAGATTATTTCTGCTAATGTTTATCTCGATTAGCATGAAAGAATCTTTTGTAAGAAAAGTTTATTTGCAGAACAGATAGAGAAAGCCACGTGAATGAATCGCATTAAATGTTTTTAATTTTCTTTTGCGCATGCGCAACTGATATAACGTAATAGCCTTGATGAGCCAAATACATTGCACACTTCAAAAGCGTGCTCGATTAGAAGCTTCTTTTCCCACGCTCTGTCAATACAACTTTACCTTAAAGACATCAGATGGTAGCTCACACGGTAGAAGACAAGCTCGCTAGATGGCAGCGGTATTTACGCATCTTAGCACTGTGATTTCTTAATATAGTGACTGTAATAGCGCGTTAATTCTGCCATCTTGCGACTTTGGCAGAACATTGCGCGCTATTTCAGACTATCCATATTCTCAACAGCAATTTAATTTTCACGCTACTCGTTCCTGTTAAACGCTTTACATAACGTCCACAACACTGCACTTTTCTTTCGTAGCTATACATCACTATCATCACCGTTATCGCCTTTGTGTTTGTTGATGCTTTTGAGATCGGCTGCAGTGTTATCAATTTGTTCATAATCATAAATATAGTGTAGTAGATGCTACTTCAGATCTTCAAGACTCTCCGACTCTCAAACTTTTGTGAACACCCAGACTGTAAACTCACGAGCCTCTACTGATTGTGGTTCAAACCCGGCGGAGGGCGTTGGATTGTTTTCGGAAGTAAAATCCTTAGCATGGCTTCTTTCGTAAGGAAAGTGCAGCACGTGGTCCCATATAGTAGATATAGGCACGTGGAATAACCTCAAGCGTCCTATAGGCCTCTAAGTAAAATTCCCCCAATATAGAATGGGAAGATAAGAAGCATAGTAACTAAAGAACATCCTTAAATAAAACTGTGAGAAGCCTGCATGTAGGAATGAAATAGTGTGACCGACTACTCTTCAAAGCGCAACAATATCCTTCCTAACATAACGCAGGACACTAGGGCACATATTAAAGAGAATTATCCTTTTACTGCGTGAAATTAAAGATCTAATTGAAAATTCTTGTTCTGACACGGTAGTTGTCTTGTAGTTGCTGTTTCTTTGTTAGCGGAATGTACAAAATATTCATTTGTTTGAAATCTTGGGTGCAAGTCCTAAAAGAGAAGGATTAAGCTGTTTGCTAATACTGTAAAAAGCAATGCTGAGTCAATTACAGTTGGATTTTGTTCTTAAGAAATATAGTGTTTTGAGATTTTGCGTATAGCTGATGATGGGAACTTTACTGATTGGTATATTAGTAGTTGGATATTTCTGTTAGGAATATTTTATATTACTTGACTTTACTCGGACACCGAGTACCTACAGCAGAAATATAACGCAATTAGTTGCTTGAAATTATAAAATGATAGTAGGTTGGGAACAGTTTAATTCGGTTATAGCAATTAATATAATGCATTTAAGAAGTCAAATTGACTATTGCCCAAGCGGAAGGTCTAGAAGCCACGATGTTACAATACATTTTGAAGTGCATTAATTTTAAGGATCGAAGGAAAGGATAGCTAGTTGCTAATAAGCCTAACGCAATTAAGAAGTGAAACATGTTATTATGCACTGCGGTCTAGAACCCACGGTGTCATAATAGGTGTTGTAATGTATTAATTTTAAAGGTGCGAGAAAGGGATAGTTTTGTAACTGAAAAGAATAAATCATGTGCTTTATTGAATCCTAAATACCAAAACTGGCTTGAATTATTCAATCATTTTATTAACCCATTGTGGTGAATTAAAGTGTATAAATAATACATACATTTTTAAGTAGTTTTTGCTGTTATGAATGTAAACTAGAAGAGATCTCATTAATCACAAAATACATACGTGTTTTCTTAATAAATTATATTTATATTCTGGATATCTAAATCCTTGTTACGTATGACATCGCCAGAAACAAAAGACGTGTGGTTTATTTAGTTCATGGGTCGCAGTCGTGTAGTTTAACCCTCCTTATGTTATAATATACTCTTTGCTCGTGGTTATTCCCGCTTTGTTGCATCAAAAATTGTCTCTCAGCCTTACGCCTTAGACACATTAGGTATGCGTGGCAAATTGCAATGCGCAGGTAGTTTTAGTGATCACAACTGTAATGTTTTTCAAATGGGAAGAGTTCAATTCTGCAGCGAATGAGATGCGTTATCGTGCTCTGTGTTGCCAGGTCGCTGCCCTCGATCTTTTCATATTTCCCCCTCACTCGCACACTGAGCATACAAATCTGCTGTCGACATGCTATTCACGTGTATTATGAAAACTGTTTGAGCTAAAATCTGTGGTTTTTACGGTCCTGCTATGAACATTGCTCCTTATCTTCCTCGTGAATTATTTTTTGCAAAATTTCAATATTTTGTCTTAGCTCAAATAGTATTTATGAGAGATGGAATCACTTAGCGCGTTGCTCCCCAGTTAAGCGGGAATGCAATATGTCACCACATCAGCACTTCAATTGGCTGCCGACCTGGTGGCGCTCAAGGACAAACCTCACCCGATTTGAAAGTCACTGTAGGTGGCGGTCACTTTCAAAGGTCGCGATAGATGAGTTATCCGGGTAAGGTTTCTTTTCGGGGTTTTCCCTTATCCTGAAAATACGAATGTAAAGTAACTTTAAGCTCCATGGACTCCGAGATCACCTATTTAATTCATCGTCCTTATGACCAACCACGTTAAAGAACGTTACACTTAAATAAATTCGAGGGTCGGCTGATAAGTCCCGGGCCTCGATATGGCGCCACTAGGCTAGTTAGATGGTAGCGTCGTATAGTTTAACTCTAGACTAGCTTGTATCCCTAGTTACAGGCCAATAGCTTATTTAGTTTTCGAATGACAGCATTTTAAACAAGACAACTTTACATTTTTTCACGAAAATGGAGGATTTGGGAAAACGAGCAAATACATCCATTTGAAAGGCTTAAAGCCTAAAGAAATCAAGGAGGAAATGGGCAGTACATTGAAAGACTCTGCCCCTTTGTATTCAATGATTAAAAGGTGGATTGCAGAGCTTAAATTGGGAGTACGAGTACTAGTGATGAGCCTCGTTCTGGACGCCCTGTAGAAGTGACAACTCCAAAGATCATTGAAAAAAATTCATCGTTTAGTACTGGAAGACCGCAGATTAAAGTTGTTTGTGATAGCAGAGGCTGTAAACATATCAAAAGAACGTGCAGATAATATTTTAAGTAATGTTTTGGGCTTTCACAAGGTCTGTACACGATGGGTGCTGCGTTTGTTGACACCTGAACTCAACTGTTACTGTTAAGAATGTGGAGGTCTACCGTAAAAATCCCAATGAAGTTTTGAGACGGCTTATTACCATGGATGAAACTTTGATACATCACTCCACTCCAGGAAGTAAATCACGGCCAAAACAGTGGATTGTGCCAGGTGAATCAACTCCAAAAAAGGCAAAGTCAATTTTGTAGCTAACAAGGTTATGGCGAGGGTTTTCTGGAATGCACATGAAATTAGTTTTATTAATTACTTGCAAAAGGGTAACAGTATTGCTGGTGACTACTGCGCAAGCTTACTGCAATGTTTGAGTGACGAGATGAAAAGAAAAAGACCTCGTCTGGAAAAAGAAAAAAGAAGAAAAAAGAAACTTGTTTCATCACGACAATGCTCCGGGTCATCGTTCAGTTATTGCAATGGGAAAACTGTGCGAATTAAAGTTGGAATTGCTTGAACATCCACCCTATTTGCCAGATCTAGCACCCAGTGACTACCACCTGTTTCCAAACCTAAAAAAAATTCTTGGAGGACGAAGATTTCACAGCAACGAGGTCATTGATGCGGTAAACAGCCATTTTGAGGACCTTGATAAATCGAACTACAGAGATGTTTTAATTAAATTAGAACACCAATATGACAAATGTATTAGCCTTTCTGGAGATTATGTTGAGAAATAAAGCGAAAAAGCTGTTTTTATTGAGGCCCAGGCTTACATATATTTATATAAAGTTAGGTGGCAACAAAATAAACTCTTCTACGAATATGAAGAAAGGTGAATCTCTAATTAAAAATAATGTGCCAAATTCACATGACTTTCCATGCCCATTCTTCAACTGTTCTTATGAGTTTTCCTCTATCCACTTCATATAAATTCCGGTAACTATTTTAGAAATTGTTTTGTTACTGTTTCCTTGTGGATATAAAGGAATAAGGGAATACACTAGACTTAAGCGATAATCTAATCTTTCAAAAGACGGCCGCTGTGTAACAGCTTCCAAATTCCATTCTCTTTGTTTGACCAGGAGCAAATATCTAATAATGACATCCCATTTGAGGAAAGTAAAGAGTTTTAAAATTAAAATCAATAATAAGGAATATTTTATAAATGATTAACTCAAAAAAAAAGAAAAAAAAAAAAGATTGACATGAATTGTGTGTTTTAACGAGAACTACATTTTTGTGGAGCAAGTTAAAGAAGCGAAATTCAGAGGATATTTATAGAAAATTCAATACACATGAATGTAAATTGCATTTGTCATGAAAATATTTTAAATGTATGTACTTTAAGCAAAATTGTATAAACAATTTTGAAAAAATTGGAATTTTCGAAAATGCTCTTTCATGCGTGTGCTGATATTTCTTTTGCTCTGACCTATGTATATTATTTCACATTGTGAGCATTGCATTTTATGTATTCCGGATATTTTATTCTTTGGTATTTGGTCATTAATTCATTATTCCTGGGTTTTAACTGATTAATAATGTTATATAGGTTTTTAGAAGCTAATGCAATGTCAAATTTTCCAAAAAGTTTTCTAAATTTTAAAAGCGCAAAGATGAAAGGTAAATTTTTATGGGTTTTTTTTGTTTTGTTTTGTTTTGTTTTTTTATTTCTTTTCCCGGTAACAAAGTTGTAACTTTATAATTTTTTATTTTATTTTAATCCTCTAAAACTTTACCAAAGCCATATTAATTTGCCTCCTAAGGAATAGGTATGCGTCAGTTTATAATGTGACAGTGCCGTGTACGGCCATGTTTTTGTTCGAAGAGGGTTTGGAATACGATAAATACAGGAAAAACCAATGTGGCTAGAGAACTAAAGGAAGGATGCTGTTTACAATTGAATTTCGCGTTTTAATATCACACGCACATTATTCTCACATTTATACTTCCATACTCTGTGGTAGGAATATTCCCATCCTCCGGACTGGAATCGAACCAAGAATCACTTGCTTACGTCTTTGATGCGGTTCAAAAACCGCCGTTCCAATATGGAAGATCCTCTACACTCAATACGAATATAATCTCTCCTTCTCTCTTTCTCTCTGTCCCTCTCTCATAAAGGTGGGGTCAAGCAGCTCACCATTTGGGATGAATATTCCTTTATAAATGTAGCAGTGCATCAAATGTTAAATTATACTAATGTTATATCCTTCGACGTGAGCCGTTACCCCCTTCTACAGTTCAAACCGCATTGTCGGTAACTATTTATGTCACAGTTACGATAAAAGCAGGATCGCCTATTACCTGCCAGAGTGACATCATTTGCGAATTTACTGCGAACTGGTGGAAAATGGCGGAACTATTCTTCCGCCGTTGCCCCAGCAAGCCCTAGAGGGAGTGAAGCCAGTCAATCAGCTGGGAATATCGCCTTGGGACGGTGTTATCTTCAATAAGCACGGCGAACCTTACTGCGTAACCGCCTAGGCTAGGCAACTTGTAATTATGAAAATCCTCTTCTTGCTCGGGATATGCAGGTGTTTACTATATTGCTAAATGTTGACCAGTTTCTGTTTCATTGCCCGCAGCTTGTGTGTAATTTATGAGCCGGATTCTCAAACTGTAACTAATTTGTAAAAAAAAATGTAAACATTGTAATGAATGTTAAAATGTATATTTGAAATGACTGATAATAAAAAGTTAGGTATTCAAAATAAATATCGTGAAACTCTGCCAGTGTTTCTGCAGCTTCCTAGAACATTTTCCCTATGCCTTTTAGGAAACTTGTATATGTAACGGTTTCTCTCGGGGGTTTTGTACATTAGTTTTGCCTAGGATTACTACAGTACAGACGTAACTGATATAAGGCCGAATAGGGTAGGAGGGAAAATACTAATAAACAGGAAAGAGGGAAGCGGCGCTGACTAGTTTTTTGCAGAGACTGTTCATGTCGCACACGTGCGTCCCACGTGTTGCTCATCTACTGATTAACGTGAATCCTGCAGCTGCAAGAGGGGCTTTTGCAGGAGTGCGTTTACTCTGAAACAGATTCTTAACAACCTTTTTGCTTCAAGTTAACATGTAATCCAAACCCTACAGTTTAAATACAATCTATGGCAAGCAGTCAAAGATCTGATGACCCACATTCTAACAAATTTCTCTATGTACGTTCTTAAGAAAGATTATTCTTCTATCCACTTTTCCTTTTTACTTTCTCTACATAGTACATGGTACGTAGGTTTGAGAAGGTATTGCACGCCATATAAAAATTCGATACCGAGATATCACCGGAAATAGACATTTTAGGACCCCCATATAAAAAACACTTTTAGAAAAAGGCCCTGTGTGTGTTCTATGTGTCACTGTGGTATTTATGTTTAATATCCTCCAAGGATGCGACACAAACATTTTGAGGAAAACTCCCCCACCCCAAACTACGCTTTACAAAAAAAAAAAAAAAAAAAAAAAAAAATCGAAGTTTTTAATTTTTTTCAAAAATTATTCTAACGACTTTGATTAAAATGCTAAATGTATATTCTGAATTTTCTTGGAATAGCTTATTGTGACTTCTTTATTCTGGATGAATTTTGCTAAATTTTGCACTACTGGTAAATGAAGGGATAGATAAAAACTAACTACACAAAAAATATAAATCTCTTTAAAACATACAATATATGTCCTGTACAATTTTTTTCGTGGAGTTAACTATTTTGAAAGCGTGTCAACTCTTAACAATGCAAGGAAACGGATTTCATCCACATAGTAACCAGCTTTTAAAGGATTTGGCTATCACTTTAGTCTAGTGCATCCCCTTATTTCCTTACTACTTACAATGAAGTAAGTAATAAGACATTTCTGCTAATGTTTAATTTCTCTATTAGCACGAACTAAATAGAAGAATATAATTTTTAACATTAATTTTCTACCGAAATATATGAAAGTCATGTGAATGGAACACGATTTTTAAATATATATGTTAGATATTATTTCCTTGTATAAAAAGAATTAGGAAATGCAATAAGCTAAAGCGATAATCAAATCTTTTAAAAGCCAGTCGCTATGTGATGTTATTGAAATTCGGTTTTCTTTGCTTGACCGGATAAAACATATGAATAACGACTTCTCATTTGAGAAAAGAATAAGTACCTACGGACAATTTAAGATTATAACAAGGAATGTCTCAGAAACGGTTGACTGTACAAAAAAAAATGCATATAGTCAAATTATATGTTTTAAGTAGATCTAAATTTTGATGTAATAACTTCTATCACTTACGGTTCACCGGTTATAGAAATCAAATTATTCGTATGTCAATTGCCAGGATCATATCAGGATCGCGGTGCGCCGGTATTTCGTCCCGCGGAGTTATTTTACGTTCCAGTAAATCTGCTGACGTGGGACTGTCACTAAAAAACGATCGGTCTGGGTCGGTTTTGAACCACCTTGGGATCAGAAGGCCAGCGCGTAACAGTTATACAAATTTTCTAGAATAAAGAGGTCTTGTGAGACTACTCCCAGAAAATTCAAGATATACATTCTATTTGTAATGAAATATCTTACACAAATGGTATTTTAACCAAAATCGTAAGACTTTTTGAGAAAATCAAAATTTTCGAAAAATGTCCCACATAGAAGGTAGTTGGACATGGGGGGATTTTTCTAAAAATATTCATGTCACATCCTTGGAAGATTCGTAGTCCTCTTACCCTCTCCTTAGTTAGGACTGACACACCCCTAGGACTAACAAGCTGATGCTTAAGGGTCAGAAGCCTGTCGGGGAGCCAACGGCACGAAAACACAGAATGGAGAAACTGGAACGAGTCCTTGCAAGATACTAAACTTAAATACGTTTAGTATTTAACCGACTTTTTGTTAGGAGTCATGCTGTCCACACATACACTAATCGTTTTCTAAAAAAAAAATGTTTGGATTCAGGGCCCTCAAGACATCTATTTCCGGTGAAATCTCGTTATCTCATTATTGTATCTCAGTACCGTCTCTACCTACTATGTACATTCGACAGAGTCTAGAGATAATAAAAATCTGAACAGCATAGTTTTAAAAATGCTGCATATTGTGAATATATTCCTTCATCTTTGATATACTTTATTGAGTTTCAAGGAACTAATAAATTCATTTAACGCCACTATTTATACATTTAAATCTATAAATAAACCCACAATAATCTTATAGTTACAATTGAAGATAAAAAAGTATATCAACACAACATATACCATGAATTAAACATTTATTTCGAAACTATGCAAGTCAACTTATAAAGTAAGAGAATATTTGATTAAAATCTATAATGAATTACTAAAAAATCACATGTGTTCTTTCTATCTACTCCACGCTAATCAAGATGAACAATAACAGAAATAGTCTTATATACATAAATCCTTTATGAACCTTATAATAGTCTATCTAAAGAAAATATTTTTCAGTTAAGCTATTGGGATTAAATCTGACAGAACCATTTTTCTGGAAATATCACAATGATTATCTGGTTTAAAATTGTCCTAGGTGTTATTTATATTAAGAAGATTAAGGTCATTGTTTCCAAGAGTGGTTTTCTAAACATTTATTATGGATTATTCAATTGCCAATTATTTTAGAAGATTTTAATTTGAGGTAATAATATTGGTTAAGAATGTTATTTTGCAAAAACGCATTAATAATTATTATTATTAAAGGATGTGGGCCTTATGAATACTGTAGACCTATTTAAAAAAAAAACAAAAAAACAAAACTTTGAATTTTAGACCTTTCTTCACTTTATGTTTTAGGTAATTAATTGTTCTTACGTAGAAACTATAATAAAAAAATTTAGCAAACAATTTAAACAATCATAATACAGTAAAATCTCTCTAAACTGGGAAACTATGGTTCAATACAAATTCCCCAACCTAACAGGGGTAGAAGAGGGGCAGTTTTTTTTTTTTTTTTTCATTTTGAAAATGAGTGTAGGCTAAATAATGCCAAGTAACTGTTGTGTGTGTGTGTATATATGCATATGTATATAACCACTCGTTCCAGGTTCTCCATTCTCTAGTTTGTGCCGTTGGCTCCCCGACAGATTTCTGACCCATAAACTCACGCTTGTAAGTCCTAGGTGGTCTCAGTTCTATATACGGGGAGGGTAAGCCGACTACGAAAAATATATATTGTGTATATACGTTTACGAACCTAACACTTCTGGTGGTATTTCTTATGTTTGTGTGCAAATTCCAATAATAATAACTACCTGAGCATAAGAAGAGAATTAGAGAACGGCAGAATAAATGAAAATATTTGTATCAGTGTTTGCTTAAGATGTGATGGTTCAGTGTTTGCAGCTTTTTTTTTTTTTTTTTTTTTTTTTTCCCGCTATTTTCTAAGACCTGAGGAAAACTTCAAGACATTTTTAGGATGGCTATTATTCTAAATCTCAGATATACGGGTCTTTACGTAACAGGTCACATGGTTAACCTTCATCTGCTCACTCCGACTATAGATGGAGTGATGTACGTAAATACCGCAGAGACAGCTCAAAGTCGTTCAAAACACTTCAAATTTGTATTTCACTTATGACAATGCTATTAATAAGCACACAAAATGAGATGTACTTATTGGTGTACGTATTGTTCTCTACTAAATATAAAATTAATTTCACTTATTCACCTCCCAACCTACATTTTACTTCTCTTTGTTGTATTTTTATTTAAAATCCCCATTCAATCAAATGTTAAATGTCATAAACAGCAAAAGCATTATAATTTTCTGTTTAGTGGCAAAAGATCTTAAGAGTTTGTCACCGCTTACCACGCCTGCAATTTTGGAGCCTAATTGCTCTTTTGGAATCATAAGTGGGGAATCAGAATAATCGGTGTCCTTCCATTGGAACAAATTGGTACCCAACTGCACATCATATAGGAAATAAACAGAAAGTTAAACATTGATGGACTTCCATTTACTACCATGTGCTACGAAAGGAGAATCTGAAGTTTGATCTTCTTGCTCAAGATCCTCGTAGGCCAACATGGTGGACGATTATACACGCTGTTTATAATGCCTTAGGTTTAGATTAATGAATCACTGAGGTTCACCTGAACGTCATTTGATTGCGAAGCGAAGCAAAGAACTTTCCAGAAATCAATCCAAGCACTGGTAGGCAATATTTGGGTGTCTTTACGTGAAGGATGTGAAAGGCACAATCACTGCATAAATAACTGCTTGAGATAGGCCTCGCCACACCCGGTTTCTGCAGGAATCTATTAATAGCTCCCAACTTTCGGGAAGACGCCTGCACTGGAGTTCGTCATTAACTGGGGTGCTGCAAATCTCAAACCTACTAAATTTAAACAATAATAGGTGTCTTAATAAACTTGGCTCTCCAACGGTTCAACAACAACCAGTTTTTACTTTCTCTACATGTACTATGTACATAGTGTATAGAGCAGGAATTATATTGCATCCAAAAATTCGATACCGAGATTTCACCGGAAATGCATGTTTTGGGACCCCCTGAATAAAAGAAACATTTTTAGAAAAAGATCCGTGTGTGTCTGTGGACAGCATAGCTCAAAAACGAAAAGTCCGTTAAATACCAAACTTGGTTAGTTCAGTATCTCCCAAGGATGCGACAAGAAGATTTTCAAGAAAATACTCCCACCCTAACTACTCTTTACGTGCAAAAAATTTCGAAAATTTTGATTTATCAAAAATGACTTAACGATTTTGATTAAAATCTCTTAATTTAAGATATTTGCATAGCAAATAACATCAAATCTTGAATTTCCTCGGAATAGCCTCTAAAGACCTCTTTATTCGAGATGATTTTTTAAAAATGTTTGCATAACTAGTAAACCGTAAGAGATAGACAAAAACTTATAACACAAAAAATTGTAGATCTCATTAAAACACACAATTTATGCTATATACTTTTTTTTTTTTTTTTTTTTTTCCGAGGGGTTGCCCGTTTTCGAAATATTCCTATTGGTTTCAGTTTTAAAATACTTAAGCTTTTCTAATACGAAACTTTTCAACTCCTGGCCAGACAAAGAAACGGAATTTAATCCCATGGCAACCACATTTTAAAACTGTGACTGTCTGTTTAGCCTAGTGTATTCCCTTATTCTATTCTACTTATAAGGAACTAATAAGACCGTTTCTGTTACTGTGTATCTTGATTAGCATGAAGTGGAAAGAAGAAAACTTTGGAAGATGAAATTATATTTTTTATTTGGATTGTTAGTGAATAAAAATGAAATCTGTTTAGTTTCATTTTTTATTGTTTTTAGGAAAATTTTTATTTATTGGAATAGATTATAATTTTTATATATTGATTTTTACTTTCTCTATTACTTCACCGGAAATGCATGTTTTGAGACCTCCTGAATCCAAAAAGAGCATTTTTAGAAAAATGTCCGTGTGTATCTGTCTGTGAGTATGTGTGTATGTGTGTGTGTGGTGTCTGTGGGCAGCATAGCTCAAAAACGAAAAGTCCATTAAAAATCAAACTTGGTATCTTCCAAGGATGCGACACGAAGATTTTCAAGAAAATCCCCCCACTCTTTACATGGAAGTTTTTTCGAAAATTTTGATTTTCTAAAAAATTGCTCTAACGATGTTGATTAAAATATCATAAATTAAAGATATTTACCTGACAAATAAAATGTATATTTTGAATTTTCTGGAAGTCTCTGAAGACTACTTTATTCTGCATGAATTTTAGGAAATTTTGCATAACTACTAAACCGTAAGAAATGGACAAAAACTTAACACACAAAAATTGAAGAACACGTTAAAACACACAATTTATGTTATACATTTTTTCGTGGAGTTGATCGTTTTTGAGATATTGCTTGTTTGTGGTTTCAGCCTTGAAAAACATACTTTTCTCATATAGGAATTTGCCAACTCGGTCCATACAAACAAACAAACTTCAGTCACAGAGCCACCAGCTTTTGGCTTTCACTTTAACCTATGGTACTCCCTTATTTCATTTCTACTTACAACAAAGCAAGAAATAAGACTATTTCTGCTAAGATTTCTCGATTAGCATGAAATCAATAAAAGAATAGGCTTTTTAAAAATAATTTGTTACAGAGATATAGAGAAAGACATGTGAATGGAACTCATCAGATTTTTTAATCAGGTAGGTTTAAGTAAAACATGCTTATTAATATTAATAATTTGTTACAGAGATGTAGAGAAAGTCATGTGAATGAACACATCACATGTTTACTACTACATGCACAGTACGTGTAGACAGAATAAAAACCGTACACATATTTATTTTATTTTTATTTTTACTTTCTCTAGCCCCGTATGTACGATGTACATAGGGACAGAGAAGTATTGTATTCCACCCAAAAATTCGATGTCGAGATTTCACCGGATATACATGTTTTAGGACCCCATGAGTCCAAAAAAAGCATTTTCAGAAACAGGTCCGTGTGAGTGTGTGTGTGTGTGCGTGTGTGTGTGTGTGTCTGTCTGTCTGTCTGCCTGTCTGAGTGTGTATCTGTGGACAGCATAACTCAAAAACGAAAAGACGGTTAAATACCAAACTTGGTATTTAAGTTTGGTATCTTCCAAGGATGCGACACGAAGATTTTCAAGAAAATCCCCCCACCCCTAACTACCCTTTACATGGAAAAATTTTCGAAAATTTTGTTTTTCTTAAAAATGGCTCTTAACGATTTTGATTAAAATATCACACATTAAAGTTATTTCTATCACAAATAAAATGTATATCTTGAATTTTCTGGGAATAGCTTCTAAAGACCTGTTTATTCTGGCTGAATTTTGCTTAATTTAGAATAACTAGTAAACCGTAAAAGATAGAAAAAAAACTTACTATTCAGATCTCGTTAAAATACACAAGTTATGTTATATACAATATATATATATACTTATGGTAGCTACAATCATCATTTTTTTAAAATTTTCTATTTAAAGGGTTGTTTGGGGAGGGAGATTTTCCTCAAAATCTTCATGTCTCATCCATTTAATATCTCACAGATATTAAACTTAAATACCATGTTTGATATTTTACCTAATTTTAGTTTTTGCGTTATCGTGTTCATAGAAAGATACTAAACCTCAATACCATGTTTGATATTTTACCAACGTTTCGCTTTTGAGTTATCGTGTTCAAAGACACACGATCACACACATGAACCTTTAAAAAAAGAAAAGTAAACAGGGGGCCCTAAAACATGTATTTTCAGTGAAATCACTTTAACGGATTTTTGGGAGGAATGTAGAGAAAGTAAACAAACAACATATTTTCATAAAGTTCTGAATTCGTATTGTAAGGGAAAGTAAGGGAAGGCAACAATGGCCTCATTTAGTGTTTGTCCAATGGCGTACCTTTTGTAACCAACGGTAGCGTATCTACTGCGTAGAGACAGCTGCATTCCAACTCAACATGGAGTTACTGCTTGCAATTATACTTTTGTGAACAGCTTTCAAATTGCCGTTAAGGAAGGGAAAAGTATCTCCAGAAAAGATCTGGACACCTTTAGACTATTCCAGCCACTCATAGACTTCATTACATTAAAGTGACATGAATATATTTGTGGCTGTCCAATTTTCAACTGCTGTTCGAACAAGTTCTTACAGTCTTCGTTATTGTGATCTAGTTCAACTTTTCTCTGTCACATTACTTTGTTCCGCGACGTCGTCGCTTGATATACACGCACGGTTGCCTGTTCTCTTGGACGGTTCACTCATTGACACAAGACTTCCGCAATATCTGGCAGAAGCAGCACCTACTGCTCGCCACAGTAGTCATCACGAACCTTTTTACTAATCACTCACTCATTCAATCGACTCTGCCTTGAACACGGGAGAGTGTTCTTTTGCATATATAGCATATGATATCTCTACAGAACTCTTCTCGAACGTGCTGGAAACAATCTGGGGGCGGGGGAAGAGAGATTTCCAGAAGATTCTAGTTCGCGCAATCGTTCTTGACCACTGAAATGTTTAAATGTAAGCTTGGTTGCGAGTTATTTACCTGTTTTCAGTAGTGGCGACATCTCATTGTGATGAACTCACTCGCTCAAGTATGATTGAAATGTTTATTTCACATGCCTCTATACAGAAATTTTGTAGTTACCTAAAATAGTTTTAATAAAGATTTCAGTTCAACATAACTTCTCACCGAATAAAACAACTGGTTAATATTTTATCTCATTTTAATTTTTCTATGCCTGACATATCTTCGCCTTTCGTGCAATCACTGTCAATTCTATTATCCTCGTCTTTGTTTTCCATCCATTGCGGGTTCAAACTCGGTGGAGGACAATGGACATTTTTGGACAATAAAGGGGGTCTCTGAGCAAAGTTTCCTCTCTTTCACGCCCAATGTAGAATGAGTTACTAATCAATATCAGTTCTACTAAGAACCATAGTAGTTTAAGAGCTGCTATCCATCTCACTGTCTCCAATATAATTATTTCTGTTCTATCCATTTAGATTACCTTTCTCCTTTTTTTTTTTTTTTTTTTTTTGGTCAATTTCTGTTTCTCTTGTAGGACATGCTTTTTTTCCACCCCTAGCGGTCCCAATGATGTTTTCTTCATGAGTATGGTTGTCTTGAAATTTTCTAGGGACAGAACTATGCGAGACGGGATACAGGGGGGGGGGTAGGATTTTTTTTGGAAAAGCCAGGAAAATATCGATCCTTATACTTAGCCTCTTCCTTCGAGCATTTATGAAAGTTGACAATCACCTCAAGAGTATGACTATGAAGTGTTTCTCCTTTTAACTTTGAAATTAAAGGGGGTAATATACAGTTAAAAGGTAAAGTTAACATATACACACTAACATCCGCACGACCACACTTTACGCTAAGCCATACTTAGGGACAGACGATTTACATTACATCAAGTAACCAAAGTCATAATTTCGCTAAATAACAGAAGAGAGAAGGATAGAACCAGACCGTTTAAGAACAAATATGCGAGGTATACATTGTCTGAGAGCGCTGCTTATCTTTATTTATCTCTTTCCGGTAGGCGTAAGATATTTAAGACCTTGGCATCTAACTGCATCACAATGTCGTGAAATATGACACCTTTAAGGTGAATGTAAATGTCACAAATTCCGCGTTTGGGTGTGTAACAATTGCAAAACAGTGTAATGAACAGTGACTGCTGCATTTAATCATCCTGCACTGTAAGCATGATTTGTATCATGTGACAGACATTCCAGTGAATTCAGTTGTGCAATGTGTTTACCTCAAGTTTGTTGGACTCTCCTGATTCAGAGAACTGTATTTATGCAAATAAGAGTGTTTGTTAGTCGCTACATGAATTTAATGGCATGTAATCAAACTATTGTTTACGTCTGCAAGCAAATATTAATATCATATTCAGCCCCTCCTCCTTTCCTCCCCCCTTTTTGTCTTTGTCTTGAATGCGACAGCTATACAGTTCATGCACAATTAAAAGGTGATTATCACATTCTAAATAATGCACAATCGGCTAATTATGGCATACCAGATATAATCGTTGCTAAGGAATGACGCCATGAGTGCCTTTAATTTCATGGAACTCATCTGTAACAAAAAACTCAAATCTTGTCTCATTGACAATTATGCCAACATTCAAATACGAAAACTGTCTTATTAAAAACCTATGTAGTACATTTACATGACTTTCTGTATCCCTTTATCACTTATTAGTGGGTATAAAAACTTTTCCTACAAAAGTTCGTTTTTCTACTTCATTTTAATCGAGATAAATCTTTGCAGATATAGCCACATTACACGCTTCGATATAGATATAAAAAGAATAGCAGCAATCAAATATTAAATAACTAGATTCTATTATGCTCGGCATAATTTCCATACAGAGTAAATTGAGAAAGAAATAAAAGAAGCTGATGTGTTCCATTCACATGACTTTCCCTAGCTGTTCCACATCTTCCACAAGATTAACCTTTTATCTACACCATGCTAATCGAGATAAACATGTCCAAAAATAGTCCTATTTCTTGCTTCCTTGTAAGTAGAAGGTGAATAAGAGAAAATACTATGCTGGTTGCTATGTGAAAAAATTTACAATTGGTTCACGTGCTTTCTAGGAGTAAACAAAAGAGAGACGAAAAGAAAGATGACTTCCTGTTTGAGTAAAGTTTAAGTAGCTTAGAGTTGAAACCAATAACACGGAAAGTCTCAGAATTGCTTAGCTCTACAATAAAAACGCACATGACAAAATGTATGGTTTCACCAGATCTACATTTTTTGTGCAGTAAGATTTTGTCTATGTCTGGTTTATCAGTTATACAAAAGTCATTCAGAATGAAGAGGTTTTCAGGGCTATTCCCAGAAAACTCAAGATAGTTATTTTGATTGTTTTAAAATATATTGAACAGATAGCATTTTAGTCATAATCGTTAGAGCCATTTTTGAGAAAATAAAAAAAAAAAAAGTAAATGTTTCATCTAAAGGGTAGCTGCGGGTTGAGGAATTTTCCTGAAAATCTTCGTGACGCATCCTTGGAAGTTTGGTATTTAACCGACTTTTCGTTTTTGAGCTATGCTGTCCACAGACACACACACATAGACTCTCATAGATGTTTTTTTAAAAATGCCTCTTTTTTGGATTCTGGGACACTAAAACATACATTTCCGGTGAAATCTAGGCCATCTAAACCTCTCTATGCCTCGTATATTGTACATACGTGCTAGAGAAATCAAAATAATTAAATATAGCTACTAGAATTTAAATTAGATTTTACTAATTTCGCTAATTAGACTTTACTGCTTCTTAATTTTTTAGAAGGGGTATTCCAATCCCCAAAACTCCCCCTAGCTATGCCTCGGTTAAAACAGCAGCTCAAAAGCATATTTTGGAGGCAAAACCTATCAAGAAAAGAGAAATCTAAGCCCTAAGACTTCCACCACTATTTAGTGTTGATTATCTTAGTTGGCTATATTCTTCTTTATTGTGGAGGGTAATCATACATAGATGAAAAGAAACATTTAGGTATTCCTCTGCTACCTTGTTATGAAAATGAATGACCGAAAATTTCGTGATTGACCTCTCTATACTTTTGAGGTGTTTATGAAAGAATTGCGCGGCAGACAAAGAGAGAAGAAAATGGTTGAACAAGTTGCAAATTTCCAAGCTGATGGTGCATTGTACTATATCGAACCGAGGATCAGGCGTTTCGTCTGGGACTGGCATTCAGGAGGTCTTGGGCTCGATTCCCGTGGCCGACCTCTCTGATCCATGGGTTTTCCGTGTCACTAGGCGGGTCATCTCCATTTCAAGGTCTCTCAGGGCTGTGTTGGCAAGGACTGCTGTGGTGGCACCCTTCCGTGATGGTAGACGCACTTTGGAAATGCAGCTCTCGGCGGCGGAATCGTGTTGTGGGGTCTATAGCACCCAGGGGGCTCGTTCTGAACTGGGGCATAGGCTCCTAGCGCGAGATAAACTGCTTGTAATATTTTAGGGATCCTCTATGATGACGATTTTCAAGCAATCCGGTTTGGCAGGCCGTCGATAATACTCCCATATCATCTTATTCTCCTGGAATCTTCTCCGGAATGACACACGCACACACTATACCCTCATACAGATAAAGAAACTGTGAGTACATCAATAGTTGTCGATCGCTTTATGGCCCACAACTGATCCTTCATGGATTTAAAAGTGACTTTACCAAAACAGCAATCTAGTTCTAGAAGTAAATACTTGCATTCAATAAAACCGGGGCAAGCTATACTCCAAATATTTCACATTCAAATATATTACATTTTAGAGCTCTGTCCCAAAACCAAAAACAATATTCGTACGCGCAAACTTTACGTATGTTTCTGACAATTAATGTTTGGGGAAACACTAACTCCGAAGGAATGAATATTTAAACGGAGAAAAGCGCCGAAAGAAAAAGACAACAATTGGATGCTGTGCAGAGCAACTTGATGAGAGATGTTTGCCGGATCTGACGTCATCCTTTGCTTGAAGCAGACAAGAAGGGGCCTTGTCTGGTCATTTTTAAATGTACTTCATGGCATGGGCCAGGCTCTGCATGTCTCTCTGCTCGCGATTCGTCTCAAAGATTACCATGACTGTGGAACGCCACCTCTGAAAGCTAATAGGTGCCTTAGCAGAGTACCAGGGTTCGAATTAACGGAGGGGATGGCACATTTCCCTCTCTCATTCAATATTTTCCCGCCTTCTTAAAGAAGAATTACCTAATTGGCAGAGCTTTTTTTAAAGTAATATTTAAGTACCTTCAAACAGAGCAGTTATAGTCCTTATAATACTGAGAATTTCGTCAAATCAAAGCAGAATGTTTAATGTAAATATAGTGAGTGAATTGTGCTTAATATTTACATTAGCCCGCCTAGTTAGTGTGGGAGTAGCGTGTCTGCTTCACATTCAACAGATCGCCAGTTCGAATCTCGCTTAGAGTGGGTTATTTGGATAAGTTTTTTTTCCGGTGTTTTCCTTATCCTGAAAAGACGAATGTCGAGTTACTTGAAGCTCCATGGATCCCGAGATCATTTGAGTATCATTTCACCAATTTCATTCATCGTCCGATATGATCAACCAGTTTAAAGGAGGTTAAGCTGGTAGAACAAATACTTCGTTGTTCCCACGTATCGGTGTAAATTGCACCACCACCACCACCACCACCACCGCCACCACCACCACCACAATTTATGTAGATAACACCAATACTACTGGGATTATTTCTTTTACAGGTATAAAACACAAATTGGATTCTATGTGGGACGGGGACCCCGGTCTGCCTGTCCGACTGTCGCAGTGCTTCAGTCTAGAAACTGCAGGGACCCTATCATTGCTGCGCCGTCACTCCTGGTTCCGGCCGCACTCTCACCTCATCCCTCCGTACCAGGGGTGCGCCTCGGAGGTATAACAGCCTGAGGTTCGGTGCCGAGTCCCCTCCGACCGCATCCTATCCAATCCTTGTAAAGAGTAAGTATTTGAAAATCCTCTTCTTCTTCCTCTTCAGGGATAGATTTTAAAGTCTGTTTCACCTCAGAAACTATCTTCCCATCGTAATCTCAGCCTTCCTATTAATCTTCTACTTCGTGGGATGTACAGAAATACTTGTTATTCTATTGCGATACTTTCTTTCAGCATGTTGTTTCAATAGGTCAATGTTTACTTTCGCTACATAGTACATGGTATGTAGGTAGAGAAGGTATTACATTCCACAAAAAAGTACGATACCGAGATTTCGCTGGAAATACAAGTTTTATGGTGCGAAAAAAAAAACATATTTAGAAAAAGGACCTTCTGTGTGTGCGCACGCGTGTGTGTGGGTGTGTGTTCGTATGCCTGCCTTTCTGTAACCACGATAACTCAAAAATCTTATGTGTACCATTCACATGACTTTCTCTATATCCCTGCAACAAATTATTCTTAAAAAGCTTATATACTTCTATTAACTTCATGCTAATCAGTAAAACATTAGCAGAAATAGCCATATTACTTGCTTCCTTGTAAGTAGAGGTGAAATAAGGGAGTACCATAGGTTAAAGTGATAATCAAAAGCTGGTTGCTATGTCACTGAAGTTCCTTTGTTTGTAAGGACAGCAGTTGACAAATTCCTGTATGAGAAATGTATAAGTTTTTCATAGCAGAAACCAAAAATAAGGAATGTCACAAAAATGACGAACTCCACGAAAAAAATGTTTATAACATAAATTGTGTGTTTTAACGTGCTCTACATTCTTTGTGTGTAAGTTTTTGTCCATCTCTTACGGTTTAGCAGTTATTCAAAATTTAGTAAAATCCATCCAGAATAAACTGCTTTTCAGAGGCTATTCCCAGAGAATTCAAGATATACATTTTATTTGTCAGGTAAATATCTTTAATATGCGAAATTTTAATCAAAATCGTTAGAGCCAATTTTGAGAAAATCAAAATTTTCGAAAAAAGTTCCATGTAAAGGGTAGTTGGAGGTGGGGGGATTTTTCTCAAAATCTTCGTGTCACATCCCTGGAAGATGCTAAGCTTAATACCAAGATTGGTATTTTACCTACTTTTCGTTTTTGAGTTATCGTGTTCACAGACACACGGACACACACACACATACACACACACACACACACGGATCTTTTTCCGAAAATGTTTTTTTAGATAAAGGAGACCCTAAAACATATATTTCCGGTGAAATCTCGGTATCGAATTTTTGAGTGGAGTGCAATACATTCTCTATACACTATGTACATAGTGCCTATAGAGAAAGTAAAAATCTGATGTGTACCATTCACATGACTTTCTCCATATCCCTGCATCAAATAATTCTTACAAAGCTTATACTTCTATTTACCTTATGCTAATCAGAAAAAATTAGCAGAAATAGTCTAATTACTCGCTTCCTTGTAAGTAGAAGCGAAATAAAGGACAACCGTAGGTTAAAGTGACAGTCAAAAGCTGGTTGCTATGTCAATGAAGTTCCTTTGTTTATATGGATAGGAGTTGACAAGTTCCTGTATGAGAAAAGTATACGTTTTTCATAGCAGAAAACAAAAATAAGGAATGTCACAAAAACGACGAACTCCACGAAAAAAATGTAAATAACATAAATTGTGTGTTTCAAAGTGCTCTACATTTTTGGTGTAGTACGTTTTTGTCCATCTCTTACGGTTTAGCAGTTATTCAAAATTTAGTAAAATTCATCCAGAATAAACTACTCTTCAGAGGCTATTCCCAGAAAATTCAAGATATACATTTTATTTGTCAGGTAAATATGTTTAATATACGAAATTTTAATCAAAATCGTTAGAGCTATTTTTGAGAAAATCAAAATGTTCGAAAAAAGTTCCATGTAAAGGGTAGTTGGGGGTGGGGGTATTTTTCTCAAAATCTTCGTGTCGCATCCCTGGAAGACACTAAACTTAAATACCAAGTTTTGTATTTTACCGACTTTTCGTTTTTGAGTTATCGTGTTCACAGACACACGGACGGACACACACACACGCACACACACACACACACACACACACACACACACACACACACACACACACACACGGACCCTTTTCCGAAAATGGTATTTTTTTGGATAAAGGAAACCCTAAAACATATATTTCCGGTGAAATCTCGGTATCGAATTTTTTGGTGGAGTACAATACATTTTCTATACACTATGTACATAGTGCCTATAGAGAAAGTAAAAATGAAAAGTCTGTAAAATACCAAATGTCGTGTTTAGATTTAGTATTTTCCAAGGATGTGGCTCGAAGATTTTTAGCAAAAGCCCCTCACCACAAACTACCTTTACATGGCAAAATTAGAAACTTTTGATTTTTTCAAAATTTCGTTAAAACCACAATTTATGTCATATACATTTTGTTTTGTTTTGTGGAATTGATCATTTTTGAGGTATTTCTTGCTCTTGGTAACAGTTTTAAAATCCTTTTTTTTTAAATTTTTATACGGGATTTCTGAACTCTTGGCAATGCATAGATATGGATTTCAACCACATGACAATTTGTTTTAAAAGATTTGAATATGGCTTTAGCCTAGTGCATTCCCTTATTTCCCTTCTACTTATAAAAAAACAAGTACTAAGACCGTTTCTGCTGTTTTCTCTAGTAGTATGAGGTAGATAGAAGAATCATTTTTAACACTTTGTTACAGAGATGTAGAGAAAGTTATGGGAATGGAACACATCAGATTCTTTCTTGTAAAATGATTTTAATTGGTCTCTTATATTGTATATATCATCTCTTAAAGCATGTCCTAATATTCGTCTTAAATTCTCGTCTCTGTGGATTCAATTTTTCTTGTCTGTGTTCTATTTAGGGCCCAATCTCACTGCCGTTATTTAGAGATGGAACAGCTAGAAATTTGTAAAATGTTTAAACTGTGTCTATTATGTTTTATTTCCCCAATTTCTGTGGATAGTACTCACATAAATTGAAATTCAGCTAATGTGTGTTCTAAATTATGTTATTGGCCATATGAAATTATAAATCCTAAATAATTAAACTTATTAACAAGCTGAATTACACATACATTCAAGTTGAACGTTCAAATCAATATCAAAGAATATGTGGTTAACGATTAACTTAACAAAAATTTGTGTTTGACATACAAATACATATCTGCATTTTTTGTGTAGTAACTTTTGACTATCTCATGCGATTTACCCGTTATACAGAAATCATTATAGGCTAAATATATAGTATTTTAATCAAAACGTTAGCCAGTTTTGAGAATATAAAATATAATGACAATTTTTTTCATATAAAGCAAGTTTGGGGTTTGGGTTTCCTTGAAAATCTTCGCATTACATCCTGGATTTCGACTCAAGTTTAGCATTTAACTGAGTTCTCTGCATCTCTGCTCACACATGGTTTTTCTTTGGATTCAAGGATTCCCAAAATGTATATTTATGGTGTAATATCGATGTGTAACTTTTGGTGCAATGCAACACCTACTTCTTGTCCACACAATCATCTAAAATCTGCTGGGTACCGGCGGAGAATGTAGAAATAAAAGCATAAAAATAGACAAAAACTTTCTTTAAAATGAGATCTGTTAAAGATTGCATCAAATGCATTTTATTTATTTTTAGTGGAGTTAACTGTTTCGAATATATTTTCTTTACTTTAAAACAATTGTAGATTTCCTAAATGGGAAGTCGTTCTCGTTTTACTTTCTCCAGATCAACCAAAGAAAACTAAACCTCAAAACTCTCACAAAGGGACCTGCTCTTAAAAGAATTGACTATGTCTTAAGCCCAGTGTATTCCCTTGGAAATATGCAACAGAAACATTTCTACAGATATTTATTTCAGTTATTCGGTTATAGAAGAATAAGTTTTTATAAGAATAGTTTGCTGACGAAAGGGCAGAGAATGTCTTGTAATGTAACATATACGATTTTTGCTACTGTTCCCTCTCCAGCGCATTTGCATCCCTTATTCGTTTCCATACAGCTTTCTACTCGATCTAATTTTTCTTTGCCCTTCCTTTCCCATTTCTTCTTTGTGGTTCAAATCGTATATCTTGCTTTCGAAATCTTGCATCATTTATCTTTATTACATGGCCATACCAATTAGTTCTTTTTCTCATTTAGTCTATTATCCCTTTTTTCTACATTATTTATCTTTTCCTTTCTTACTCGTCTCGGGAATTCCATCTCGATGACTCTTAGGTTTTGTTCTTTTTATTGTGTTGTCCAGTTTTCGGTACCACGCAATGTCACTCTTTCCACTCCTTTTTGTAGATTCTTTTGATAGGAAAACATTACAGCGCTGCACTAATGAATCTAACATCCCTCTAGTTTATTTTTCTTACCCGCTTATTTCCTTTGTGTTTTGAGGAATACTGTAATATTGCTGTAATGCTGAGCCAAAATGTACAACACCTAAAAGTTCTGTGTGTTTCAATTGAAATTGTCATAATTACTCCTGTTATATTTGTTTTATCCAAATGTATTTCTAACTCTCACTTCTTTACTATCCTATACATTCTTGCACTTATAATCCACAAATTGTACCGGTCAAGTGTCACTTGGTCATCTGAAAAAAGTTTGTTTATCTACACCAGGTGGACCAATTGCCCCATATTTGAGTGTGCAGATATCTCTTCGTGAGCGAACTTCGTTTTACTCCTCTTGCTTAGCAGCGGAGACGATGAACGGATCGCGCTGAGTGAGGTAAAGGAAACGTCGCTTAGGCCATTTCCTCACTGGCAGGATTTAACTCGAAAGACCCCCTTGAATTTTCTAACTCTTTTCTGCACGAAGGGATATCTGCACACGTCAAATACGGGACAGTTGGACCACCTGATATTAGCCAGTCTGATTGCCTCTTGGTTAGGTGCTGGTATTCTGATCAAATTCGCGGATTTTTAACTGTACACTTTGTTATATACAATTTCATGTGGAGTTAGCCATTTACGAGTTATTCTTTTTCATTGGTTTTAAAAAACTTAAACTTTTCACAAACGGGAAGGTGCCATTTGTTTCATACATCTTTTATTTTACTCCTGACCAAACAAAGAGAACCGAATTTCATTTGTATTACAAAGCGACCAGCTTTTAAAGGCTACGGCTTTAGCCTAATGTATTTTGCGATACTTTTCTCAAACGGCATTTCAAAGCCATCAGGTAGCGACCGAAGTTCTGACTATTACTTTAGTTTATTTATTGTATTTCCTTATTCCTCTTGTACAAGACATGTAATAAAACCATCCATGTTAATGTATCTTGTTAACGTGACGTAGATAAAATCTTTGTAACAATTCTAAGTTGTAGAAGCGGTGTAAAAGATTATGTGTATGTAGTGGATCGGATTTTTTAAAATTTGTTTACACAATTAACCAAACACTTTTGCTTTAACTACATCAGAAACAGTTAAGGAAATTTGGAATTATGACGACTTAATAGTGCCCCCAATTTCCATTTATTATGGGCACATTGCTTTAGATAGCCTAGCAAACATTAAAAATCTTATGTGTTCCATTCATATGACTTTCTCTACCTGCTCTGCAAATTAACTTTCTTACAAAACATTATTCTATTATATACATCATGCTTATTGGAGATAAAGATTAGCAGACATTGTATTACTTGCATGCTTCTAAGCAGAAGGGGAAATAAAGGAATACATTAGGCTAAAGCAATACCCAAAATATTTTAAAGCTGGCCGCTATATGAACAATTTAAGTTCGGTTCTGATTATAATACCAGGAGTAAAACAAAATAGAGACGAAAAAAAGACGACTTCCTATTTGAAAAAAAGTTTAAGTAGTTTAAAATTGAAACCAATAACAAGGAATATCTCGAAAACGGCTAACGCTACAAAAAATGTATATGACATAAATTGTATGTTTTAATGAGATCTACTTTTTTGTGTAGTAAATTTTTATCCATATCTTACGATTTACCAATTTCCAAAATTCATCCCCAGGAGATCTTCATAGGCTATTTCCAGAAAATTCAAGATAATAATATATTTTATTTTTTATGTAATTATCTTTAATATACAACATTTTCATCAAAATCATTAAACTCATTTTGAGAAAAACAACATATTCATAAATATTCAAATTTAAAGGGTAATTTGAAGTGGGAGGATTTTCTTGAAAACCTTTGTATCCATTCTTGAAAGATACTGAACTTAAATACCAGGTTTGGTATTTAATACTCTTCATTTTTACTTTCTCTAGCCCGCATGTGCAATGTACATAGTGGATAGAGAAGGTATTGTATTCCGCCCAAAAATTCTATGTTAAGATTTCACCGGAAATATATATTTTGTGGTCCCCTGAGTCTGAAAAAAACATTTTTAGAAAAAGGTCTGTGTGTGTCTGTGTACAGAGTAGCCCAAAAACAAAAGAACGTTAAATACCAAACATTGCATTTAGATTTGGCACCTTCAAAGGATGCGACAGGAAGATTTTCAAGAAAATCCCCCACCCCCAACTACCCTTTTCAAGCAAAAAAATTCTAAAATTTTGATTCTCACAAAAATAGCTCTAACGATTATTAATAAAGATATTTACAAGACAAATAAAATGTCTATCTTGAATTGTCTGGGAATAGCCTCTGAATACATCTTTATTCTGAATGAATTTTGCGGAATTTTGCATAACTGGTAAACCTTAAGAGATAGGTAAAAACTTATTCTACAAAAAGTGTAGAGCTCGTTAAAACACACAATTTATATGCTATACAGTTTATTCATATGTTGACCATTTTGAGATATTCCCTGTTATTGGTTTCAGCTTTAAAATACTTATATTTTTCTGATACGCGAATTTCTAAACTCCTGTCCATACAAACAAAGGAACTTCAGTCACATAGCAACCAGCTTTTGACTATCACTTTAACCTATGGTACCCCCTTATTTCCCGTCTACTTACAAGGAACAAAGCAATAAGACCCTTTCTGCTAAGCTTGTCTCGATTAGCATTAAGAAAATATAAGAATAAGCTTATTAACAATAATTTATTGCAGAGATGTAGAGAAAGCCATGTGAATGGAACACATCAGATTTTTGAGCTATGCTGTCTACACGCACACATACACATTCACACCCATATGGAATTTTTTCTAAAAATGTGTTTATTCAGGGGACCTCAACACATATATTATGGGTGAAATGGTGACATCGAATTTTGGTGGAATGCAATACCTTCTCTGCCTATTATGTGCATAGTAACGTGTAGAGAAAGTAAAAATATTGATGCAATTCTAATGAAGTAAACACTACATAATTAAGTGAAGCGAGAGAAAATCCTTTGAAGCACTTCTTTGTGCCTGGAACTAGAGATATTCATAGAACTAATGCCTTGTGGAGAGAGCAAGAAGTCTCTCAGACGAGAGTTAACTTTAGGTTCAGTCTCCAGACGTTCCATGCAAACAGATGTTTATGTCTGACTCGGCAAAACTTAACAAACTTAACGGCCAGAAGACGGAATTAGCAACGACAACTTCTACACAAGAGGTGATATTCTGATTTTATTTGAAAACAGCCACTCTCTGAAAGCACAAGAAATTAGCTTTCACCCGGTACTGCAACAAATTATCAGATTGTCACTGAGGTATTCTGACCCCTCTGAATTTCTGATATTATACGAAGGTATCTGCACAAACTTATGTTCAGTTGCAGAAACGCTAATCAGAAATGATTGGATTTCGATCAGTGATAATGGTTTGATAAGCAGGGTTCAGACTCTGAAGAGATGTCATCTTTTAATCCCTGCATCACAGACATCGTTAAGGTGTGCATACATTTTATTATGGTTTCCTGAGCATGCAGATTTATGAAGTCATTCTTACTTTCTCTAGCACGTTTGTACAATGCACACAGTATATACAGAATGTATTGTATTTCACCCAAAAATTCGAAAGCGAGATTTCACTGGAAACTCGTGTTTTGGGGTATTTTGAATCCAAAAAAGAGCATTTTAGAAAAAGGTCCGCGCGTGCATGTGTGCATAATATAACCCAAAACAAAAAGTCGGTTAAATACCAAACTTTATATTTACGTTCAGTATCTTCCAACGATGCCGCAAGTAGATTTCCCCAGGAAAATACCCCCAACGACAACTAGCTTTTACAAAGAACATTTTTAGAATTTAGCTCTAACGATTTTGATTAAAATACTTTATGTTTACGATATTTTTATGACAACCAAAATGTATATCCTGAATTTTCTGGGTACAGCCACTGAAGACCTGTTTATTTTGGATTACTTTTGTATACTTGATGAATCGTAAGAAGTAGACTAAAACTCGCTAAAACACAATTTGTCATATACATCATTTTTGTAGAAATGTTCCGTTTTAATTTTGAGCTGCTTAAACTTTCCCCAAACGAGAAGAGTTTTAGTCTATCTCTTCCGGTGTACCAGTTACACAAAATTTATACAAAAGTCATCCAAATAAAGAGGTCTTCAGAGGCTATTCCCAGAAAATTCAGGATAGACAAATCGTTTGTCATTAAATTATTTTAAATATAAGGTATTTTAATCAAAATCGTTATAAGTCAAATTCGAAAAATGTTCCATGTAAATGATAGGGTTGGGGGGATTTTCCTGAAAATCTTCATGTCGCACCTTTGGAAGATACCAAACTTAAATGTTAAGTTTGCGTATTTAACGGAATTTTCCTTTTTGAGCTATGCTGCCCACAGACACACACACACAGATATGTTTCTATATATATATATATATTTTTTTTTTTTTTTTTTTTGACTCAGGGTGTCTTAAAGCACGTATTTCCGGTGAAATATAGGTATCCAACGTTTCCTTGGAATACAATACCTTCCCTATCTACTATGAAAATTATATATACGTAATAGAGAAAGCAAAATAAAATCCATCAAAGCAATAAGTGTGATACATCATTGTAAAGAAAAAGTAACAGGAGCTGGATTTAAGCTGAGTTTATCTGTAGTAATTGCACGAGTGATGTTTCATCTTACTGATAATTTCTCGAATTATACCAGAGTGCAATTTGATAAGACTATTTCACGATTAACTTTAAGTACCTAACAAAATACACTTTCTTGTGTAAAACTATATTTAGACTTATTATAAACACATGAAAAGCATATTATTATGTTTTCTTTCTTAGTTAAAATAAATAAAAAATAAATATGTATGTATCATTGCCATAGTCAACTATTCAGAGCGTGAATAATAATAACACGATTAAACGCAGAAAATTTAGTAAGATAACCAAAGATTAACGGAGTGAAGGTAAAAAAGGTTTTAGTAACACAAACATGTGTTACATTTATTGGAACAGAATTAGTTGAAGGTGCAGTTGTTAACAAAGGTTAATTTGGTTGGAATTTGTCGATTTTCTGAAGTGGAGTGGACTGGACTGAGATGGATGCAGAGAGAATAACAGTGAGATGAGTAAGATTTCGCAATTTCTCTATTATTGATGAATGATGCTGTTTGCTTATCTGCGGGTATGATTTCAGTATTCTGCATTGGCGTGACCTGTGATTTTTATTTATCCTTGTCCGTGTATTCCAATTGAACCATATTTGTTACCGCTATTGGTCGGGGAGAATGAGTTGTGATTTTTTTTAGCCTAAACCAGCTTTCTGGGCATACATCTTCGTCCATTTTGATATCTCATTCCAACAACAAATTCCAACCAAATTAACTTTTGATAGTTGTGTTTTTAAACAACTTCACCTTCAATTAATTCTGCTCCAATAAATGTAACATGTGTCTGTGTTACTAAAATCTTTCTTCACTAGTAACTTTGGATGTATTGTATAATAAATCAACCACCTGTGTGTGTGTGTGTGTGTGTGTGTGTGTGTGTGTGTGTGTCTGTCTGTCTGTCTATCTGTCTGTCTGTCTGTGGACGTCATAGCTCAAAAACCAAAAGACAGTTGAATACCAAACTTGATATTTAAGTTTGGTATATTCCCAGGATGCGACACGAAGATTTTCAAGAAAATCCCCCACCCCCAACTACTTTTACAAGGAACTTTTTGATTTTCTCGAAAAAGGGTCTAATGATTTTGATTAAAATATTGTATATTAAAGATATTCACCTGACAAATAAAATGTATATCTTGAATTTTCTGGGAATAACCTCTGAAGAGTACTTTATTCTGGATGAATTTTACGGACGTTTGCATAACTGCTAAACCGTAAGAGATGGACAAAAACTTACCACACAAAAATGTAGAGCAGGTTAAAACACATAATTTATGCTAAATACATTTTTTAGTGGAGTTGGTCGTTTTTTTAGATATTCCTTGATATTTGGTTTCAGCTTTTAAAAGCTTATGCATTTCTCATACAGGAATTTGTCAACTCCTCTCCATACAAAGGAACTTCAGTCACACAGAAACCAGCTTTTGACTATCCTTTGACTATAGTACTCCCTTATTTCTCTTCTACTTATAAGGAAGCAAGTAATAAGATTATTTCTTTTAATTTTTCCTCGATTAGCATGAAGTAAATATAATAATAATAAGCTTTTTATCAATAATTTGTTGCAGAGATGTAGAGAAAGACACGTGAATGGAACCGTTACACAGTATTATGACATTGCTTTTTGTTTATTGTTCTGTGATATATTTTAACAGAGCCAGTTTTAGGATTTCTGTAGTTTTATTGTGTATTTTAAATTATAATGATCTAACTTCTAAACCTTCTTAAAATATACAAATAACAAATATATGTTTTACAGGCTCGCCAACGCAATTCCAAGTTGACCAACATAATGGATGAATAAATTTATTCTCGAAGCTTACGTATTCAAAACGACCTCAATTCGCATTGAATTTAACATGTGAAACAAAGGTTGTATTGAAATGGAATGGTAGTCAAATCGATTTCAATTCCCTATGGAAACGTGGTAAATATGTTCAATATTGACGAGACATCTACCGGATAAGGCGCTTCCCCTAGTATGGTGTTGCCGCCTAAGACAATTGGCCAAAATTTGGTCAAAATTTAACATTTTCTTTCACTGTGTTGCTCCATTTTCTGATGACGTTACAATAGGGGAATAGTCTTATTCATCACGTATAAAGGCGCACTAGTTTTAAAATCAGCTTAGGGGTTAATTATAAATGAAGAAAGAAAGAAAAGGGAAATTTAATTTCCAATATTGTCTCGCTAAGCAGTGGAGGATAACGTGTTTAATAGAGTTGGACTGCCAGCTGAGAAGCTTTTGATTCATTTTCAAGCAGCTTTAATAGAGGTATGTATAGATATTGCATCCACAAAACTTATGGTTATTCGTCTGAACTTGATATAACCCGTCTTGCCCGCCCTGTAAATACTCTTTCTTAAGTAGTATAATTTACGAACATTTGCATTGGGAAGATATAACAGCAGTTGCTAAGTGGGAAGCAATTGTTTCCAAGCCAGAAGCTGACATACAGATGCTGTCGACGTAGAAAAAGCCACAGTAAGAAAGCAGTGAAAATTACTATAAGTTAAACACAAGAAAATCATTTATTGACACACTAACCTAGATGTAACAAAGCGCATGCTCGTTTCACTTACATGGTTTGCTGAAATCTGTGAAAATTAATTTCCAAAGTCAATCCAAACTACATGAAAATCAGTTTATTTACATGCAGTGACCTAAACCTTACACAGTGCATGCTCGCTTTGCTCTGGTTCTAAAATCCTTTAATGGCTAGTGATAAGTTGTAGTCAAATATTGGTAGTTCTGATTTGGCGATGTCAACGGCAACTATAAGTGATATGAACGATTCGAACGCTACATGCCCAATAGTTACTGAAAAAAAAAGTCCGATGTGTTCCATTCACATGACCTTCTGTACATCTCTGCAACAAATTAATGTTAAAAAAATTCTTCTTCTATTTACTTCATGGCAATCGAGATAAAATTACAGAAATTGTCTTGTTACCTTGTAAGTAGAAAGGAAATATGGGAGTGCCATAGGCTAAAGCGATAGTCAGATCTTTCAAAAGCTGGTTGCTATGTGATTGAAATTCCTTTGTTTGAAGTAGACAAATCCCCGTATGAGAAACGTTCAAGTATTTTAAAGCTGAAACCAATAACAAGGAAAATCTCAATAATTTTTCCATGTACTTTCTGTACATGTACCAAGGCATATAATAAAAATAATATATAAATATAAATCTAAGCAAACAAGGTACATGTGGTGTTGTTCAATATAAATCGTGTATTTTATTGAACCTTCGAGACCAAGACTTGAGTCAGACTTGAAAAATTCTTAAGGCTTTGTAATTGGACATTACGGCAAGTAAAAGTGAAGAAATAATACCTAGACAGATTTAACGCTAATTTAAGTGGTGTTATCCAAGAAATAAACTTGCAATATTTCCGTGACATTCACAACAGAAAAATATAAACATACTTCTGTTTTATGTAATATGAAGTGTAAAAACTCTAAAAGTGAGGTTAGCTATTTTCACTATACATGTTTTGCACAAAGCCTCTTTCAAGAATGCTGTAAGTGTGGCATTCATTTCCTAATAGCGCCTTATGATAAAGTTAAAATGTTTCTTTAGTCACTTTTATAGATAATTCATGTCATCCACTAAAAGGTATCGTAAACTAACAGAAAAACCGAAATACCAATACAGGTATCAGACATTTTCGGGAAAGAAACGAGAAAGAGATAGATAGACAAGTTCGTAGAGAGGAAGCTAAAGTTATCTTGTAGACTGATAGAAGAAACTTAAACTGAAACGTTTGTGAGATAAAGAGAGGTAGAGACGCCACCAGGATACGCTAAAAATGGCGTCTGTGACTACAACCTAACTTTTTCTTCTTTGTCTCATATGAAAGAATTATATTCCTCAAATAGATTTCTTGGGAAAGCAGTAAGGAGAAGAAAAGTTATATTGCGGCCAGAAAAGAAAGCCAAGGGTAGAAAAAGTATGTGCAGATGAATGCGAGAACAGTATCAAGAATACCGTAAGAGGAGAGGGGGGGGGGGTATTTGGCAAAATCTGAAGCAGAATGAAGCAATTAACCGTGAAAATCCGGAGCGTGAAGAAAAAAGAATCAAATATTTTCTTTTTCCGTCCATCCTTTTTGTACCGAATGTCATTTATGCCACACAATGTGTGTGTCTGAAGATACACGCGAACATGCAATATTCGTTGAAAGTGATGCTAATATACCAATGCGCTGAAAAATATTTAATTACTATTGCAAGAGTTAGTGCATTATTAAGAAGGAGCAGGAAATGACGCAATTGTAACGCATACCGCAGCGAAACGGTTATGAAGTAACGGAGACAGGGAGTAGCTAGTTACCCAGTAACGGTTATAAACGTAACTGTTATCCAATAATGGTTACAGAAGAAAGGAATACAAAGTATCTAGTTATGTAATAACAGTTACCAAAGTAACGAAGACTGTTATCGTGTCTAAGTGATATCATTCACATGTGTATTGGTATCATTTACCTTCAACTACATAGTTACCTCGTTACTATTTATTAATATCCTCCACAAGTGATCGTGAGTGACTTTTCGATCATATAGCACCTGGCGAGGAAAAGCCTTTGTAAATCATACCTATACCGTGGCCGAGTGGTGCAAGAGAAGAGAAATATTACCCAAATGCACCCTATTCTTTAAAATTAATTACATCAGACAATATGCGGACAATCTCAGCTTATATAGGTATTTTTTTTTTTTTTTTTTTTTTTTTTTTGGTAGTGTTTAACGCCCGCTTTTACTACCAAGACACCACACTGGTGATACATGAAATGAAGATGGGGCACCTATGGAATGCGATGGCGGGAGAATCCGGAGACCCCGGAGAAAACCCGCCCCTGTGCCGCTTTGTCCACTACAAATCTCACATGCGGTCGCTTGGGATCGAACCCGGGTCGTCTAGGTGAGAGGCGAGTGGTCTAACCAGTCGGCCACGGCGTGGCCCTAAGTGGGATAGTTTTACCTGTATTGTACATGGAACATTGAAAAGAAAGTTCAAAATTTAACATGTTCGGAAGTGCGCTGAGCGTATATGCGGACAATAATTACGGGATTTTCCGCTAGTTTTATGTAAAATTTTTTTTAGACCAGCTCGAAGTACACGAATCCTCGAAATACCGGGTCTCTACTGTTTTCCTACAAATCTACAACAAACGTACCGATAACCATTATTGCAATGTAACTGCGAACGTGATAACCATTGCTGATAACCATTAGAATGTAACTAACGTGATAACCCTCAAAACTTAATCGTTACCAGTAACCGTTGCATGAAAAATAGCTGTTAGTCACATCTCAGCATAATTCTGAGAGTTAGTGCACATACAGCTATGTTATAAAAATTTACCTCTTGCAACATTAAAGCTGCCGGTCCCCATGGCCGCGCTCGCTAAAACGTCTCACTTTGAGGTTTCGCAACGCAGGGGATCGTGGGTTCGAGTCCCACTTCTTTTTTTTTTTTTTTTTAAATAATACCGGAGTCTGATCAGGACTCCGGCACTGTATGCGCTACTTTTTATTTACCCTTTTTTTTTTCTTTACTTTTTACCTTGTTTTGCCGTATTATTACTGTTTTCTTACTTTTACAACACACACACATATACACAAACATATAACACCCATGCCCAAGGCGGGACTCGAACCCACGATCCCCAGAGCTACGAAGCACCAAAGCGGGACGCCTTGGCCAGCGCGGCCATGGGGACCGGCCTTTGGGCATGGGTGTTATATGTTTGTGTATGTGTGTGTAAAAAGTAAAACAGAAATACAGTAATCAAAGTAAACAAATTAGGTAAATAAAAGGTAGGGTATACAGCGCCGGAAAAAAAAAAAAAAAGAAGGAAATAATGGGCAATGCACTGGACTCAAGAAAAAATTATGTTCACGTCCAGGAATTACACACATTTGCACGGTTAGATTTTAATAACGAAAAATTGAAAAACAACTTCCAGTATTTTACCTTAATTCTTGTGTGAAGAACAAACTATCACATCACTTTGAGAATGTTAAAATAAATTTTAAGACACAGGATTTTGTGGTCTTACAGAGTGACTTTGCAGAGGATGACTCAGGATGAAATTCAAAAGGCCCACTACAGCTAACAGTTCACAACTATTTTTACTTTCTCTACATAGTACATAGGTAGAGAAGGCATTGCATTTCACCCAAAAATTAGTTTTCAATGGAAATACATTTTTAGAAAAAGGTCCACGAGAGAGAGTATGTGTGTATGTGAGAGAGAGAGAGAGAGAGAGAGAGAGAGAGAGTGTGTCAATTCAAAAACGAAAGTCGGTTAAATACCAAACTTGACATTTATGCTCAGCATCTTCCAAGGTTGGGACAAGAAGATTTTTAAGAAAACCTCCAATCCCAAACTACCCTTTACATGAAAAAAAAATCGAAAATGCTGATTTTCTCAAAAATGACCACGATTTTTATTACAATACCGTATATTAAATATATCTTAAATGTTTTGAGGATAACCACTGAAGTCCATCATTCTGAATGACTTTTGCATAGCTGGTAAACCGTAATAAATACACAAAAACTTACTGCACAAAAAATGTATGTGTCATACATTTTTTGCATGGAATTAACTATTTCCGAGATATTCCTTGTTATTGGTTTTAATTTTAAGTGACTTAAGCTTTTCTCAATCGGAAGGCTATATTTCTTTTCATCTCTCTTTTGTTTTACTAGACGTCAAAGCGAACCGAAATTCAATTGCTTCACACAATGACCAACTTTTTAGATGATATAACTAATGCTTTAGCCTAGTATATAGCCTTATTTCCCTTCTACGTAGAAGGAAATAATACAACCATTTCTGATAATGTTTAACTCGATTGCTACGAAGTAGATAAAGGAATAATCGTTTGTAACAAAAGTTTGTAGAGAAAGACACGTGATTGGAACATACCATATTTTTTGACACGCTCACTTTCGGTCTAACTTCATATATCTACTTACTGCTACGTAAGTAACATTTTAAGAAATGTAGTAAATAATGAGTGTGAAGAAAGTACCTATTAGTGATTTGAGTTGGTAAATAAAAAATAAATAGACTTTGAATTTATTAAATTCATACGAATTGAATTACTTTGCCAATGTTTATAATGTGGATTTCTGTTTTGAAACGCTGATATATTCCTGCTTATTTTTATCGTCTGACTTCTCTATAATTGTGGTTAGGGCATCTTCATTTTTTCGGAGAAAATGTTACGAAAGTCTGACGTTTTAATTCACAGCAAACTAATACAGTCCACATGGAAGACTGTGAATCTAGTGAATAAAGCGAACAATTACACAAATCACATCCTTCAAAGTTAACATTTATTTCAAAGATGTCAACAGTATCGATTTATCGAAGTCTGCCCATGGTTAGTTTATTGTCTTGTAAGGTCCGTTTTGGCTACGCAGATCTCCATCACTTTATGGGTCTTCCTACTCTTCTTCTATCAGTTGGATGATAATTTAATATTTGGAGGGAACTACAGAGTGTAACGCAGCAGTTTCATCTTCGATTTTTATTTTTATTTTCGAGGTGTCCACACTTCCGCTCCATATAGCAGGACATAATTGCCCGGACTTTATAAACATTTAAAATGTTTCTGTACGTACCTTCTTACCACTTTTGATAGTCATATTGATAAACAAAATGAATTATAAAATATAAGTGAATATTGATTTGGCAATCCTATCGGAAACCAAGAAGAAATCAAATGGAACAGTTGAAATGAATCATTTTAGAGTTTACACTGATAAACGTACATCAGCTGTAGAGCCTATACCTCGGTAATTTCGTACGCAAATAAACAAATATTTTAAAAACTATTTGCTCATTTAATAATAATACTACGAGAGACGTTCAGTAAGCCCTTAGAAAATCCAAGAAATTACACTTGTAGCACTGAACAAAGTTTCTATTTAGTATCCGACGTCTCTTGCTAGATGACAGTTAAAGTTTCAGCTATATCCATCACGTGGTTTTGTTGCCATAGGCAATTGAATCAACAATCTTGTGCTTATGTAGAAAGATGGAGAAAAAAGTTTAGTGCGGTGATTAAATACTTCTATTTAAAGGATTTAATACCAAAAGAGATGAAGTTCGTGACGTATCTGCTCCTGCGTTTGCAACAATTTTCAATTATATAAACTAATTTGAGCGTGGCCGTACATCCACAAATGATGAGCATCGTTCCGGACGTCCAGTAGAGGTTATTTCCTCCTAAATGATTGACAAAATCCAGGATATGGTTTTAAGTGATCGACGAATCAAAGTTCGGGAAATAGTAGAGGCAATAGGCATATCACAAAATACAGTGTTCCCAATTTTGCACCAAGAATTAGCTCTGACAAAGGCCTCGTCAAGGTGGGTGCCGTGTTTGCTCTCAATGGAGAATAAACGCAATCATGTGGTCGATTCGGAAGCTGGTTTGGCACCTCTTCGTCGCAATTCTGACGAGTTTCTGCGTCGATACATAACTGTGGATGAAACAGAGATACACTAGTACACTCCAGAGGCAAAAGTACAGTCGAAGCAGTGGGTTCCGAAGAATGCAAAGATGGTGCAACCTGCAGACACGGTGATGGCCATCTACATAAATGGAAAGTATTATGCATCGTTATTGCAACAGCCGAACGGCGAAATTAAGGGAGAAAATGCTCTCATCTGGCAAAGAAAAATATTCTCTTCCATCAAGACAATGCAAGAGTGCACATTTGCGCATTTTCGATGGCGAAAACTGTAGAATTAGGTTTCAATTACTACAGCATCCACCAAATTAATCAAATTTGTCCTCATGAGAATTTTTTAATTTTTAAACTTAAACAAGTGACAAGAAAAACAAATCTACCAAATATAATTTGTTTTTCTATCTTTTTCTAGGGACTTTTTGAACGCCCCTCATAACTGAAACCCTAAAGTTTATGAAGGTTAGAGGTTCCACAGTAATTTCCAACACGATAGACTCCCATGTTATACCAAACGAAACAACAAACACACTTCCTCAAAGGCATGAAGTTTTCTCACCATACTGTTTCTCAAGCTTTGTTGAGTCACACAGCAGGGCAGGGCACACGTCTAAGCCTCACAGCAGGCGGCTAACTGTATCTTCCCTTGTGTTTCAGCACCAGCATCATTCATACCGTCCCTTCATTGCCAGCCATCAGATTCAAAACCAGTAGTTCCAATATCGCTGGTTAATGCCAAGTAGTGCTGCTGCCGTTACTTCTATCGTACAAAGTCAATCTTGTTAACAGTCTTATTTTCTTTAGTCATACACACCTCCAAGTTTCAAGAAAGCTTTGCAAGACATCTACCATATGTTTAATATATTATAAAAGTCAGTGTGTATGTACTATGTACTTATGTATGTGTATGTATGCATGTATGTACACCGCTGCACCGGTTTCTACTAAACTTGGTACAAGATTTTGTTGACTTTTGTTGACTATTCTGTCTGTCTGTCTGTCTGTCTCTCTCTCTCTCTCTCTCTCTCTCTCTCTCTCTCTCTCTCTCTCTCTCTCTCTCTACTTTCTCGACAAGTACTATGCGTAGTGTATAGAGAAGGTATTGTATTGCACCCAAAAATTCGATACCGAGATTTTGCCAGAAATGTATGTTTTGAGACCCCCTGAATTTAAAAAATTTAGAAAAATGTCCGCGCGTGTATGTGTGTCTGTGGGCAACATAGCTCAAACACGAAAAGTCTGTTAAATAGCAATCTTGGTATTTAAGTTCAATATCTTCCAAGGATGCGACTCGAAGATACATTTTTTTTAAAAAAAATTATCGTGGAGTTTACTGTTTTTGAAATATTCCTTTTTATTGGTTTTTGTTTTAAAATACTTAAACATTTCTCATTCGGGAATTTGTCAACTCCTGGCCATACAAAGGAATTTCATTCACATAGCAACTAGCTTTTAAAGAATCGTTTAAGTCTATGATACTCCCTTATTTCCTTTCTGTTTACAAGGAAACAAGTAATAAGACCATTTCTGCTAATTTTATCTCGATTAGTATGAAGTAAATAAAAGAATAAAAGTTTAACAATAACTTTTTTTTTTTTCGTTTTGTCAGTAATGCTTTTGTCTGCTGGGTACTGAGAATCAACAAGGATGTATTAACATTACTTAAATTACTGTTACTGCTTCGCAACTTGAGATTTTCTCTGTAAATAGCGACGAGGCAGCCGGAATATAATGTAAAAGTCACAGTTGCATTTACTAGAAATTATTACAGACTGGTATTTGTGGTTATTCAGCAATTCGGTTCACCTAGACGCCGGGGTTCGATCCCAAGCGACCGCATGTGAGATTTGTGGTGGACAAAACGGCGCTGGGGCGGGTTTTCTCCGAGTACTCCGGTTTCCCCAGCCATCGTATTCCACCGGTGCTCCATCATCATTCATGTATCATCAGTGTCACCGCCTGCGGTGCCATTAGTAGTTAAAGCGGGTGTTAAACACTACCAAAAAAAAAACAACAAAAACAAAGCAATTCTGTTTTTTTCTTTTTTGTCCTAAGAGATTTAATGAGTTATTTGTTTAAGTGTGCTGTGTAATAATTTCTAAATGCGATCAAAGAAACGTACAGCTATTGGATATTTATTCATAATACCATAATATTGCAAATCATGGCTCTATCACTAAATGATAGAATACAGCTGATTCAATGCCCTAATGGAAACGAGGAGTTTTTCTCAAGGTTCAAGAATATTTAGAATTATTAACAAGTTAAGAACAGGCCTATGTTCTAAAATGTCAGGAAAGTGGCCGCCGCTATCTCCAGATCTCAATCTGACCGACTTTTGGTTGTGGGATTGCTTAAAATTAAAGTTCTCCTGACACACCCAACAATCCGACAGCAACTGAAAGAAGCTATCTCGCAATTTCTAATATTCCAAGACATCATCTGCAAAATCCTGTGCATGGAGTCGCTGATAGAATGGTGTACGTTGAACAAGAGCACGGATGACATTTTCCCAATGTTTTATAAAACCTCATTGTTTGCCCAGTATGTGACTTCTTTTGTTTTTATCCTTTCTCAAATATTATAATAATTAAATTTTGAAGTGGTTTTTGAAAGACTATATTTCACCCAAAAATTCGATACCGAGATTTCTTCGGAAATACGTGCTTTGAGAACCCCTGAAATAAAAAAAAAAAGTATTTTTAGAAAAAGTTTCGTGTGTCTTTTCTGTGTGGTGACACAGTATACCTCAAAAACAAAAACCGGTTAAATATCAAACTTAGTATTTAAGTTTAGTAAGCTCCATGCGTCACGAAGATTTTCAGGAAAAATCCCAACACAACTTTCTTTTTACATGGAACAATTTTCGAAATGTTCGATTTTCTGAGAAATTTTCTCTAACGATTTTGATTAAAATACCGTATATTATAGATATTTACGGAAAAATACAATGTAAATCTTGAATTTCTTGCAAATAACTTCTGAAGCCCTCTTCATTCTGAATGGCTTTTGCATAACGGTAAACCGTAAAAAATACTAACTACACAAAAATGTAAATCTGGTTAAAACAAAATTTATGCACATGCGCTTTTGTTTCTTTGTTTCTTTCTTCTTTCTTTTTTCTTTTTGGCTTCTGAGCTAGGCATCTGCTTGTAAGTCATATGGGGATGTCATTCCTAAATACAGGGAGGATAAGCCGACTATGAAACGAAACTTTCACGAGCACGAGGCGAGTACACGCGGCATTTAATGCAAGTAGAACAGAGCCCTTACTCCAACAACTTAAACGGTGACAATCATATTTTTTATTTGTTAAAGGTGTTAATATTGAAAAGACACACATATAAGGATTTTAAAAGAAACGAGCGAACATCCTCTAATGAATTATAGAAGTTTGTTGGCCTCTTTTGACAAATTCGAACTCAATTTCACAAACATTTTTATAAAATGCTTTTTCTGATATTAGGAAAATCTGCATCAGCATTAACTTGCTGTATCATTTTATCAACTGTTGATTCATTAAAAAAGTAACTTTTACATGAATTGCATTCTTCTTAAAATCGTTACATTCTTGCACCCCGTATTTCACACGCTATCTTTTTCCCCGGATGTAAATACTTTTCCTGTTTCGGCTTTTTCTTATGAGCACCATTTAAACCTGTAGCCGAAATACCAGTGAATTCAGAAGTTAATTTCACCACTTCGTTTAGGGGAGGTATATGAACTTTCTCACAAAACTTATAATAAGCATTCAACACTATTGTTTTTTCACCACTAGTCAAGGTTTACTGTCCTTATGCTTACGTAACTGGACGAATCCAAGAGAAAATACATGGCGATCGTTTTCCATTATTTTAATCAGCAACAAGCAGCAACTGTTGTAAGTAAACAACATTCCGGATATCATGTGGCTCATATGAATTGCATGTTGGGACTTATAGTTCTGTCGAACGGCATAAATCAGTGTTAACTAAACTCTTAGATATTTGTACAGAATATTACACGATTTAAGAAAAAATGATTCTGAAATTTAGATTATTAGCATGGGATTACTTTTCTATGCACATTGCTACTGTGCTGTACGGTGCACTGGCCACATGGGTGCAATGAGGCGCGTATCAACCGTAAGTGCCCTGCTTAAATTTCCCTCCTACTTATAGATAATCATGTAGTAAGTGTATTTATGCTAATGTTTATCTGGATTAGCTTAATGTAGATAGAAGAATAAGCTTTAGTAAGAATAGTTGTTGCAGAGTCATGTGAACGAAACACATCAGCTTTTTTGCGCAATTTTCTGTAACCTAGTTTCACCTCGGAGCAGAGTACGACCCCTTACTGCAACCCGAACCCTGAGAGAGGTTGCGAATGACAGGTAGTCATTATCAGATGTGGTACATTACCAGGATTACAATTCTAAGGGAATTTCAATGGCGCGCTGTGTGAAACCTGCTGATTCTAAAGGGAAAAAATTGATTCAATTTACTTGAATCCTCTGAAGCCTTAAAGCCGCTTTTATACCGATCCGCATCACAGGACAATGCTACGAAGAACATCCTAATTTCGATGAATTAGCTTTCCAGAGGGAAAAAAATTAGAATCATATTTCATTTCATTGAATTTTTACTTTCTCTAGTCTATATGCACATACGTAGCTAGAGAAGGTATGCATTCCACCCAAAATTTCGATGTCGAGATTTCACCGGAAATATATGTTTTGGGGTCCCCTGTGTCAAAAAAAAACATTTTTGGAAAATGGTCCATGTGTGTGTGTCTGTGGACAACATGGCTCAAAAACGAAGATACCGTTAAATATAAAACTTGCTATTTAGGTTAGTACCTACCAAAGATGATACACAAAGATTAGGCAAACTCATACGGCATCAAAATAAAAAATTGAAATTTTCTCATTTATTGCTAAAAATATATTTTTTCGAAAATATGAAAAATTCTCAAACATTCGCGAAAAAATAAGCCCATATATAATTTAAAAATTATGTCAAATGCTTAATGAATTCTATTTTTACTTTCTCTAGCACGCATGCACAATGAACATACTAGATAAAGTATTGTATTTCACCCAAAATTTGACACCAATATTACAACGGAAATACACTATTGAGGCCCTCTGAACCCAAGAAAGTATATTTAGGAAAAATTCAGAGTTTGTATGTGCGCGCGCGTGAGCATGTGTCTCAGAACAGCATAACTTAAAAACGAAACGTTGGTTAAATACCAAATTTGATATTTAAGTTCAGTATCTTCCAAGAATGCGACAGGAACATTTTCCAACAAATACCAACCACCCCATGGAACATTTTTCGATACTTTTTATTATTTCAAAAATGCCTCTAAGGATTTTTATTAAATCCCTTGTGTTCAAGATATTTTATTGACAAACAAATGTATATCACCAATTTCCTGGAAATAGCTTCTAAAAACACTCTTCATTCTGGATGACTTGTGTATAATTGGTAGCCCGTAAAAGATAGACAAAACTTACTACACAAAAAAACATAAGATATCGCTAAAACACACAATTTATATCATATGTATATCTATATTTTTTTTTAGAGTTAACCGTTTCCGAGATATTCATTGTTATTGGTTTCAATGTTAAACTTTCCTCAAACTGAAAGTCATTCTTTCGTTTCATGTATCTTTTGTTTAACTCCTGACCATACAATAAGAACCAAATTTCAATTATATCACGTACCAAGGAGCTTTTAAAATATTTCACTCCCTTATTTCCCTTCTACTTATAAGCAACTAAGTAATAAAACCGTTTCTGCTAATGTTTATTTTAATTATCATTAAGTAGAGAGGAGAATACGCTTTTGTATCTAAGTATAGTTAGTTGCAGGATAAATGGAGAAAGTTATGAGAGTGGAACACATCAGCTTTTTTAATTTAACAACTCTCTTAATTATTGTTAGAAACAAAAACTCCAGCATACGCTAATAGTGTATTATCTTAGGTATTTATTACCATGTCGTGCGAGCACTCATTAATTTATTTCACGCACAACTCTTACATCTGTTTTGTTTCTGCTGACAGCAATCAGCCCGAATCTTCTACTAATCTTTCCGCTTGCTTTTTTAGCCTTTTTATTACAATGTAGATTTTGGAAGTAGTGATGCTTTATGTCTTCAGTATGAAATTTTAACACTGAGTATGAATTTGATAATACCAGAAAAAATCATTTACCGACTTCTTGAATTAAAAAAAATGTTTTACATTTGCATTATGCGTTTCCCTATATATTCTGCAACAAACTATTTTTACAGAGGCTTACTTTTCTATTTTACCTCACTATATTGATTGAACATTGCAAAAATACTTTTATTACACGCAGAAATAAGGAAACACACTAGGCATAGCGATAGTCAAATCTTTCAAGAATTGATCACTATACTATGAATTAACATTTGTTCTCTTTGCTTGAGCAGGAGAAAGGAAATGTTTAACAATTTGAGATATGTATAAGTAAATATTTTAAAATGAAATCAACAGATAGGAATATCTCAGAAGTGCTTAACTAAAAACAAAAAACAAAAAATGACAAATTGTGTTTTAACGAGGTTTGCATTTTTACGTTCTTTACTACGTATGTACAATATACATAGTAGGTAGAGAAGGTATTGTGTACCATCCAAACTTTTGATATCAAGATTTCATCTGAAATACGTACTTTGAGAACCCTGGATCCAAAACAAAAGCATTTTTAGAAAAATGTTGTCTGTGGGGTGTATCCGCGCGCGAGCGTATGTAGTTTTGAACATGTAGCTCAAAAACGACAAGTCTGTCAAAACCAAATTTGATTATTTAATTTCAATATTTTCCAAGGATGCGGCACGAAGGTTTTCAAGATCCCCGAACCAAAACTACCCTTGACATGAACATGTTTCGAAAATTTTCGAAATTTTTATTTTCTCAGAAATGGCTCTAAGGATTTTGATTAAAATACCATATGATTGAGATGTTAAATAAAATGTATACTTTGAATTTGACCATGCAAAGGGGTCGAATTTCAATTATATCATATAGCGATCAGCTTTTAAAATATTTGACTATCGCTTTAGCCTGTACTCCCTTATTTCCCTTCTACTTACAAGGAAATAAGTGATAAGACCCTTTCTACTAATGCTTATCTCAATTAGCATGAAGTAGATAACAGAATATTCTTTTTTAAGAACAGTTTGTTTGCAGAATAGGTAGAGAATGTCATGTGAACGGAGCACATTAGATATTTTGTGTAGTAAGTTTCTTTTTCTATCTCTTATGGTTTACCAGTTATGCAAAATTCTACAAGATTGACCAGGACTTCAGAATTCAAGATATGCAGTCAGTGTAGTACAAACAAGTCTTAAAGATGCTATTCCAATCAATATCGATAGAGCCATTTCTGAGAAAATTAAAATTTTCGAAAAAATGTCCCATGTAAAGCGTAGTTTAGGGTGAGGGGATTTTCTCCAGGATTTTTAACGGTTCCTTTTCAAAGAAATAAATAACTGAAACAAGCACTGTGCCTTCAGTGGCTGGGGGAAAACTGACGTTGGTAAAAGGTACACATTTTAGTGTTCCGCAAGTGGGACAGCGCGCCGCACTTAGATTGTGACCCTTTGTGCTTCTAACATGAAACTCGAAGGGGATCAGAACATATGATGACTTGCGGAAGCATGAATGGAGTCCCTAACGTTTCCAGCTTGAACATATCCAACGCCGTTCAAACTCACCCTCAAGTCCCTGACTTCCGGGGGGCGCCTGAAAGCAAACCTGCCCGAGAGCACAGGAGGCGGGTCGTAACTAAGCAGTCCGACCACCGCCAGGAAGAAATCTCTACAAAACGTCCTCCATGTCCAGCACGACCGTCTAGACCCTGACGTGCATTTCATTCTCGGTCAACGTCGGAGGTAATTGGGTGTCTCGGGAATGTTCGGGTTTTTGTCGCATGGAGTAGTGTAAGGTAATCTGCTTATCTTTACTTTCTAAGATACAAATTCTTCATTATCAGGAAAGCCCATGTTTTCTGATTTTATATTTAGGTCATAATGGCCATTCTGGAAGTATTGGATCATTATTGTCCTTGAAGTCGAAGGTGCAAGGTTATTGCACCAGAGCCACGCGTCGATTTGTCTTTTCAGCAACCTTCTCATGACGATTTAAATTGTGAAACCTAAAAAGTCCCTATATTTTCGAAGACAATATTCATCGAAACAGCTGAGCGGTTCTGATGTTAAAGAAAGAATTTTCTTAGCTTTATGATATTGTTTTGCATGCCTTCTCAGATGTATTCAGAAAATGTTGTAACACAAAATACATACTTAAGTACCGAAACAATTACTGGTTCATGCTAATTTTCCTTAAAAGATAGTATTTTGGTGTACAACCACGCTACAGAATTTGAAAACAACACCCTAATACATTCTGAATTAAAAGACACGTAATTAATTCTATTCGAGAAGCAATGCTAGTGAAATTCGATAAACACTCTTTACGCCAGCGATTCCTCATACACAATGCCAGATTTTAATACTTAATCGAACAGGCAGTAATGAAGATATAATTTCTAAGTTTATTCAATGATTTTACAGTCTTATTAGAGTAATCTCATTGCCTGATAAACACAACAGTATGCGGCTGCAAAAGCGCCTGAACAGCTCTATTGTATAGTCAGGACACCATGGAATAAACCAGTGTTGTATACAGACCCCAGGTTGACCCTCCAGGCGAAATTCAAGCTATGGAGTCTGCAAACCCTCCGACTTGGAAATTCACGTCAGGGTCTGGACGCTCATGTACCCAGCTGCGACACGCCGAACACTGTAGCCTGGCTCTTCAAATCTTAAACAAGATGCTAATGAAGGAAAGGAAAATCGTGGCAGAAGAGGAACCATCCCAAAATTCACCTGCCGGGCCGAAGAAACCATGAAAAAGTGAGCGGGAACCGAAACCGAACCTTTCGAATGCCAGCGTCGCACATTACCACGGAGTCATATTGTACGGTATCGATGTTGGTATGAATTAATATTGGTACCCCTACCATCAATTTTTGCTTAACTAATGTTGACTACACATTAGAAACCAGTTTCTCTAGTTTTCAGATATAAACGAACATGCACTTCTCATTTCGCAGCGTGTTTTATTCTGAAAACATATTGGTACAGAAATTCACTGGTTGACACGCAAGGATATTTCGAAGACAATTCAACAAATTATATTGATATTTACTTATGGGCGCTATTTACCTGCCGTAGTTTTTCAGAGTCTCATTCTATATTGGGCGAGAAAGACCGCTTAAATTTGCTCAGAGGCATTTACCAGTCTTGAAGCTCTTTCACGTATCGTAAATCACTGGGTTTACTTCGCTTCTGAAGGAAGACATACTAATCAGATTTACTCCCAAAAGATTCACTGCCCTCCGCCGGTCTGAACCTGCGACCTTGGAAACCATTACTTCTACTCGGAGATGGACTGAGAATCCGAAGTTTGCAATGTTCCAACAAGTCAATAATTTTGTTTTGTAGCAGAAAGTTGGAGACAACTGGCTGGCTCTTCCTCCTCAGTGAGACCGAAAAAGGGGGACCTGCAGTAAGTCAAGATCGTGTTGATGATGTAGTGAACTCGCCAAAGAAATCACTGCGCCGATTGAGCTGGGAGACAGCTACTCATGTGGCACATGTCAAACAACTACAAAGAAAGCTGGTTTATTGCCGTATACAGCGTATGTAGTGCGTGAATTAAGAGAACCAGAAGCAGAAAAGCGGATGTGTTATTGTTGATAGCTTCTGACTCTTCTTATTTAATCCCAGATATTCTCTCCATGATCTGGTTTAAGGGGAGTCAAAATGCCCCATCTTGCCAATGTAAAATTTTCAAGGTATATTCAACAACGTCTTTACTGTTGATTGATGAAAAATAGAATACCTCTGTTGATTAGAAGGAAATATTTTTTTAAAATAAAGTTCTCCAATTTCTATTGAAAATAACGGATGTTTAAGTTTTAAAAAAATTACTAATCCATATACATACGAATTTTTTCATTAAAATAGCCTATATAGGTTCAAATGTGTGGTAACAATGCCTTTAGTACCAGTTAGTTTCTGAGACAATGGGACATTCGTATAAACAAAGTTTACTTCTTCAGAAACTGCTTTAAAGTATAACATTAAAAAAAAAGGTAACCTAATTTTCCAAACACAATTTTGCAGTACTTCAAAAATCTCACATGAAGCAAATATGAAACAGGATGCCAATGCTGTAAGTAAAACTTTCCGATCAAAACAAGAAAAAAATCTCTTCTCTAATACTAATATTTACAAAGTTATTGATGCTTTATTAAGTGAGTGTACCAAAATGTTCTAAAAACTACTACGCAGAAGTATTTTCAACAACATGTTTAAACTATTTACAAAATGAGCGGGAGATTCGAAATATCCATATGCAATTAAAACATGAAAACGGAAAGAAATTATGAAAATCCCATTTCGACTCGCCTTAAGCCGACTGTTGAAATACTTATCAGAATTCATAACCATACAAAACAGCAGATATATTACCCAGAATCTCCATTATATTTGGAAAAGGTTGGGGTCTCTTGCACGACATCACCTACCAGAATTTTTGGCTCCATTTTTACTTCCTCTACTTCGTGCATAGGTAGACAAGGTAAATTTCGAACCCAGATTTCACTGGAAATACTCGTTTTGGGGAACCCTGAATAAAAGAAAAGCATTTTTAGAAAAGGTCCGTGTGTATATAAGTGAGTGTGTCAGTGTGTCCGTATCTACGAGCAGGAAAAAAACAAAACAAACAAACGGCCGTTAAATACCAAACTTGGTGTTTAAGTTCAGTATCTTTCAAGGATGGGATACAAAGCTTTTGCAAAATTCCCCAATTCCAAACAACCCTTTATATGAAAACTTTGTCTAACATTTCGATTTCCTCAAAAATGGCTGTTACGATTTTAACTAAAATACCATTTGTTTAAGATATTTTTATGATAAATGAAATGTATATCTTGAAGTTTATATAAATATCCTGTGAAGACATATTCATTCTGGACCAGGTTTTCTTAACAAGTAAACTGTAAAACAAGACAATTTACGACACAAAAAAGTAGATCTCTTCAAAACACATATTTATATCAAATATTTTTTTTTAGTTGACCATTTCCAAGATATTCCTTGTTATTGATTTACATTTTCCGATACTTATACTTTTCTCAAATATGAAGTTGAAAATCTGCAAAGAGGACTGAATTTGAAAGTAATCACAGAGCACCAAATTATTTTAAAAATTGTGACCATCGCTTTAATCTAAGGCACTTACTTATTTCTGTTGTAGATACATATGTACAAGGAAATGAGTAATCAGACAATTTCTGACAGTATTTATCTCGATTAGCATGAAACAGAAGAATAATCCTGTGTATTAATAACTTATTGCAGAATAGGCAGAGAAAGTCATGTGAACGAACACACCACATTTTTACGTTAATAATGATATTCACTACAGTTTATAGGCACTTTAATTCTTGGAGAAACTGAACGACTTCAAATTGACACAAGTTTCTTCCACCAAGAGAGCACAAGAATTCACACACCAAATGATGCGACTTTAAACATTTGATTCGGTGATCGTCTTTTCTCAAAATCTGTTCTCGCAGATGAGCCGACCTCAAATGTCTGGTTTTGTTCTTGTGTCATTAACTTAAGTACACAGAACATAAGAACAAACTGCGGTCGCTTGCTGAATTCCTTGAGGAAATTAAGTTAATAGAAACCCTAACGAGGTTACACCTGGGGAAAATGTTACAAAATATGCTGCCGCGATTACAGTTGCGTATGGATACAGACGGGAGACATTTTCAACATTTACTCTGAGAAATCTCCCAGAGTATTCTGAAATTCATGCTTGTTAATGTCGATTTAGATGCTGTTTTTAAAAGTGTTCCGTTTTATATGGTTCGCCTTAAAAATGTGGGTCTCGTAGGAAAATAAAAGTATCTTATTCTGAAATGTAAGGACACTGGAACAATATCAAACACAAGAAGGGCCTACTATTGGAAAGATAGAATCATACTGAAAAATTCAATATCATGGCCGTAGCTTGAATTACGTATCTCCTGGTGTCCGCCCAGTTGCTAAATCACTGAGCGTTTTTCCCGGTAAACCACACAAAGAGATCTCAAATTATTTTGATATGATATACCCCAATAGCGACTTACAGTATTGTAAGTCTTTAAGTCCCGGGCGTCGTAGGTTTTAAAAACTACTAGGTGGATTATTTGTTTCTTCCACACCATTCGAGTATAAGACTGGAGTTAGAAAGGAGTCAGACTGTGGTTACCAAGTCAGGTGGCTCAGGCGTTTCGTCTGAGACTGGCTTTTTTTTTTTTTTTTTTTTTTTTTTTTTTTTTTTTTTTTTTTTTTTTTTTTTTATTAAAAACAGTAACGGAGTCTGATCAGGACTCTGGTACTGTATCCCTATTTACATTTCCCCCCGTAGGTTTTACTGATTACTGGTTTTACTGTTTCTTTTATAAACATATACACATTGCACAAACATATAACACCCATGCCCAAGGCGGGACTCGAACACACGATCCCCTGCCCACGAAGCACCAAAGCGAGACGCTTTAGCGAGCGTGGCCATGGGGACCGGCGTCATTCGGGAGGTCGTGGAATCGGTTCCCGTGGCCGACCTCTCTGACCCCGGGTTTTTCGGGGGTTTTCCCGGGCTACTAGATTAATGCTGGGGAGGTTTGTTCATTTCCCTGAACTTCCTGTCCCTTCATTTCATCCTCATTTCACAATTTTTACCTAAGACTACCTTCCATTTTTTTTTCCGTAAAAACTATAATATATACCAATGAATATAAAATTTCCTCTAACCGGTCTCTTTCAGGATTATAAATGTGGAGAGGACAGCGGCGGTGGTGCCCTTCCGTAGCGGAGACTGTGCTCTGGAAATACAGCTCTCAGGGGCGAGATGTCTGTAAACCTAGGGCCACGGGGCGGAAATGAAGCACGTTTTGTGTCCAGCCGCCATCTTGTGATTCTACACACTACCATATAGACCATTCGCAACATTTGTCAAACTAATTGTTCTTCCAAGTTTTTGAAGTAAAGAACAAAGAACAATGGAAAGCGAGAGATCTCTAGTTGAAGGAATATTTAATATAATAACATTTTTTGGCCTGTGAGAAATTATTTTGATAAATTGGTATTATTGCAGTAAAAATCGCGGCAAGGCTATAACCTAATTTTTGATCTAATTTCTTGGTCTAAAACTGAAAATATGTAGGAAACAGTCATATATAGGATGCATGTACGTAAACACACACACACACATATACACAAACATGTTTGGGAAAGGCTTGGAATCATTTTTAAGCGCACACCAAAAAGGGTGACGAGTATCAGAGGATATCCCAAAGATTATAATGACTTTCACTGTGGACTGCATGAATTGCATTCCGAGTCCCAGGAACTCTCACGGTTCTGGTATCATGAACACATAACTTGATAGTAATAATGTCTCGCGATGGCTGCTAAATGGGCGAATTAGCATGATGTTTCTTATAAACCAGAGTAGGTATCCAATGTTGTCTGCTAATTTTCCTTCTCTTGTTTATGCTTCTGCTATACGAGAAACTACAACCAAACACCGTATACATCATTATACTGGTTTAAAAACTTACAGTCCAAATGTACTGCTTAATTGGCATTTAATACCACAAAATCTTAATTTTGGTTGCACATTTAACCCACAAATGCCGTACTCATCTCAAATGAGTAAATTGTATGAGCATGTAAATATGGCGGTTTGACAAAAACACGCTTTACCAACCACAATGCATAAGAATAGGACATTTACTATTTATTATCTCAATATCTAGGTCGTGAACTCCTAACGCTCCGTACGTCGGGATGAAGAACGGCTTGGAATATGTTAGGGTCCCTCCACGGTGGCTCTTCTCCGCTGTCCGGTTTCGGCCGCCCTTTGAAATTGTTCTCATCTCATCCTATGCTCCTGGTGACTGATGTGCAATAAATCAATGGCTGCAGTGCGCAATCCCCTCCGATAATACACACACACACACACACACACACACACACACACGAACACACAAAACAGACTTTGGTTGATCGGGAAAGACGCGAGCCTGCTGGGGAATATAAGGGACACTGGGAGTGAAATTTCAAATTTCTATATTTCTGTACACACTTTTCTGAAAATTTTACTGTGATTGTATTGTTGTATTAATATAAATACAAAATTTCATTCAGATTGAATTAATATTTTGCAAGATATAAATTATTTCATACATTTTATTATATGCATGTAACATAACCAAAATGTTACGTGTGCCTAAAAATGTTGAGAAAATTTGTTGCCATTTTCTGAACTGGAGCTTTGAACCCCCCCCCCCCCACACACACACACACACACATACATACACACACAAATGCTTTAAACGGGAACATTGCATTAATTTTGGTTAATTCATTACTATAATTTTTTTTAAAGTTAGAAATTTTAATATATAAAATGAATCTTTTTTCATAAAAATATATTGTTGGAAAAATTAGCATTAATGTTAGGGTAATTTTGACCTTTGTAATATTACAGGACATACTTCTGTTCATTCTGAGAAACTTTAGATGTATTTACACAAAAACTGAGAAGCGTGGAACATTTTCAAAGTGTGAAGATGTAGTTTTAAGGGGCACGTTATTTTATAAAATAGTATACTAGAAACAGGAGTATTGTACGATCTCTAAATAGGTGTAGAGCCCGAAACAATCGGAGGACAGCTAAGTTTTTATTCCCTATACGTGCCCAAAGGTTCCAGCAACTATTTGCAATATAAAGTAATTTTCGATTTTTTGATCGATTGTGATCAAAATTTCACTCCCAGTGCCCCTTAATACAGCATCAGTATGTTGCTATAGTAGCTCAGTGGTTAGAGCCATGGACGGTGACCAGAAGATCCATGGTTCAAATCCCGGCTATGGCATTGAATTTTTCAATATGACCCAACTTTTTTAACTCCTGTACTGCACACGGTTTGCGTAGAAGAAACTATTCTTCGGTTGTACGTGTTCGAACCCTTGGAAGTGACAGTGACAAGAAGCTTAGGTGCCAACCTGGTTTTGATTCAGGAACGAAAATCCTGCTACGTGGTCGGAGGCCTAGCGTCATTGTTCACTCAATTAATGAAGTGAAGGAAGACGCCTATTAGGTACGAGCACTGATTTAAGTGAAGTGTCATCTATAGAATACAAAGCAGCACGCAACAGCCCTTAATCTCTACTTAAGATCTCGAAATGCTCACCCAGCATTTGTCAACTGAGATTTTCTACAACGAAGAATGAGCTGGTGTATAGATGAACATACGCGGATATTTTTCTGGGAAAACAGTTTTTCCTTACTTTCAATTTAACCTTTGAGAAGACTAATGAGAAACTTAACCGTTTTGATAAGGCTTATCTCGATTGACATGAAGTAGATAGAACGGCAAGCATTTGTACAAGTAGTTTGTTTGCAGAATAGAAATTCATGGGAATGGAACATATCAGATATAGTTTTTTAAATTGTTCTGTACAATTTGTATGTGCTAAAAATTTGAATTTTTCTCACCTTTTAGAGAATTAAATGCCGAGGAATGCCCATAGAAGACCAGGAAGCTCGTTAGCACAATTATTTATTCTGAAAAAAAAGAAACATAACATATTTTAATCCTTGAATTATTTCTGCATTAAAATATATTAGTAAATATTTTAACTAACTGTCGAGGACTCCCTATTACTGAAGTCTCTCTTTAAAGTGAGAGATTATTAAAAATAATACATTTCACTTCCTTATTAATTTTAGAATTACAACACTTTAAATAATAGAGAATGCGCGTGTCAGCATTGCATTATTTTTTTCTGGAAATAATTTGCTTTAGTTGATTGTTAATTTTGATTTATAACCGTTAAACACTCGTCATATGCACCAAGAACATAAAACACATAATATCCTAACATGTTTTTCTTGTTTCTCTGTTTTTTACTTTCTCCATACGCACTATGTACATAGTGTATAGAGAAAGTATTGCACTCCACCAAAAATTCGATACCGAGATTTCACCGGAAATATATGTTTTAGGGTCCCCAATATCCAAAATAAAGCATTTTCACAAAAAGGTCCGTGCGTGTGTGTGTCCCTGTGTCTGTGAACACGATAACTCAAAAACGAAAAGTCGGTAAAATACCAAACTTGGTACTTAAGTTTAGTATCTTCCAGGGATGCGACACGAAGATTTTGAGAAAAATCCCCCCACCCCCAACTACCTTTTACATGGAGCTTTTTTCGAAAATTTTGATTTTCTCAAAAATTGCTCTAACGATTTTGATTAAAATTTCGGATATTAAAGATACTTACGTGACAAATGTATATCTTGAATTTTCTGGGAATAGCCTCTGAAGAGTAGTTTATTCTGGATGAATTTTACTAAATTTTGAATAACTGCTAAACCGTAAGAGATGGATAAAAACTTACTACACAAAAAATGTAGAGCACATTAAAACACACAATTTATGTTATATAAATTTTTTTCGTGGAGTTCGTCGTTTTTGTGACATTCCTTATTTTTGGTTTCTGCTATGAAAAACGTATACTTTTCTCATACTGGAACTTGTCAACTCCTATCCATATAAACAAAGGAACTTCATCGACATAGCAACCAGCTTTTGACTATCACTTTAACCTACGGTTGTCCCTTATTTCGCTTCTACTTACAAGGATGCGAGTAATAAGACTATTTCTGCTATTTTTTTCTGATTAGCATAAAGTAAATGGAAGTATAAGCTTTTTAAGAATTATTTGTTGCAGGGATATGGAGAAAGTCATGTGAATGGTACACATCAGATTTTTCTCTATACAATAAATGCATATACACAGAGAGAGAGGAGAGAGAGAGAGAGAGAGAGAGAGAGAGAGAGAGAGAGAGAGAGAAGTCGCCGTAGAAATGTTTCTTACAATTTGCTATAAACTCTGAAACAAATCATTTGATTTCAAGGCTTACTCCAACATTGTAAAATAGACACATTTGTTGATGCTTTAGATACTATTTTTGGGAACAACAATGTTATTAATACTAAAGTAGTTTCACAACAGCAATTAAAGCAACTTCTATCATCCTTAAATTTAAATTATCTATTTGAATTAGTTTATGAGGAAATGAGTCATTTATGTAAATGTCATTTAGAGAAAGATCTCTTCAAAGCAAAAAATGGAGCAAAGAAACTCACATGTATTTGCAAAGAAAAGAAGAATAAAATAAACCATAACTTCAGCGCACAAAAGTTGCCATGTTAAACAATAATGCTATTCTGAAGAGCAAAACTTCTTCTAAAAGATGGGCTAAAGTTTGCCTCTCTGTTCCAAAGTGGTGGGAATTATGAATTTTTATTTCAAAATATTGCAGTGTTTACACTAAAACGGCAGATGCAAAAGCATTTTAAAAAGATATGTAAATTATGAGTATTGAGTCCTCATTGACAAAATGCATATTAAATTAAAGAGTAAATTCCAATTTATAGGTTAGATAATGCATATTAACTCTGTCCTGAAAGTTTTCCTTTTTACTTTCTCTTTCACGTAAGCAGAAGGCAGAAAAAGTATTGTGTTCCACCAAAAATTCGACACCAAGATCTTACCGGAAATTCGTGTTTTGAATAAAAATAGCATTTTTAGAAAAATGTCCATGGTGTGCATAGCTCAAAAACGAAAATTTGGTTAAATCAACTTGATATTTAAGTTCAGCATCTTCCAAGGATTTAACACGAAGATTTTCAAGGACATTTTCCCAACCTAAACTACCCCTTATATGGAACATTTTTCGAAAATTTTGATTTTCTCAAAAATGGCTGTAACGATTTTGATTAAAATATTATATGTTTAAGAGAGTTTACGCTAAATGGAATGGAAATCTTGAATTTTTTAGGAATAGCCTCTAAACCCCGGTCCAGAAAGATGTCTTTTTCATACGGTACACCATAAGAGATAGAAATGGAAATGGCGTGTTATTTATGGACGCTCTTTAACTACTGTGGTTCTCAGCGTCCCATTCTAAAGTGGGTATGAAAGACCGCTTAAGTTTGCTCAGAGGCATGTCTATCAGGCTTGAGGTTCTTTTACGTGCTCTACGACACGGGACCAACGGCTTTACTTCCCTTCCGAAGGAAGCCATGCTAAGGATTTTTACACCCGACAAAATCCATCGTCCTCCAAAGGGTTTGAACCCGCGACCTTGGGTATATGAAGTTAGCATGGTAACCATTACACCACGGAGGGCGACATAAAACATAGAGAAAATATTACTAAACAAAACATGTAGATCACGTTTAACACACAATTTATCACAAATGCATATTCTGTGGAGTTAACGTTTCCGAGATACGCCTAGTTATTGGTTTCAATTTAAAAATAGCTAGCATTCTTCAAATGGTAAATCTTTATTCATTTTCCTAGCCAGGAGAATGGAATGTCAATGTATCAAATAGCAACTAGCTCTTGAAAGATGACTATCGCTTTGCCTAGAATATTCCTTTATTCCCACGTAACAACAAAGAAGTATGAAATAAAAGTATTTTCCTAAAAGTTTATATCGATATACGTGAAGTAGACAGAAAAATAAGCTTTTGTAAGAATAGTAAGAAAAATATGCAGAGAAATTTGTATGAATGTAACACATATTTGTTTATATTAGCACTAGTTATCTTTGATATAGATTTGCCCTTTAATCTACCAATCTTCCGAAAACAGCGCACCATGTGTGAGTAGAGGAAATATTTAAAATGGTAGTTTTAAGTGCCTCAGAGTATTGCTTAAAAGGAGCAAGAATTTATCAGTTAAACATTACACTTACTGTACCAATCAGTTCTCAGAATCTCAATTTCACTTCCATTCATTTACATAAGCTCCACATTTCACTCTGTGGCGTCGTGTCTGTTTAAGTTTATATTGCTCACATTGTTATTACTTAATTAGCGTTGATTTATGGCGGGTGTGGGAAAGACACTTTCTATATACCTTCTTTGACGTGTCAGTCGAAGGAAAACCGACAGCATATAAAAATTAAGAATGAGTCCACCGTATTTGATGCAGGGACCTCTACAATTATCATGTACCTGCTTTAGTTGAGTCTCTCGCTGCCTTGGCGACGCTGTTATAGGGTTCGATGTCGGTATTGTGTTGATTTTCTCAGAGTGCAAACATGAAAGAATGTAGGTACTGATACTGGGTTAAGAATTAAGAATAGTAGCAGGATCCTTTTTCACTCTGATGTTTATTCCTAGACGAAACATCAAACGCTATTGGTGAAGTCATCTTGTCAAACAGTAAGAATGCACATTTCTCTTAAGATTTTTTACATTCGTAGAAACACTTTAAATATATGTAGATAGTTACTGCGTACAATTGAGCATAACATTCATTACATTTTAACACTAGCTAGCAATAAGACTAATTCTGCTTATGTTTCTCTTCATTAGCATGATCTAAATAACAGATTAATGTTTTGAATGAAAGATTTGTTTACCGAACAGCTAGAGGACATCATGTGAATGGATAACATTAGATTTTTACTCTTTTACTTACAAGGAACCAAGTAATAAGGGCAATGTCTGCTAATGTTTACCTCGATTATCATTAAATAGATAGAAGAATGACTTTTTTAACAATAACTTGTTACAGTGATGTAGAAACATATGGAACATATCAGTTTTTAGCGAAAAAGTTCCGTGAGTGTGTCTGTGAATAGCATAGCTAAAAAACTAAAAGACTATTAAATACTGAACTTGGTATTCCAAGGATGTGAAATGAAGATTTTCAAGAAAATCTCCTCACCCCAAACTAATATTGGAAAATGTTTTGTAAATGTTTTTCTCAGAAATGTCTTTAACGATTTTGATTAAAATACCATATACTAAAGTTATTCACACAAATAAAATTGTATTTTGAATTTTCTGGGAATAGCCTCTGAAGAGCACTTTATTCTGGTTGATTTTTGAAGAATTTTGCACAACGGCTAAACTGTAAGATATGGACAAAAAACTAACTACACAGAAAATGTAGATCTTGTTAAAACACAATTTATGTCACATGCATTTTTGTTGTAGAGTTGACCGTTTCCAATATATTTTATATTATTGGTATCAATTTTAAAATACTTATACTTTTCTCAGACAGGAACTTTCCGTTTTTCGACTCCTGGCCAAGTAAAGAAGCCAATTTCAATGACAATCACATAACAATAGCTTTGAAATTATTTGACTATCGCTTTAGCATAGCGCGTTCCATTAGTTTCCTTCTACTTATAAGGAACTAAATAATAACTTCATTCTGTTAATGCTCATCTCGATTACCATGGTGTAGAAAGAAGAATAATCATTTGTAAGTCTGTTTTTAGAATAGGTAGAGAAAATTATGCGAGTGTAACACATCAGATTTGTGTTCCTTCAGTTCAGAAATGCCGGGCAATGCTTGATATACGTGTTGAGTCAATTGCGTGTCATTGCTACCAAAATGCCGAAGGTAAAAGTAGTGAAAATTTTCGGTTGCAAAAGTATTTTGAAGAACTCTCAGGTATATTCAGCATAGATGGAAAAATATACATTGTCAGCTTTGTGGAAAGTCTATAAAAACCGACCAACGCTTCCAAATAATGTAGAATTTATCTGGCAAACTTATGTTAACGGCTTCTCGTTCGTCTTTAAGCTATTAACTGCAGCAGGGCCCTCCAGCTCATATTCAGGACCTTCCAAGTGTCGTGAACTCATTAATTCATTGCTGGTGAATTGTTAAAACATTTTTATTACACCCACTATGGAAAATGAAATAATATATATATTGCAAATGTTTTGAAATTTTTAACAAATGTTTTCTTAATTTTTAATGCATAAAAATAAATAAATTTAACTTGTTTAACACTAAAAGTCTGTTCTCTAATAATAAGCAAAGCTACATGTCATAAAATACTGAAATTAATGACGGGCCACAAGCGAAGACTGTCCCAGCTGGTAACTCATCTCCAAGTCAGCTTTCATTGGCAGCCTTGTAAACAATAACTGTTGACATGCAAACAGTTGATAGCGCATCTCTTTCAACTGATGTTACATTCCCAACTTTCCGCCTTCTTCTCAAGGTGAAGACTTTACTGTGCTTCATTACGAGCCCGTCACAACAGCATTGAAAATTCTATTTAGGATACATCAATATCCCTTCTGAATGTAAAAAGGAAGAAACATCTCTCTTAAATATTTAAGAAAAGTGTATTGCATTGATTGCATCCGCTTTCTTTTTTCGCCTTGCATATATTCTTTTTTAATTGCAATTCGTAGTTTAACATAAAATGTAAATCTCCAAATTTGGTCCTACACAATGCACTGTAAACGTTACTTATTTTAAATCTTAGCAGATTCGCAGAAGGTAAAACATTTGGAGCTTCTGAACCACTAAACAAAAGTAATCTCTTGGAACTTCCGTTTCAATTCAGTTTAAAAACCGTGACTGTCTCGTTCAAGATTTCTACATTGCTACCAATTAGAATGGCAGACGCATAGCATTAAACCAAGGAGGGAGAAAAAGCTCCTTGGAGGTATTTTACAACGCGGTGAGTTAATATACGAGTACCTCTACAGACCTTACAAATTTGGGGCTACCAACCCGACTGTCTGCATTATGTCCACTTACGCATGGCAGAGGTGGGCGATCATCCAATCGATACGCAGAAGTGTTGTTGTCAGTATCACACATACCCAGTCGGAATGTTAGCAATCACGCTATCTATCGCAGCTCCTTACATTCCTCACGATGTTGAGTTTGCATCGCTCCTATACCCGGGACTTAAAATCCGCACCCAGAAGGGTGGAATCGAACCCGAGAGCATTCTGTGGCTGTGAATCAGGGCACCAGGCTATAGCCCTGCGCTACAGCACAAAGAATGTGTTTATTATTGCAAACCCTTTATTGGTAGACTGGCTCTAAAACTACATTTCCTGCGCCTGACAATTTTCTTATAGACAAATCTGTGTAACACCTGAGCCAGAGAAGTTGCCGACGCACTTTGACTCGAATAAAGGAGACGTTAATTGATGTTAAATTTACTACCCACACAGTTTATTACTTTCTCTACCACGTATGTACAATGTACACAGTGAATTAAGAAGGTATTGCATTTCATCCAAAAATTCGATACCGATATTTCACCGGAAATAAATATTTTGAGACGCCCTAAATAAGGTAAAACATGTTCGTATGTGTCTGTAGGCTAAAAGTCTGTTAAATATAACACTTGGTATTTAATTTGTTATTTCCTGGCAATGCAAAGACCATTTCATCCACATGGCAACCAGTTTTAAAAATGTTGACTGCCGCTTTAGCTTAGTGTATTCGCTTATTTCTCTCCTACTCACAAGGAAGCAAGTAATTAGACCATTTCTGATAATGTTTATCTCGATTAGCAAGAGGTAGATACAAGAATAAGCTTTCAAAAATATAGAGACGTAGAGAAAGTCATGTGAATGGAATACATCAGATTTTTAGTGTGTCCGTGTGTATGTGAACACGATAACTCAAACCGAAAAGTCTAAACTTGGTATTTAAGTTTAGTAGCTTCCAAGGATGCGACACAAAGGTTTTATTAAAATTCCCCCATCCCAAACTACCCTTTACATGGAAAAAATATCAAAAATGTTAATTTTCTCAAAAATTGCCCTTACAGTTTTGATGAAGATATCGTATACTAATGATATTAATACAACATATAATATGTCTATCTTGAATTTTCAGGGAATAGTCTCTGAAAATCTCTTTATTGTGGATGAATTTTGCTGATTTTGTTGTTAGCTGTTAACCTAATAGACAAAAACTTACTTTACAAAAAATTTAGATCTCGTTAAAATCACACAATTTATGCCATATACTTTTTTTCCTGTAGTTGACCATATCTGAGATATTCTTTGTTATTGGTTTCAGTTTTAAAATAATTTTCTTATACGGGAATAGTAAATTTCTGGCCATACAAAGAAATGAATTTTAACCACATGGCAACCCGATTTTAAAAGAGTTGATTATCGCTTTATCCTAGTGTATTCCCTTACTTCCCTTCTGCTCATAAGGAAGCAAGTAATAAGACAATTTCTGCTGATGTCTATCTCTATTAACATGAAGTAGATACAAGAATAAGATTTTAACAATAATTTGTTACAGAGATGTAGTGAAAGTCATGTGAATGAAACACATCAGATATTTTTAAAAATGGCACTAATGATTTTGATTAGAATATCAAAACTATTTTTATGACAAATGAAATGCATAACTTGGATTTTCTGGCTTTAGCCGCAACTAACAGCTTCCTATTTGAGAAATACACGATGCATTTGAACATTCAAACCAATGTAAAGGAATAAGAAAATCTATATTGCATAAATTGTGTTATATGAGGTATTTTTTTTTTTTATTTTCTCTATCATGTACTGTGTACCTATCAGGTAGAGAAAGTGTTGTACTCTACCAAAATTGTTGATGTTGAGATTTCACTGGAAATATATTTTTTGGGGTCCCCTGACATAAAAAAAAATCAGAAAAAATGGGTGTGCCTGAACAGCATAGCTGAAAACCGATAAGTTCATTAAATATCAAACTTGATATTCAAGCTTAGTATCTTCCAAAGTTGCATTACAGTTATTTTCAGGAACATTATCCAAACTAAACTACTCTTTCATTGAAGATTTTTTCGAAATTTTCCAATGTATAAAAATGGCTCTGTCAATTTTTATTAAAATACTGCATATTGAAGATATTTACATGAAAAATAAAACTTATATCTTGAATTTTCTGTAGATAGCATCTGAAGTTTTCTTCATTCTGGATGACTTTTAAATGGTAAACCGTAAGAGAGAGAAAGAAAGCGAGAGAGAGAGAGAGAGAGAGAGAGAGAGAGAGCGAGAGAGAGAGACAAAAACTTGGTATACAAAAAGTGTAAATCTCGCCAAAACACATCATTTCCGTCAAATACATTTTTGGTGGAGTTAACCATTTTCTAAATATTGAGTCGCCCTCCGTGGTGTAATGGTTACCATGCTAACTTCATATACCCAAGGTCGCGGGTTCAAACCCGGCGGAGGACGATGGATTTTTTCGAGCGTAAAAATCCTTAGCATGGCTTCCTTCGGAAGGGAAGCAAAGCCGTGGGTCTCGTGTCGTAGATTTACGGCACGTAAAAGAACCTCAAGCCTGATAGAGAGGCCTCTGAGCAAAATTAAGCGATCTTTCACGCCCAATTTAGAATGGGACGCTGAGGCCCAAAGCAGTTAAAGAGCGTCCATAAATAACAGGCCATTTAATTTTTTCCTAGATATTGCTTGTTATTGGTTTCATATAATCATAGGTACTTATAGTTTTTCTTACGTTGGGGAAATTAAGAGAACGGAATTACAAAGTTCTTACATACCGAACAATTCAGATGAGTAACTTCCCGGAAATATGTAATAAAAGTATTTCTGCAGATGTTTATCTCGTTTAACGAGAAGAAGATAGAAGAATAAACTTTTAAGGCATGTTTTCTGAAGAGTCGGTAGAGAGAAAGTGATGTGAATAAATATATCAGATTTTTGTAGTAAGATTTCGTTGAAATTGTACCTTTACCAATTACATAAATGCCATTCAGAATGAAAAGGGATTCACAAAAAATTCAAGGTATACCTTTATTCATATTAAAGCATTTTAAAGATATGTTATTTTAATCAAAACGCTTTAAGTAATAAAACTCACTCCATGAACGGGCTCTGGTGAACTTTCAAGGCGATCTCAAATACTCCGGAACATCGACCAGACAAGCGTTTTTCAACTCTGACTCATCTCTTCAACTTAGAACATCGCTAGCGGTATTTAAAGGACAAGATATCTCAGAGTATTTGAGTTCACCTATATCATTTACCGAACAAGAATCAGATCAAAAAGCATAGAATGGTAGAACATCGGGGCGCAAAACCGAAGGTCTATTATTTGACTATCGAATGTACTGATGGATGTTTCAGGTCTCAGACAATCCTCATTATCCTTATATTTACTTTGGATATCGCCATAAATTGTAATTTGTATAAGGTTTAAAAGAATAAAAATGAATACAAGTATAAGCCATACCCACTTAACTATAGAAAGTTCAAAAGGTGCCCTGCTCTAAAAACATTCAATATAGAATTTTCACTGGAAATACTTTAATGTCCACTGGATCCAAAATAAAGGCATTTTAGAAAGAGATGTGGGTGTGTGGGAGGGACAGCATAACTTAACAAAGTGTCGATTAAATACCATACTTGCTCAGTGTTTTCCAAGAACAGGACACAACGATTTAGAAGAAAATCCCCCCTCCAAGCTACTCTCTTTGGAAAACGTTTCCAAAATTGTTTTCTCTCAAAGTTGACTGCAACAATTTTGACTAACATAACATTTTTAAAATATTTTCATGACAAATGATACGTACAGTAGTACATTCTGTTATGTCGTATATATTGCAGATATAAAGGTTTTATAGTTTAGGGAAACGAGTTTACGTATCTATTATATTTATTCATTTTAAAATGAGCAATGTTTGTCGCATATTTTAAAAATATGTTTAAGCTAAACACTAATGTCTATGTTACGTTATTTACTTATAAAAGAAAATAATATGTGAACCACAAGGCAATGTAAGATACATGCATAAGATAAAGGAATAGTTATAAACTTGAAGTTTAGAATTTGTTTAACTACAGTAGGCGGTTGTAATAATTACGCATGAAACACATTCTTAGTGTAAACAAACCCGTTTTAATGCCAGTGGAGAAATTATTACTGACTTGCAAAATGGAATAAATCCACCACTGCACCTGACTTGTAGCAAGCAAATATGTTACTCTTCGTCACTCTACAAGAGAATGTGGGATGAATAAGGCACTTACCCTCCTTACTTTGCTGGCTGTCCCCATGCCTGCTATCTACAAATATTCAGGAGCGTGTTCAAAACATTAAACTTATTCAAATTATAACTATAAAGCTATAATCTACGATGTCATGGAAACTTTATGTACTTTCCGGTTTCTCCATATTTTTCTACAAATTTCATAGCATATATTTGCATTTTAACTCTCTTAGAGATTAGGAACGTTTTATTTCCCTATCTCGTTTTTGTTCCTTCGTAACTTACATGTAGTTATTGATGTAGGATCTTCTTAAACTAACACTCCATCAAGGTGATAGTCCTACATTGAACTGTTTTCTATTTTACGTTCACGGGTATTGCATATATGTAGTTTGGTCTTTGTTTTGCGGCTTGTGTTTTATTTCAGGTTTATTTCTGTATCCAGCAAAGCAGATTTAGTCGATATCAAAATTTCGGGAAAGCGTAAAGCCGATAATAAACGGGCGGCACGGGTTCTTAAATCCTGGTTATTAGCTCTAAAAACCTGATGTGATGCATATTACTTTTTCTGCCACCCTATCCAAACTATTCTTACAGACGCTCAATTCTAGCTTGTTAATCCAAATAAACTTTCAATTCAAATTTACACATTTCGTTGTGTGATATAATAAGTAGAGCGTTAATCAAGTTTTAAAGAGCGTGTTGCTATGTGATACTACGAGAGAGAGAGAGAGAGAGAGAGAGAGAGAGAGAGAGAGAGAGAGAATTACTTCCTATAGCATAATTATTTTAAAATTCATTCCACTAAAAGAGATGCATTGTGTCTTTTAGGGAATCAATATTTTTGTGTAGGAATATTGTCTCTCTCTCTCTCTCTCTCTCTCTCTCTCTCTCTCTCTCTCTCTCACGCTTTATGGATATACAAAAAACTTCAGATATTCCCAGAAAGTTGAAAATATACATTTCATTTGTGATGCAAATATCTTAAACATGTGGTACTTCAGTCAAAATTGTTAGAACAGTTTTTTTTTTTTTTTTTTTTTTTTTTTGAGAAAGCTAAAAATGAGGGATGTTCCATATAAATGAATGATTTGGACTGGGGTATTTTCTTGAAAATCTTTGTGTTGCATTCTTGATGAATTTAAATATAAGTGTGATATTTAAACAACTTTTCGTTTATAAGTTTTGCTATTCACAGATAAACACACTTACATGTACACACAAATGTTTTTCTTAAAACGCTTTTGGAGAAATTGGGGGAACTCAAAGCTTATATTTCCGTAAAATCTGGTGTTCGAGTTTTTGTATGGAATACAATACTTATGCTGACTAATGGTAAGTAGCAGAAACAATAAGAATAAAATGGTGAGCGCGTAATTAAAGCTCAGTCCCATTTAAATGCGAAAGAAAGTTCCAAACAATGAATGGAAAAGGAATTAGTATACGTATTATAGGCAGGAAATGGAGCCAGGAAGTGAGTCAGTCACACAGTGCTAAATAAGAGATGCTCTTGGACCAAACGAACGCCCTCGAAACGTCTTGAAGTATAACTTCCTTTTTACTTTCTCCATACGCACTATGTACATAGTGTATAGAGAAAGTATTGCACTCCACCCAAAAATTCGATACCGAGATTTCACCGGAAATATAAGTTTTAGGGTCCCCAATATCAAAAAAAAAAGCATTTTCACAAAAAGGTCCGTGTGTGTGTGTGTGTGTGTGTGTGTGTGTGTGTGTCTGTGAACACGATAACTCAAAAACGAAAAGTCGGTAAAATACCAAACTTGGTATTTAAGTTTAGTATCTTCCAGCGATGCGACACGAAATTTTTGAGAAAAATCCCCCCACCCCCAACTACCCTTTACATGGAACTTTTTTCGAAAATTTTGATTTTCTCAAAAATGGCTCTAACGATTTTGATTAAAATTTCGTATATTAAACATATTAAATGTATATCTTAAATTTTCTGGGAATAGCCTCTGAAGAGTAGTTTATTCTGGATGAATTTTATTAAATTTTGAATAACTGCTAAACCGTAAGAGATGGACAAAAACTTACTGCACAAAAAATGTAGAGCACATTAAAACACACAATTTATGTTATATACATTTTTTTCGTGGAGTTCGTCGTTTTTGTGACATTCCTTATTTTTGGTTTCTGCTATGAAAAACGTATACTTTTCTCATACAGGAACTTGTCAACTCCTATCCATATAAACAAAGGAACTTCATTGACATAGCAACCAGCTTTTGACTATCACTTTAACCTACGGTTGTCCCTTATTTCGCTTCTACTTACACGGAAGCGAGTAATTAAGACTATTTCTGCTATTTTTTTCTGATTAGCATAAAGTAAATAGAAGTATAAGCTTTTTAAGAATTATTTGTTGCAGGGATATGGAGAAAGTCATGTGAATGGTACACGTCAGATTTTTCTGATCCTTACGTATATTCAGCTGAAAATGCATTGAAACTGCCACGCCCCACTCGCCAGCGTGTTCCAATCTACTATGAAGAAGGTGCCGGCGTGTTGGAATTTGTGGAATTGTGCTAAATATAAGAACCAAATAATTATGGAGAGCCGAGTTGTGGTATCAGTAAAACGCGTACGTTAACCGTAGCTGTGAATTATAAATTTATTGCGCTATGAACCTAGTTCTGTGTATGCAATTTTATAATCTCTTGCAAATTCGTATATTTATTTCTAATGAAATTCTACTCCAGACATTTGACGTATTTGAATTATTAGCACGGAATTTTCGTAAAATGTAAAAGAACTAGCTCTTAGCTGAGTTACGGAATGAAATGTACAATTGATACACAAAAGCTTCACAAAACAATACACGAGTGTAGTGTCTATATGAATCCACCTTTACTCCTTTATAGATCGATTGTATATCGATTTCCTATATTTAAACGCTTAAGCACATTCAGCTCTTGGTATGGTGTGCGCACCCGTTACTACCCCACCGGCAACTAAGTGGCCATAAAACCTATTTGTAAATGATTAGTTAGGGTCCTCCCACCGTTGAGCGTTTTTGATCCTGTGAAAAACGCTCATCTTGCCCTTTGTATGTCTTTTTTCTTCCCCAAGATGTGTGTGCTAAGAGGAGGAGGGAAATTGGCTACTGGGTAGGCAATGTGTGCATTTTGTATACTCACTACTTTCATAATAATAAGATCACTTAAGGCGACCCGGATTCAATCCCAGGCGACCGCATGAGGGCGGGTTTTCTCCAGATTCTCCAGTTTTCCCTGCCATCGCATTTCACCCGTGCTTCACCTTCATTCCAAGTATCATCACTGTCCTCGCCTACGGTGCAATATGTAGAAAAGCGAGCTTAAACACTATAACGTGTTTACAAAGTGATAAAATCACAACTATTGCACAATTTTAAAGAGAAATGTGTAAGATAATTTGTGAAATGTGAACATAGAAATAACCGGATAGCTTAGATAGCACGCACATGGCGAAAGCCTTAGCTCGAATTTTGAACTTTTAATTTAGATTTCGAAAACACCAGCGAGACTGCGGCGTATCATCTGTTGACCTGAAGCTAACGACCTTCTAACAGTGCAAGAATTGTGACCTCACCAGCTTCCTCTCGCATTATTTAATGGTAAGGGTGGAGTTGTGAGTAAAGGACAAACGCTAGACAATTATAAAGTTCAAAATAGGCAGGCAAAGGGCACTAAAATGCAAAATAGGTAGGTAAAATAGGCAGGGAAATCCCCAAAGTACGTGGTCAAACCATTATTAACTCCATGGCACGACAGCTCACGGGGAACCTTGGCCTACCGCCCGGCCGCTGCGTCCCCCATCTCGGTCCACTACAGACGTCATGGAATGGGGGGCAGTATTGGAGGGTGAGACGTGGTCAGCGCCTCGAGCCCCTCCCGGCCGGTTAATGCGGTCCTCGTGACCTGGAGCCGCTACTTCTCAATCAAGTAGCTCCTCAATTGGCCCCCCAGGGACCTTACGAGGCTGAGTGCATCCCGGTCCAGGTCTCCCAGCGGGGGAAAAATCCCCACGCCGGTACTGGGGATCGAACCCAGGTCTCCCGCTTGGTAAGTTCAAACCATTATAGCTGCTGCAAAAGGAGTCAATAGGTGAGAAATATGAGCACATTTTGAATATCTTAGGTAATTGTCATTTGAAAAAAATCTGATGTGTCACACTCACATGAGTTTCTCTAGCTCTCCTCAAACTTCTTACAAAAGATGATTCTATTTTCTACACAATGCTAATCGAGATAAACATTAACAGAATGTTCTTATTACTTACTTCCTTATAAGTAGAAGGTTACTTCCACTAGACTAAAGCGAAAGTCAAATGTTTTAAAAGCTATCGCATGAGGTTATCATTGCACATCGCTTCTTTGCTTGGCCAGGGGTAGAACAAAAGAAAAACGGACACTTACTGTCTGAGAAAAGTATAAATACTTCACAATTGAAACCAATAAAAATCTGATGTGTACCATTCACATGACTTTCTCCATATCCCTGCAACAAATAATTCTTAAAAAGATTATACTTCTATTTACTTTATGCTAATGAGAAAAAAATTAGCAGAAATATTCTAATTACTCGCTTCATTGTAAGTAGAAGCGAAATAAAGGACAACCGTAGGTTAAAGTGATAGTCAGAAGCTAGTTGCTATGTCAATGAAGTTCCTTTGTTTATATGGATAGGAGTTGACAAGTTCCTGTATGAGAAAAGTATACGTCTTTCATAGCAGAAACCAAAAATAAGGAATGTCTCAAAAAACGACAAACTCCACGAAAAAAATGTATATGACATAAATTGTGTGTTTTAATGTGCTCTACATTTTTTGTGTAGTAAGTTTTTGTCCATCCCTTACGGTTTAGCAGTTATTCAAAATTTAGTAAAATTCATCCATAATAAACTATTCTTCAGAAGCTATTCCCAGAAAATTCAAGATACACATTTTATTTGTCTCGTAAATATCTTTAATATACGAAATTTTAATCAAAATCGTTAGAGCCATTTTTGAGAAAAACAAAATTTTCGAAAAAAGTTCCATGTAAAGGGTAGTTGGGGGTGGGGGGATTTTTCTCAAAATCTTCGAGTCGCATCCCTGGAAGATACTAAACTTAAGTACCAAGTTTGGTATTTTACCGACTTTTCGTTTTTGAGTTATCGTGTTTTCATAGCAGAAACCAAAAATAAGGAATGTCTCAAAAACGACAAACTCCACGAAAAAAATGTCTATAACATAAATTGTGTGTTTTAATGTGCTCTACATTTTTTGTGTAGTAAGTTTTTGTCCATCTCTTACGGTTTAGCAGTTATTCAAAATTTAGTACAATTCATCCAGAATAAACTACTCTTCAGAGGCTATTCCCAGAAAATTCAAGATATACATTTGTCACGTAAGTATCTTTAATATCCGAAATTTTAATCAAAATCGTTAGAGCAATTTTTGAGAAAATCAAAATTTTCGAAAAAAGTTCCATGTAAAGGGTAGTTGGGGGTGGGGAGATTTTCTCAAAATCTTCGTGTCGCATGCCTGGAAGATACTATATATATATATATATATATATAGTAAAAAAAAAAAAGCATTTTCACAAAAAGGTCCGTGTGTCTGTGAACACGATAACTCAAAAACGAAAAGTCGGTAAAGTACCAAACTTAGTATTTAAATTTAGTATCTTTCAGGGACGCGACACGAAGATTTTGAGAAACATACCCCCGCTCCAAACTACCCTTTACATAGAACTTTTTTCGAAATTGTTTAATTTCTTTAAAATGGTTCTAACGATTTTGATTAAAATATCGTATATTAAAGATATTTACCTGGCAAATAAAATGCATATCCTGAATTTTCTGGGAATAGCCTCTGAAGCTTACTTTATTCTGGATGGAATTCACAGAATTTTGCATAACTGCTAAACCGCAAGAGTTAGATAAAAACTTACTACACAAAAAATGTAGAGCACCTTAAGGCAAACAATTTATGTTATATACATTTTTTTCGTGGAGTTGATGGTTTTTTTTAGACATTCCTGTTTTTTTGTTTCGGCGTTAATAAACATACTTTTCTCATACTGGAATTTGTCAACTCCTGTCCATACAAACAAAGGAACTTTAATCACTTAGCAACCAGCTTTTGAATATCACTTTAACCTATGGTACCCCCTTATTTCACTTCTACTTTCAAGGAAGCAAGTAATAAGACTATTTCAGCTAATTTTTCTCGATTAGCATGAAGTAAATAGAAACATAAGCTCTCTAACGATAATTTGTGGCAGAGATGTAGAGAAAGTCATGTGAATGGAACACATAAGATTTTTTGACATAGAAATCCACCTTTCCAGGTTGTTTATTACACACCTTACTAGTGTTAGAAATGTGCCAGTTGAATAGCTCTGCTGGAGAATAAGAGATAAGCGGAGTTTTACGTCAGTGCAGTATACAAAATGTCAAACTGCTACTTTAACCTCGTCACCATCTGAAATTGCAGTAGAATTAAATATACAAGTCATGAGCTCATGAAATGAAAAGTGCTTGCATCTCAATACCTTTTTACTTCCTGTAGCACGATGCACAATGCACATAGTAGACACAGCAGGCATTGTATTCCACCCAAAAAAATCGGTACTGAGATTTCACCTAAAATAGGTATGCATTTTGAATCCAAAGAAGCATTTTTAGAAAAAGTCCATGTGTGTGTGTGTGTGTGTGTGTGTGTGCGCGCGCGCGCGAGTATGAGTGTGTGAGATTGTGAGAGTGTGTGAGTGTAAAAATTGTGTGCTATTTATGGACGCTCTTTAACTGCTGTGGTTCTCAGCGTCCCATTCTAAATTGGACGTGAAAGACCGCTTAATTTTGCTCAGAGACCTCTCTATTAGGCTTGAGGTTCTTTTACGTGCCGTAAATCTACGACACGGGACCAACGGTTTTACTTCCCTTCCGAAGCAAGCCATGCTAAGGAGTTTTACGCCCGAAAAAATCCATCGTCCTCCGCCGGGTTTGACCCCGCGACCTTGGTTATATGAAGTTAGCATAGTAACCACTACACCACGGAGGGCGAGTATGTGTGTGTGTGTGTGTGTTTGTGTGAATAGCATAACTCAAAAACGAAAAGCCGGTAAAATACCAAACTTGATATTTAAATTCAGCATCTTCCAAGGATGCGACACGAAGATTTTTAAGAAAATCCTCCCAGCCCAAACTACCCTTACATGGAACATTTTTAGAAATTTTCAAATTTCTAAAAAAAAATGCCTCTAACGATGTTGATTAAAATGTCGTATATTAAAGATACTTATATGAAATATACTTTATATCCTGAATTTCCTGGGAATAACCCCTGAAGTCCTCATTCTGGATATTTTTATATAGCTGGTAAACCGTTAGAGAGAGAGTCAAAAACTTACTACACAAAATTGTAGATATCGTTAAAACATACAATTTATTTACACTTTTTTTTGAGCTAATCATATCCGAGAATTCCTTGTTATTTGGTTTCAATTTTAAAATATTTAAAACTGTTCTCAAACGGGAAGTCTTCATCGCTTTCATATATGGAAAGGGAACCGTATCAATGTCAATTGCAGGGCGACAGCTTTAAAAAAAAAAAAAGTATGTTGCTTTAGAATGGTGTATTCACTTATTTCTACTTACAAGGAACTAAGTAATAAATCCATTTCTGCTAATGTTTATCTCGATTAGTATGGTGCAGATAAACTATTTTCTAAGAAAATTTCGTTAACATACGACACGAGACTCACGGCTTTACTTCACTTTCAAAGGAAGCCAGGTTAAGGATTTTTACGTCCGAGAAAAATCCATCGCCCTCCGCAGGGTTTGAACCGCAGATAGAGAAGGTCATGTGAATGGAACACATCAGGTCCTCCCCCCCACGAATGGCTGTTACTTTCGAAGAAAAAGGCAAATACGCACTTATAGGTATTATAAGCTAAAATACACAAAACAGCAGATATACCTCTTTGAAAAGCAACTCTTAGGGTAGAGGGTAACTGGAAGTATTTTTTAAAATAACTATAACGGTTAAGTATAGGCATTTAGCCTAACACTTGATTTCTAGTTCAGAGGTATTGCGTCAGTCAATATACGTTTATAAAACGTGTGAACAGCATATAAGCTAAAATGCTCTTTAAAATTGTGGCAACTCTCACAAATGATCCAATACACCCCTCACAAACCGATCCAATACACCCCTCCAAACTGATTCAATACATCTCTCACAAATGATCCAATACACCCCTCACAAACCGATCCAATACATCTCTCACAAACCGATCCAATACACCTCTCACAAACTGGTCCAATACACCTCTCACAAACCGATCCAATACACCTCTCACAAACCGGTCCAATACACCTCTCACAAACCGATCCAATACACTTCTCACAAACTGGTCCAATACACCTCTCACAAACCGATCCAATACACTTCTCACAAACTGGTCCAATACACCTCTCACAAACCGATCCAATACACTTCTCACAAACTGGTCCAATACACCTCTCACAAACCAGTCCAATACACCTCTCACAAACCGATCCAATACACCTCTCACAAACTGGTCCAATACACCTGTCACAAACCGATCCAATACACCTCTCACCAACCGATCCAATACACCTCTCACAAACCGATCCAATACACCTCTCACAAACCGATCCAATACACCTCTCACAAACTGGTCCAATACACCTCTCACAAACCGATCCAATACACCTCTCACCAACCGATCCAATTAACCTCTCACAAACTGGTCCAATACACCTCTCACAAACCGATCCAATACACCTCTCACAAACTGGTCCAATACATCCCCACAAACCGATCCAATACACCTCTCACAGACTGGTCCAATACACCTTTCACAAACTGATACAATACACTAAAATATTGTGGTGCACCTTACACCGAAATATGGCAGAGTAAGCTATATTTAAGCCTCTTTTAATATTCATATAAAGTGACATAAATATCTGAAACAAAACTTCTGAAAAAAGTGCGCATCTTCCTATATGTGATGGCCTCGAACGCAGCAGTCTATCCATATCGCGGTTTTCATTATATCTATTATAATAACCTAGTGGAAAAAAAAAACAAAAAAAAAAAACAAAAAAACATGTTGATCACTGCCTCAACAGAGATCCTGCGCAGTTCACGGCCTTCTGCTTTTAAGAGCCCTTTCCAATAATCTAAATGTACGGCATTCCATTGGCAACGTACCAAATGAATTAACAGGAACGTTCAATGTACCACATGGAACGTGCTCCCGTTAGCTCTTCACACACTCCAAAAATGACGAACCTGAGGTGTGACCTAATCAGTGGCGTGGTCAGAGGAAACAAGATAGACAATGTCTACTTTATACATCCTATATAGTAACACAAAACTGCGTTATGTTTCCTATTTTGGCTTTCACGGTAGTGTGGGGTAGTGTTTCTGTATCACTTTCAAGAGGGTGCGAGTTCGAAACTTGCTTAAATACCCGGATAAGATTTTTTTTCGGAATTTTTCCTTATCTTGAGAAGATGAATGTTGCGTAACTTTAAGCTCCATGCCCCCCTAGATTATTTGAGCACTGTTTCATCCATTTCATTCATCGTCCGATATGACCAACCAGGATAAAGGATGTTAAGCTACAAAAGAAAGAAAGAAAAAGAAATAATTCACTTTCTTGTCGAAAGAAGTCACACCTCTCAGAAACACACTTGCCTGCTTACGCCAAAGGAAATTGTAAGCAGAAGAAAAAAAAACTTGTATGTTGCATTCACATGACTTTCTCTATCTGTTGAGCAAACAAACTATTCTAATTTCTGTTTCATGCTGATCGAGATAAACATCAGTAGAAATTGTCTTATTAATAAGTTCCTTTCAAGCAGAAGGTGGCTCTCCGTGGTATACTGGCTAGAGCCTCCGAAACCCAATTGCGGGTTCAAAACCGGCGGAAGTTGATGGCTTTTTTCGGACGTAAAAAGTCTTTGGAGGGAAGTAATATTCCCGGTTAGTGTTTATTTGCACTTAAAAGAACCCCATACATTGAAAGAAAAAGTCCCTGGACTAGCTTTGCTATGATTTACGCACGCGAATCGTGATTTTGTTCTATAGTGCCGTCTATGGGCGATGAGTTGATCCCTCGTCACCATGGCATGTAGTGGCGAACTTGCGTACTAGAAATTCCCTGATCAAGAAACTGCTGTAGTGTTTACCCAATATATGCCGACATCGCGTGATGGAACTTGAACTATAAGAGAACAATTTAGCCACAGGCTAAAGCAATAGTCAAATTATTTAAAATATGTCACTATGCGAAAAAATTGAAATTCGGTTCTCTATGCATGGTCAGGAGTAAAACAAAACAAAAACGTATGACGAATTCTTGTTTGAGGAAAGTATAAGCATTTTAAAATTGAAATTAAATAACAAGGAATATCTCGGACTGACATAAACTATGTGTTTTGAAAGTGCGTAAATGTTTGTCAATCTCTTTCGGTTTAGCGGTTATGCAAATGTCGTCCAGAATAAAGAGGAACGCAGAGGCTGTTTCCTGAAAATTCAAGACATGTATTATATTTTCCATGGAAATTTATTTAATGTGTGGCATTTTAATTAAAGTCGATAGTCATTTTTGAGGAAATCCGAATGCTTCGCTCACAGTATTAAATATAGGTGTTTATCAGGTAGTGGTATATCATTTGGCAAGGTTTTATTTTCCAAAAAGTTTCTTCTGAAAATACAAGAAGCGTATCTAGACAACTGTTGAGTTATACAGGCTGGGAGATGAATCAGTTCAAATATTTAATCAGTGCTTGAGGACGATGCAATGACCCAATATTTGTAGGTTTTTTTTCGCTAATTTCTAAAGTTGTGTTCATGAGGAAAATTTCACGATGTGTTTTAGAGTGGTCATTATTCCCATCTCAGGCGTTCGGGGATCGTTTACGTAACAGGTCACGCGGTTGACCCCCCTCCGCCCTTTGTCCTACCCTACTATATAGGTAGTGTACTGTGAGGGAAGAATATTAATCGCACCCAAAATTCAACCTATGTAACCATACGTTTTTGTTTTCATACGTTATTATCTCATTAGGATTCACAATATTTTCAGGGCTCAACTGAAAAATATTAAACACAATGACATTGTGATTCATTTAAATTTAGTTTTATGGAACAAATACACAATTCAAATCAACATATAAGCATTTGCACTTCCATTCCTTAAACCACAATTCAACCTCATTTCTCACAAAGGTGAGAGATTAAAATTAAATCACAACACTTAAAAAACCTTCGAATCTGGAATTAAGAGATCCTGTGTCACAGATCCTTTGATATACCGCAATGAACTTTCGTATTTTGGAAAGATGACGATTTAGAAATCGGCAAAGATACAACCCTCGTAGTATGGGCAGATTCCCCAGTTGTGCCGTAAATTAGTGAATATCTGCTAAATCAGTATCTGTAAAGCCATTCACTGTGTAAAGGAAAGTTTGCAACTGAATCAGTCCCTCATTTCCTCACTGTGATTCACGTGAATACAGGCCGATAGTGTGCGAGTTGAATTAAACTCAGGAGCTGACATTGCATATGTATGTAAACACAAGAGACATAATCCAGGGCCGTTCAAAACATATTAGAACCTGAAATTTGTGCTTCGTTTATGAGAATGTTATAGGTCAGCGGACAAAATGAGATATATTCATGTGTTATACGTATTGTATTATTTGCATTATTCACCTTCTACCCTGCATATAATATTTAAAAAAAAATACTTACTTTAGGCATCATTTAGTGAAGCCAGATTATGCATATCTCAATCCAATTTGTGCATAGACAGAACGAGTTTATGATGCTGCTTTTATTGTTTTTTTTTTTTTTCAAAACGCAAAATATACATCAGCTCGCTTAACGCAAAAATCGATAGAAACAATTATTTTGAGAGCAGCATGAAGCCGAATGTGCCGGTCCCCATGGCCACGCTCGCCAAGGCGTCTCGCTTTGATGCTTCGTAGCGCAGGGGATCGTCGGTTCGAGTCCCGCCTTGGGCATGGGTGTTATATGTTTGTGTATATGTAAAAAGAACAAAACAGCAATTCAGTAATCATATAGCACACAAAGTAAAAACATTAGGTAAATAAAAGTAGAGTATACAGCGCCGGAGTCCCGACCAGACTCCGGAACTGTATTATAAAAAAAATGACATTGTTATAGCACCATGAGTTTAGTGTTTTTTTTTTTTTTTTTTTTTTTTTTATAACTGCTCATTTTAAGAATAGGGCATTTATTAAAAACCTAGGTCTCTATTTTTGGAAACTAAGTAATTTAATACATTTTTATACGCTAATAACATATAAACTAGCATTAAAACCTATACCTCATTAGCATCCCTACCCATTTTTAGCTAGATAAAAAATATGATGTGCTCCATTCACTTTACGTTCTCCACTAACTATTGTAACAAACATTATTCCTTTATGTACACCGTGGTATTCGAGATAAACATTGAAAGGTTGTAGTATATCCTTCTAACTGGAACGGAACGGAAATAAACTACGGAAATAAGGCAATAAACTACGCTAAAGTGACAGCCAAATCTTGTAAAAAGCCAGTCGCTATGTGAAGCAATTGAAGTTCGGTTTTCGCTTTGCATGGCCAGGATTAAAACAGGAGAGACATGATACGAAATATGACCTCTGCTTATGAAAAGTTTAAGCAGCTTAAAACTGAATCTACAAAACATGTATATGATCTAAATTATGCTTTAACATGCCGTGGATATCTGATTACTTTAATGACCTGCCACACATACTAGCTAAGGTAGTAAACTAAATGGTAAATAATAATGCTACACACACATTTGTACCAGACGGATCAGTTATTTTCCCTTCGCTGCACTAGAATTTGAATCGGTTCGATTAACTGATTTAAGCATATTGGTCGGTTAATCGATTCGATTAACAGCTCTAATTAAGCTGTTTCCCATTCCACTCTTATAAGTTCTATTCCCCGCCATTTTCTAGATGCCTACGACATTACATTCGGCGTATCATGAGGAAGCAGCATCTCTTTTACTGTACTTGTATTATTTTATGGATATCTCTTAGGAAAATATCAGAGAGCTGATTTAATAGAGCACACTGCAGCGGATTTCGTATCAAATAATTTGATCATTAATCTCCACTCCTAAATATAATACTACATTTAAAAAAAAATCCCAGAATTTGTAAATAACACAGAAACAAGCTGCCAAAGGAAATTCACACAGCATTTCCTTTAAAATAGTTTCCTTCTGCAATGACACGCTTCTGCCATCGCGTATAAAGAAACTGGAAGCACTCCTGGAGGTCCTTTTCAGATATCTGTCGCAGTGGCCTCTCGCATGTGCAGTAATTTTTTCAGCGTTCGAAAATTTTGACCAAAACGTTTATGCCATTCATACACCTGAGTCTTCTTCATCGCTGCCTCACCATAAGCTTCTTTCATCATTCTCAATGTGTCTGAGGAAGATTTCTTAAACAAAACACAAAACTTTATATTCGAATGTGCTCCGTTATGAAATACTATAAACAAATAAACTAGTTGCCAAGCAAAGACAACAATCATTAGCATGAACATTGAAGTGAAGTGCCGCCATGGACGTTACCAACACCTAAAATAAAATATCCTTTACTTTCGTATACATGAAAGAGAAAATAAACGATTCCGGGGACTTTTTGAATCTAGGGTTATGACATCCAATCTATGGCTATGATATTCAAAGCTTCGTGGGATGCCATGTTATAACCAATAAGGAACTAGATCAACAAGGGTTCAAATCATAGATTTTGTTCAGGGCTTCCTTCAGAAGGAAAGTAAAGCCGTTGGTCTCATGTCGTAGACTTCGGGAAGTAAAAATCCTCAAGTCTGATACTTTTAATTTTGCCTCTGCACAAAATTAAGCGGTCTTTCACGCCCAATATGGAATGGGACACTGAGAGCCGCAGCGTTAAAGAACGCCCATAAATTACACTCAATTTCATTTCATTTTTCAATATCTAAATGAATTAGAGATTCACCATACAATATCCAGTGCTCCTAATATATTCAATTCTGTAGGAGTATTTGACACCAAAAATTACGAAAACGCTTGCGTGAACGAGAATGTTAAAACTGGTGCAAGTTAAAACAAAAGGCAAAATATGCTAAAAAAAATTCAACCCAGGAAACAGTTGGATCAACAAACACGAAAGTCTCTCCTGCTCTGAATGGACTGAAGCCATAAAGATGACCACAAACATTGTAGCAGTAAGAACTGCACCAGGAAAGAACCAAGTCACTCCATTATAGCAGATGAAGTTGAGATTGAAACCCTGTCGCACGTCTTAGGTTCCTGTCCATTTAATGCAGCGTAACGCAACCAGAAGCATCACCGAATAAGAACTACCATTGCCAAGGCATTACAAGCTAAGGTTTTATAGTCCACGAAGAGGTGTATGGAATTTCAATCGATGCCAGTAAATAGATGGATAGACATGATAGTCTGCAAACCTGGACTAAAGGGTTGTTAAATTATACATAACCTCTGTCGCGACCTCTCTCCATTGCGCGAGAGATCCGAGAGTCACCGGGAAAGTGGTGCCGGCAAAAACGCACTAAAATACGTATCGTAAGATAAATTACGGAAATGTTGCCTTTCTGCTCACATACGGACAGCACAATTTGCGAAAATATGATCGTTCACTCTCCTAAGCTTAGAAGCAGGAATCCTTGTGATTTCTTGCATGATGTTATCAGTAAGTTTCTGTGGATTATACGGGAAGTTTTGCTGCTGAGCTTAGGTGAATAAGCAAGAACATCTTTAACTTGTTATACTGCCTGTTTGGCAGCAGATGGACATTATTTTCAGCATTTATTTAAGGTAAGGAATCCAGTGCGCCTTGGCCGGCACCACTTTCTCGGCGACTCTCGGAATTCTTGCGCATTGGAGAGAGACTGGATCTGAGAGCCACAGAAATCATGGTAATGACTGGAGGTTCATGAAAAAAATAAACTAATGCACGAACCCACCATACCTAGTATAAAACCAACTTCACTACGTTAAAGTGATAGGCATTATGGCTGGAAACAGAGAGACCTTTAAAATATTTAGCTTCCCTAGGAAGTTCGCAATTAAAAATCAACTTTTCAAAGTCCTTTTCACCTTTGATTCTGGACAACGCAGTTCGATAGCTAGGTTAAACAGCAATAGTGATATTGTCGATCCTTCAGGTGGTATAACGTAAATAAATAACATGATGGTTGCATCTCACACTCACTCACTCTCTCTCTCTCTCTCTCTCTCTCTCTCTCTCACACACACACACACACACACATACACACACAACCGGTCTTAAGTAGTTTAAATGGTGGGTAAAACTTCTGTTGGCGATCCATATTTGAAAGTGTTGAAAACATTATCTTGTTCAGATGTGAAAGTCGCCGGATTGCCGTAGTTTTTACTTCTTCTTGGGATCATTTGGGTTTTAGCTTCACAAATCCCTCGGCTATACTGTGCTACTTAGGACTCTCTCCTTGGACTCGCTTTGCGGCTTAAGGTCCTACACGTTTATAACAGACCAGTAAGTAAGTATAAAACGGTTCTAATGACAGAATAACAGAAGTGCCAAATTCAGATTACATATTGTAGTAATGCCAAGTGGTGTAACAAACGTATAGTAACACTAACAACATTAATTTTATTGTCTTATTATTAGCAAAGGGCTCACACCTAAGGTCGATTCCGTCTGTCTTCTTCCACTGCCTCAAAAAACTCGAAATTGAGATTCTGCGTTTGCATTGTAATGTCTTTCTTGTACATAAACTCTGAAAATCGCTAAGTAGCTGGTTTTGCTGGACTTCTTGCTGTTTGTATATGTTCTTTGCTGAGTTTCCTGTTTTGCAAAGTACACGAAGTGTGGCTCTTGCGCAACTTCATGCTTCACAGCACGATTCTATTTTCGGCCCCATTTTTCGCGGTAGGCGAACCGCTGACTCTGCTCACTCTGGCGTTTCCGTGTTCAAATGTGGCGCTCCCGAACTTCTCAATCTGACAGCATACTCTGCAAATAGGCGCCATACTCTAAAATTCACATTATAGATGCTGCATTCCTTGTTAGCAAGTCACATAGCATATTTAGCAGAAAACTTCCTTTACAGATGCCTTAGCTATAAATACTTTCTTCTATTACAGTCAGTCATGTTATAATCCAAACTGATCATTAATTAAGGGCATAAAGTAGCTTTTACAAGGTATCTCTAAACTTCAGTGAAAAGCCTATTTGCTGGTTCACTCAACAACTAGTTCACCTATGGTCGCCCTCCGTGGTGTAATGGTTACCATGCTAACTTCATATACCCAAGGTCGCGGGTTCAAACCCGGCGGAAGACGATGGATTTTTTCGGGCGTAAAAATCCTATCATGGCTTCCTTCGGAAGGGAAGTAAAGCCATGGGTCCCGAGTCGTAGATTTACGACACGTAAAAGAACCTCAAACCTGATAGAGAGGCCTCTAAGCAAAATTAAGCGATCTTTCACGCCCAGTATAGAATGGGATGCTGAGAACCATAGCAGTTAAAGAACGTCCATAAATAAAACACCATTTCATTTCATGACCTATGTTTTTAGTATAAAAGAAATAAAATATTGTAATATGAATGTGGGAAGAAAATCGAGGAACAGTTAAGTATTAGCCATACTACTAGTACACTGAGATAACATTTTGTATATAAGTATGTACGAATGTATGTATGTAAGTATGTATGTATATAGGTATATATGCATGCCTGTATGAATGTAGGCACGTATACATACTTTTATTTACTTATATAGCTCGCTCGATTCCATCGGAATACTACATGCCTTTTACTAGGTTATATAAAGTTAAAAAATAATTTTTACAATATATGTATGTATTAGACATATACGGTTTACAAATACTTTTTACAATATATGTATGTATTAGATTATTTACAGTTTACAAATAGTTTTTACAATATATGTATGCACACTAGTGAAAATTTACAATATGCAAATTATTCAAAACTCATTACAGTATTTGATATTCTTATTTAAATGCCAATATAAATATACGGTGTGAGGTGAATAAGTGCAAATATTTGTATCAGGATTTGAGGACCATATGATGATCCAGTATTTGTACTTTTCTTCGCTATTTTCTAAAGTCATGTTCATGAGAAAAAATGCACGATGTTCTTAGGTAGCTATTATTCCCTATCTCAGACGTTTACCTAATATATCACATGGTTCACCCTCCTCTGCCCTTTGCTCTGGTGGTATAATGTATGTTAACACAGCAGAGGCATAGCGCAGACCCGCTCAAAACGCATTAGACCTTGATGTTTATGTTTAATTTATTTCAATACACTAGTAAGCGACAAAAATGACGTACATGGAAATAAGTATGCATACAGTACTGCAATTGAAATTGACCACTGATATTTCCATATTAAATTAAATGACAGCACTACGATTCTGTGTAGGAAGCCACCCCATTAAATAAACAGTGTCATGATAACAAAGATTTGAGTATTAAACAAACGCACCTCAAGGAAATAAACGATACCCCAATGCTGGCTGTATTTGACAGTGAAAAAAGTATTCATACACCACTAGAAATGTAAACGCAGAAACCACCAACGAACCGTTAGCAGCAGGCAAGGCCTTCAGTGGCAAGCTACACCTCCTGCTTGTTGGTTCTGTTACGTAGTGAATGCCGTGCGACAGAAATATGGGCGCAAAGGTAAAGAAACAACTGTAGAGGAAAGACAGAGAGTTATCTCTCAATATCAAAAGGAACAATTATTTTCAAACATTGCTGATGTTATTGGAAGAAGCCGGGCAACTGTGCAGTCCATAATAACACGATATAGAGAGAGAAATTCTATCATTAATAGCGAAAGAAGAGGACGAGCACAGAAGCTAACGCAAAGGGAAAAGAATATGTTAATAAGAATGATAAAAAAATATCCTAAATTGACAGCCTCTGCATTGTCTGCCTATGTTAACGATCAGTTCGGAAAGGAAATAACACCAAGGGCTGTACGCTATGTTCTAAGTAGTGCAGGCTATGGAGCTAGGGTACCTAGAAAGAAATCATACATCAGCAAGAAGAACAAGAAAGTCAGACTTGAATTTGCTCGAGAGCATCTAAGCAAGAACACGAGTTTCTGGGAGGGTACTGTTCACAGATGAAAGTAAATTGAATGTATTTGTAAATGATGGCAGAATTTTGGTGTGGAGAAGACCAAATACTGAGCTTGAACCTAAGCACCTTCAAGCCACAGTGAAGCATGGTGGAGGAGGACTTATAATATGGGGATGTATGGCTACATCTGGTGTTGGGGAACTTTGTTTTGTTGAAGGTAACATGGATAGATTTCAATATTTAAATATCTTAAAGAATAATCTGCAAAAGAGTGTTGATAAATTTAGTTTAGGCACAGATTGCTAATTTCAAGAAGACAATGATCCTAAGCATACGGCGGAAATTGTTCGTTTATGGTTGTTGTACCATACTCCCCACTGCTCCCCACGTTGTCAAGTTTCCAGCACAGAGTGCAAACCTTAATCCAATTGAACATCTTGGGATACCCTTGAAAGAATTGTCCGAAAGCCTGACATACGAAGTAAGGCAGTTCTGAAACAATGTCTTCAGCAAGAATGGTAAAATATTACCTAGAGACTACAAAATTCCTGGTTCATTCCATGCCAAAGAGGTTAACAAAAGTAATACGTAGAACGGGAATGTCTACAAAGTATTACTTTTGTTATTGTATTGTATTTAAACAATCATTTTCTTTGAGTGTATGAATACTTTTTTCCTCGTTATGAGAAGCCAGCTGGTACAAATGTTTTGGTTACTTTTTGAACAGGAGTAATTTAGGTCATGCGTTTATATGTCTAGATTCAGGAAGAAATATCATACTGTTAGTTTACCATATAACCTCTCTGGATGTTAACTTTAGTTATAACAAAGTAAGTTTTTCTACATAAACACTGGTGTATGAATACTTTTTTCCATGCCTGTATATTTTTGTGTATATTATTGTTTTATATAAAGAGAGATACAACATAAGGCTATTTTCAATAATCTATGTTGAAATTGTTATGTTTTTAATTATTCTATATCTGTAAAGTTTATGGACTCGTGAAATAAAACATTTTAAATGTTTGTTTATATATGTAAATGAATCCGTACATGCATATATACATGTACTATGTTATATTTGATTTTTGCTATTTTATCTCGAGTAAATCAAGATAAACTTTTGCAGAAACTTTTGTATCACTGCATTCGCATTTAATTTTTGGTCTCCTGTGGAATACCTTCTCTTTTGAAAACTTTGGTATTCAACGGTACATGACAAATTGTAAAACATTATACAAAAATCCCATGGAGCATGCATGTGGTCTTCCAACGGTAGTTCCAAGGTTTGATACTATATATTTTAATAATGAATTTAAAAAGAAATCACTATGACAAGATCTTTTGAGTCGTCGGCGAAGAAGAGCAGGAGGAATGTAAATGTGACAGGGAGATGAACTTAAGAGTTTGCAACTTCCTGTAACGAGGGGAGACTCACGAGAACCCGGAAGTTCTAGATTGGCATGCAGGGTACCAAGGTGCTCCAGTAACCATGTGTTTTGTATTCTCTAAATTCCGTTGAATTGGGAAGGCAAGGCAGGCGCCAGATAGAAGAACTGCACCACTGCATATAGTGCAGAGGCAGTGGAGATTGTGTGGAAACTAAAAAGATGTGTATTATGAGAACTATTTGAGCTAAAAATCTGTGGTTTTTACGGTTCTGCAACGAACCTATCTTCCTCGTGAATTATGTTTTGTAAAATTAGCGCAAGTAGTATTTATGAAAGACGGATTCACTTAGCGCGTTACTCCCTAGTTAAGCGGAAAAACAATGTCAACATAGCAGCATTCCGATTGGCTGCCGGCCTGGTGGCGCTCAAGGACAAGCCTCATCCCATTTGAAAGTACTGCTGTTATCTCTTATTGGCTGTTGTGGTGGAATAGGCCAGGATCCTTCATTTTGAAACCTCCCCTTGGATGACGAAAGCAAATAATCTATCATGGTTATATTGCTTTTATCGCCTGACCTTATTTGTTTAGGGTTTTTGTATCTCATTCAAAGGTGTACTTAGCCAATCAGGGGGGAAGATGAGGCTGATTGTGAGCGGCAAGCTGTATATCAGTGGGGTAGCCAATAAGAAACAAGGATTAGTTCACGTGACTGTTAAGCGATATCAAGGAAATGTATGTGGAACAGACCATAGGCAATTTACTTGATGGAGCATTTCTGTACCAACTCGTATGAAGGTTCCAATTGAGGTTACCGGAGTAAGGGCAGCATACCTGGTAGATTACACTGTACCTTTCCCATAAAAGCAAGATGGAGAGTTATTACTTTCTCTAGCACGCATGAACAATGTACACAGTAGGTAGAGAATGTATTGCATTCTACTCATAAAGTCAAAGCCGAGATTTCAGCGAAAACACCATAATAGGGTCCTATGTATCCAAAAAAAAAAGTTTTTGGAAAATGGTATTGTGTCTGAGAACACGATAAATAAAAAGCTACAAGTCCATAAAATACTAAACTTTGTATTTAAGTTTAGTATCTTCCAAGGATACGACACGATTTTGAGGAAAATCACCCCACCATGAACTACCCTTTACATGGAAAAAATTCGAACAAGCATTGGATTTTTTTCGCTCTTGCGGAAACGGTGATTCGAAGGAGACGTTGAAAATGTTTGTTGGAGAAACTAGGCTCTTCTTACGAAAGACATTCAGTAAAGGTTGAACGATAAATACGTAACTTTCTTCTTTTGGGTTCGCTGAGTGACATTCTTCCCTTGAGTAGGAATGAAGAATTGGTGACAAGGATATAAGTTGACAGCTGTAAAACTAGTGAAACATTCCGGACTTCATTATAAAATCAGTGGTACATAGGGTAAGTTATAACCACACAAGTATTTCATACAATATAAGCCTTTTTGTATCCCCTTTATAACAATACTGGTTGGTTATCTGACGTAGCATGGTTAGTCTTTTAAACCCCAGTGACGAATTTATACCATTTACCTTCCTCATTCTTTATAAAATGTTTGTATAATGAATTAGAGAGCTTTTATAGTATTAAATCCTCCCCCCCATCCCTTTTAATTGTAATTTCGAGGACTCCCGACTATTACAAATAATGGGTAAAAATTCACCTATATTTACTAAAAAGGTGTGAAACATCGGCGAAATGTACGAATTCATTAACCTCCCACAGTCTTCCTAGTTCTGGAAATCCAGCATAGCGTATAAATTTTCTTTTGCAGTAAAAAACTCTTTGGTCAGAGAAATGTTTTACTTTCTACAGCCACGTATGTACAATGCACATAATGGATAGAGAAGGTACTGTATTGCACCCAAAAATTCGATACTAAGATTTCACCGGAAATACATGTTTTAGTATCCCCAGAATAAAGAAAAGGCATTTTCAGAAAAACGTCCGCGCGCGCGTGTCTATGGACAGCATAGCTAAAAAAGAAAAGACGGTTCAATACCAAACTTTAATTTAATCTAAGCTTGGTACCTTCCAAGGATGCGACACGACCCCCACCCCAAACAACAAAAATTTTCGAAACTTTTGTTTTTCTTAAAAACTGCTTTTGATTAAAATATTGCATATTAAAGCCATTTCCATCACAAATAAAATGTATATCTTTAGTTTTCTGGGAATAGCTTCTGAAGACCTGCTTATTCTGGATGAATTTTGCTGAATTTTGCATAACTAGTAAACCGTAAGAGATAGACAGAAACTTACTACATAAAAAATGTAGATCTCGTTAAAATACAAAATTTATATCACACACATTTTTTCGTGAAGTTTACCGTTTTCGAGATATTCCTTGTAATTAGTTTCAATTGTAAAGTACATATACTTTTCTCAGACAGGAAAACCCGTTTTGCTCTACTTCTGTCCAGGCAAAGAAGCGATTTGCAATGACAATCGTATAACGACAGGTTTTAAAATATCTATCACTTTAGCATAGCGCATTTCTTTAGTTCCCTTCTACTTAAAAGGAACAAAGTAATAAGAACATTCTGCTAACGTTTATCTCGATTAGCATTGTGTAGAAAGAAGAATAATTTTTTGTAAGAAATTGGTTCGAAGAGCAGCTAGAGAAAGTCATGTGACACAAGATTTTTTTTAGAATACTATAGCAGTATAAATCTTTGTAATTTTATTTTTGTTCCTGTGGTTATTTACTAATACAAAAGCTGTAAGGATACCCTTAACATATACAATGAAATATTAAGATTCTGCACTTCATCAATCTAACATATTTGGAAAATATAAAGATAACTTATATGCGGTGGTTACACTATTTAAACTATCATTAAAACTATCTAGATATTAGTTCTTCATTCACCTTAATATCTATTACAAAGCTTCAGCACTTCTCAAGTCAATTTTTTGTCTAAGTTCAATAAAGCACTTCGTTTCGCTTGGTTTCTCTTGACAATTTCTATTGCTTCACTAGCTTTCGGACAGATAGCGTTCAAATCGTTCATATTGCAAAATTCAGAACTACCAATATTTGAATACAAATTACCACTAGCCATTAAAAACTGTAGAACTACAACGAAGCGCCGTGTAGGTGTAGGTACTGTGTGCAAATAAACTGATTTTCCTGTATTTAGGTATTAATAATTCTCAGTGGTTTTACCAAAGCATGCGAAGGTAGCGAGTATGTATTGTTCTAGGTCTAGTTTGGATTGTGTAAATAAACTGATTCTCCTGTACTTTGGTTTTAATAATTTCCACTGTTATCACTGAAGGATGCGAGCGAAACGAACATACTGTGTCAATAAAGTGATCTTCGCGTGTTTAATTTTTCGAAATTTATCCTGGTTTCCTTTTGGTGAATTTACATTTAATTACTTCTGGCCCGGAAACAGTTGCTTCCCGCCTAGCAACCGCTTATATATCTTCCCTCAACATGTACCTAAATATTTTTAAATTTTGCTGTTTAAGAAAGCGTCTCAGGGAAGCGTGATGGGCTATACCAAGACCAGAGGACAACTTCTAGACGCTCTATAGTTGATGATAATGTTAATTTCACCTCTCAAATGCGTTATATTAGATGATGGAACTGTCGTATATTTTTACTGAGACGTAAGTTAATATAAAATATCTCTTTATACAATGACTGATTATTTTAGCCTTAGGTTGCCCTTACCCAATAGCCTTGCGTTTTGGAGGCATATAAGCATTGTTACAAGAGGAACTTAAAGAATTAAAATTCTTAGGACACTGCAAATTAAAAAACAAGCACACACGAATACGCAGTCTATAATGGTTTCTCGTGAATATCCATGTTGCAATATTCGGACTGTCTCATCGCTACTTTACGAAAATAGCTAAAATACCACTATAACCTTGATCATTATGAATAACCGATACAATTTAACTAATCAGAAATCAAAAAAAGACTAAACAAAAGAAAGGAAAAATTAGCATCAAATTATCATATTCAAGCTATTACGATTATAATTATCATCTTTGAGAAAGAGGAGTGGGCTTTGAAAGCATCATATAAAATTAAGTAATTAATCAGTAAAATGGGACGGAATATCAAATTCTAAGTTAGACAGTAATTTTCGCCTTGTGTTAAAACTTATCTTACAAATTTTGTACACAACATTTCCTAGAAGTTATATTTAAGAAAACGCTAAAATCATCAAGCAATTTCAACATTCAAATACGAGGATCGCCTTGTTAAAAGGCTGCTAATTACGAAAACAAAACTTAAATCAATCATTTTTAATTTTTCTAACATGTGCATACAATGTACATAGTAGATAGAAAAGGTATTGAATTCCAGCCAAAAATTGTGTACCGAGATTTCACCAATATACACGTTTTGAAGTCCCCAGAGCAAAACCATTTTTACGGCTCTGTGTCTGCGAACAACATAGCTCAAAAGGAAAAGTCCGTTAAAAACTAAAGCTCCCCTTCCTTCTGAACGATTTTTGCATAGATGGTAAACTGTAAGAGATAGACAAAAAATATTACATAAAAACTAGATCTCGTTAAAAAAAAAAAAAAAAACATCATTGCTGTCATACAATTACTTTTTTTATTTCTTTATTTTTATTTGTTTATTTTTGTAAATTTAATCATTTCCAGATATCCTGATTATTGATTTTTAAAAGTTTCAATACCTACTTACTTTTCTCAAATGGAAATTCGTTATTAACGTTTCAACTTTCTCTACCACGTATGTGCAATGCACAAAGTAAGCAGATAAGATATTGCATTCCACCCTAGAATTCGATACTGAGATTTCAGTAGAAGTATTTGTTTTGAGGTAACCTGAATCCAAAAAAAAATTAGAAAAGGATTCGTCTGTATGTGTGTCTATAGTGTCTGTGAACAGCATAATTCAAAATAAAACGAAAAGTTAAAGTTAAAGTTAAACTTGGCATGTAAGTTTAGCTGTCTCCCAACGATGTGACACGAAGATTTTTCAGAAAAATCCTCCTCCGAAATTACCCTTTATGTGGAACATTTTTCCAAATTTCGAATTTTTAAAAATGGCTATAACGTTTCTGATTAAAATGATATGCATTAAAGATATTTGCACGGTAAATAAAATGTACGGAAATCTTGAACTTTCTAGAAATAGCTCTGAAGCCTTCTTCATTCTGGAGGACTTTTCCTTAGCGAAAGTCTGTATAAGAGAGATGTGTTACATAAAAACTGTAGATTTCATTACATCGCACAATTTGTGTCAGATTATTTTTCTGAATTTACCATTTCTGAGATATTCCTCTCCTCGCCAACGGCAAAAATTGGATTATGAAAATAATTATGTCATCTCGAGAATCATAGGCTAAAAATAGCAATTGTAAGATTAATTACTAATTGATAATTTAGATATTATAACTTTATACATATTGTATACATATATTTAATCTTGATTAAAACCAGCACGAGCAGAGAATAATATACAACAGTGCAAGACATTTAAGTTGCTAAAGGGACTAACGAAGCTTCGTAAATACACATTCGTACCTTCCGTATTTATTAAGTTATTTATAGAAACAAAAATATGATGTGTTCAATTCACATGACTTTCTCTATATCGCTGTAACAAATTATTGTTAAAAAGCTTAGTCTTCTATTTCATGCTAATGAAGATAAACATTAGCAGAAATGCTCTTATTACTTACTTCCTTGTAAGTAGAAGGGAAATAAGGGAATATACTAGGCTAAAGCGATGGCCAAATCTTTAAAACCTCTTTGCCTTGTAGTTGAAATCAATTTTTACTTTCTCTATACGCACTATGTACATAGTGTATAGAGAAGGTATTGCACTCCACCCAAAAAGTCGATACCGAGATTTCACCAGAAATATATGTTTTAGGATCCCCTTTATCTAAAAAAAATCATTTTCGGAAAAAGGTCCGTGTGTGTGTGTATCTGTGAACACGATAACTCAAAAACGAAAAGTCGGTAAAATACCAAACTTGGTATTTAAGTTTAGTATCTTCCAGGGATGCGACACGAAGATTTTGAGAAAAATCCCCTCACCCCCAACTACCCTTTACAAGGAACTTTTTTCGAAAATTTTGATTTTCTCAAAAATGGCTCTAATGATTTGGATTAAAATTTCGTATATTAAATATATTTACCTGACAAAATGTATATCTTGAATTTTCTGGAAATAGCCTCTGAAGAGTACTTACTTTATTCTGGATGAATTTTACGGAATTTTGAATAACTGCTTAACCGTAAGAGATGGACAAAAACTTACTACACGACAAATGTAGAGCACATTAAAACACACAATTTATGTTATATACATTTTTTTTCGTGGAGTTCATCGTTTTTGAGACATTCCTTGTTTTTGGTTTCTGCTTTGAAAAACTTATACTTTTCTCATACAGGAATTTGTCAACTGCTGTCCATACAAACAAAGGAACTTCAGTGACATAGCAACCAGCTTTTGAGTATCAGTTGAACCTATGGTACTGCCTTATTTCACTTATACTTACAAGGAAGCAAGTAATAAGAATGTTTCTGCTAATTTTTTCTGATTAGCATGAAGTAAATAGAAGTATAAGCTTTTTAAGAATAATTTGTTGCAGAGATGTAGAGAAAGTCATGTGAATGGTACACATCAGATATTTTTTGCATAGTCAGGAGTTTGAAAATTCCCGTATGAGAAAAGTATTTTAAAACTGAAACTAATAACAAGGAATGTTTCAGGTATGTTCAACTCCACGAAAAAAAGTATATGACATAAATTATGTGTTTTAACGAAATCCACATTTTCTGTGTAGTTCGTTTTTGTCCATCTCTTACGGTTTACCAGTTATGCAAAATTCATAATTCTTCAGAGGATATTCCCAGAAAATGAAAGATACCTATACATTTTATTTGTCATGTATATACATCTTTAATGAGCGGTATTTTAATCAACATCGTTAGAATTATTTTTGAGAAAATCAAAATTTTCAAAATGTCTTCCCAAGTAAAAGGTAGTTTGTGATGGGGTGGATTTTCTTGAAAATTTTAGCACCCTTGAAGATGCTGAACTTTAATATTATGTTTGTTATTTACTGACTTTTCGTTTTTGAGTTATCCTGTTCACACACACGCGCATGCGCGCACGGACGGGGTGGATTTTCTTGAAAATTTTCGCATCCTTGAAGATGCTGAACTTTAATATTATGTTTGTTATTTACTGACTTTTCGTTTTAGAGTTATCCTGTTCCCCCACACACACGCGCATGCGCGCACGGACCTCTGCAATTTTTTAATCAGGGGCCCTCAAAACAAATTTCCGATGAAATCTCGGCAGCGAATTTTTGGGTGGAATGCAACACCTCTGTATGCTATGTATATAGTACATGTAGTAGAGAAAATAACTAAATTGAAACTTAGGGAAGGCGGTGCACATCCACTTACGAACAAAATGGAAACCCTATTAAAACGTTGAATATTTTGTTTCCACGTAGCAGTTATTCTGTGCATCGAATGAAGCTCGTTATGTTTATTGTGCATAAGAACGATATGGCTGCCTCAGCAAAGCATTCCTTGTGAATCAGTCTATGCTACCACGCAATAATATACTTGTATGTCGAACTGCGCAACACACAAAACTATAAACAAAGACAACCTCTCCGTCAGCATTTGTATGTGCATGTCAGAATATTTTTTCAAGCATCACTGGAATGTTAGCTATAGCTTATTTTAGCTGCCTTATGAGTTATTTGAAAATGCTATTTTAACTCAGCGGAATTTAGTATTTATTTAGCTGACTCGGGGTTCAGAGAGATTTATTTTAGCCCATTTGAAATGTTTATACAGAGTTGCCAACGTCGGCGGTTTATCACCAAATCTGGAGGTTTCTGATCCTTCGCGGCGAGTAATTTTCTTCGTGGGTGGGAAATCTTTGGTTTTAAATTGTACCTTGAATTTTTAAAATAAATTCCATACTTTTATACTTTGTGTACGTTTTTGTGAAAGATCACGCGTATTTGAGGTTTTGGATTTCCTATAAGTAGTCATAGATTGTGCGACTCCTAAAAGCAAATATTTGAAAATGTGCTAGTAAGATATTATAACAAATGCCTTTATTTGCTTCAAATTTGGTTACAAAATAATTCTGTAATTCATTGCTGCACAACCATTTACTGGACGCTTCGACGCAGTTGACTCTTTCAAGTCACTAACATTTGCAGTCAAAGATTGACTCAAGACTGACTAACTGGTTTGCAACTTTTCCTTATATAGCTGAGAATGACTTCAACAGAAGTTACTGGAAGCTTTTGGCGCGTCTATTGCGCCGATGTATCACATTACAAATATTCAGGCTACAGGCGTCACTCTTCCTGTGTTTACCGCATTCCAAGGCCCGCCTAACATAACCAAAGTTTCTAAGAACGTGAGAAGGGTCGCAAACAAGTGCGGCGTTTACGCGCCGTCAAGGCGGTAACAATATATTTTTCATTTGCGTATCCACATTAGATATAATTGTGATGTACAATTGCAGTGTAAAGAACACCTTTACATTTCTTTCTGTGTACACGATTATTTTTCAGCTAACAAACAGAAACGCGCAGCGAAGGGATGTGGTACTATGGATAAAACTTCTCAGGATCCCTCAGAAAATATACTATTGCATTTTTGACAAACTTTTATTTATTTTATGTTGTGGCGTTTCTGTGCTAAGATTTAAGGAGAAGAGTTAATTTTAATAGTGAGAGTTAGTATTAATAAATTAAACAAGCATTTTAAAAAGTGTCAACTCCCCTTGCCTCTCACAACAAAATCTTGGCTGCGCTACTGTAATAAAAGGTGAATATTTTATGCTGGTGCTTTTCTGGAGAACATTTTGTAATTTTGGCGGTTTCTAGCGGGATTTTATGGTCAATCTGGTGCTTTTTAAATGAACACGTTAGCAATCCTGAGTTTACACCTGGGTGCTAAACATGGCCTCATATAGTAATGTAGCAAATACGTTAACCCGCATAGGAACTGTACTAGCTTCACTCAGAAGATGTGGGGAGGTCTTGTTGTGTGACAATAATTTGAAAATTAACGGCGAGTTTTTAGATATTGAGGGGGATATTGAGGAGACAGCAGGGGAAAAAATGGTCCTCTTCCTTCAAGTGTTCACATTGTGGAATCAGTGTATCAATTCCTTGACACAACTTAGCACTAAAAGTGAACCTACAATTCGCCAGAAAAGCACTAACGTTGAACGAGAGGTGCTAGAAAAGGCGTTAGAATATTTTACAATAACGCTTATTAATTAACATTCACCTACTCGTAGTCAAAAAACCTCCTGTTTCATCAGCTACTGTTGCACTTTCTGAAGTTACATGTAGCGATAGAAGAAATTATTTTCATAAAATCTTCCGGAAGCTTTATAATCAGAGCAGCTTTAGTTCACTCTTTTTAAGCCCTTCTATATAATCAACCCTGCATTTAAAGTGTCAATATCCATTTGATTCCGCAATTTGGGTTTCATTAAGCTCATAGCACTGAACACCCTTTCCACTTCTGCACGTAAACACTGCCAGAGTCAGATTACACATGTTCTTTTATGGCTTAAATCTGTAGCATCCTGGAATTCAACATTTCGGCCCAAAATACCACTGCATCTTCTTTGTTGTCTTGGTTTGGTGAGAGGTGTTCTTCACTGATCGACGATTCTGTCAGTTCCAGCTGATTAAAACCAAAAACTTCTGTAATGTTCATACTTTTGTATACTTTTAGTGTTTCTTGAAAGCTCAATTAAGCTATTACCTATCTCCAGTGTTTTCACAGTTTCAGGACGATGTTACTGTAACGGTTTATAAATAATAAATGCAATACATCCTTTCCTAAGAACTGTTTTTCGTCTGTATCCTTTATTGTCTTTTCTAAGTTGTGCCTAGATATGGTGAAAGATCGTCATCTCCTTCAACATTACAGTTATAAATGTCTATTCTTAAAACAAGTTATTTGTTGCAAATAAACCTCAAAAGGCTACAAATTTTTAATGTCACCAGTTTTGGCGCTCGGCCCTGAAATTCGTCTTTCGGCGCTGTCGATGTCTAAAAGTCGCCAGATCTAGTGCGAAAAACACAAAGTTGACAACGCTATGCAGAGTGCTCAAATCAACCACAGCACACTGTGTTCCATCCAGGAGAATGGGGTTGTATGATACATTTGTGTTGATGTCAACTCCTCTAGTGTTATCTGAGAAGAACTAGTTTCAATACATCAACAAGGCTTACCAGGCTTTTAGAAAACAATGATCTGAGAAAGTATAAGTACCATACAAATGAATCGAATAACAAGGAATATCTCGGTAACGGCTACCTCCACAACAAAAAAGGTAAAGGACATATATTGTGTGTTTCGACGAGTACTACATTTTTTTGTGCAGTAAAGTTTTGTCTATCTCTTACGGTTTACTAGTTATGAAAAGTTCATCCAGAATGAAGAAGCCTTCAAAGGTTATTCCCGGATAATTCAATATATACATTTTATTTGGGATTTAAATATTTTTAATATACTTAGAGATCATATGCCAGCCATTCTATTTTTTGGAAAATGTACGTCAACTAACAGATTTACCTCCATTTTGCATTTCCTTTATTTTACCTTCATAGAAAGTATAAGCGATAAACTACACAAAATTATTCCGATTTTCGATTATATTATTTCAAAATGCAAAGAAAAGTTAACTGTAGATGAAGGCTTGATGCTTTGGAAGCGCCACTTAGATTGGAAGCAATAATCTTAAAATGAAATAAACCGCATTTGGCACAGGGCGGCTTAGGTTTCAAACACCTCGTAACTTCTGGCATGTTTTATTCTTTAAATTAACATCAAACCAGTATGGAAAAATGTTGGATAACAGTAGGTCTACTGCTACTAGCAGATTTACAAGGAAACGGCACATAATAGTTGTGTAGCGTACAGTTAATTTTAGATCTAGCTATGGAAACTCCTCCCCCTCCTCCTGAAATATTTTTCTGTGCACGAGTTTTGATCTTTGTGAAAGTAAAACGGGATGTCTTTAAAATAGCTGCATTTACACTGGTCGAGACCTATAATATTGGAGTCAACGATTTAGGGTTATCTGAATAGCGCTTGAACATGGTAGGACTTGCATATTTAGATAATTGGCACAGATCCCCTAAATTATACATGACTTCATACAGTTCAGTTCGTGACAGGTTTCTACGCAGTCGACGCTCCCTCTCTTACCTCCTGGCTCTTTTCATTATGGCAATACCTAGGTTACTAAAAGGCCTCCATGGCATGCGAGCGCATCGGGACGGAAGTGGATACGCCACTTAAGCGCGTCAACCCCGCAGGGAAGACTGCCGAAGAACCTCAGTAGGGGCGACAGCCATCTAGAATGCCGTCTACTAGCTATTCAGGCTAGTACCGGAGTACAAGTATCTCACAAGCCCGCCCAGGCATCACCCTCCAGACGTAGCCGATCTCCCATAGGTTTCGGGACCATAACCACGCTGAGTCCAACCCAATCCGAACAGTTTTCTTTCAGGAGGGGCTCAGATGTTCAGCTCGACGTAATTCTAGTAACGTAAGATGTACCACATGGTGCTCCGGGACCGCAGCTGAAGAGGTCGGTACCTCCCCCTAATGGTTTTATACATAACAACAAAATGCAACAGGAACTGCACGTTCAAATCGTATCGGTTTGCCGAAGGATCTGAATACATAGACTGCAAGGTAGGCGTCACCAACCAGTGATTTTAAGTAAGGCAGAGAAGTAGAGTCGCCTAATGCGCATTGCGGGACCTACTGTGCGGAAAGCAGAAAAGGTAATCCCTTCAGTGCAGTGGCAATGCGCAAAATCTTGCGTTTGAAAAACGTTAATCCGCAGTTCATAGGTTATTATATCTATTATAGGTTCAAGACTGATTGAAAAGTTACTCTATTTTAATACCTCTTACGTTATTACTTGTATTTCTCATGTAGACATATACATACTTTCATAGATTTGATAGTCATTACCTAAATAATTACAAAAAAGAATGACAATAATTATAAGAGGGACGTCTAGAAAGTAAATAACGACTAATTATAACAACGAAAGAGAGCAACACAAAACGTTATTTACAAAATTATAGCACTTTTTTTCTTTTTCTTTTTTTTTTTTTTTTTTTTTTTTGGTAGCTTAACCTCCTTTAACCTGGTTGGTTATATCGGAAGATGAATGAAATTGGTGAAATGATGCTCAAATGATCTCGCCATTACTCGACATTTGTCTTCTCAGGATAATGGAAAACCCAGAAATAAACCTTATCCGGGTAACTCACCCTAAGCGAGATTCGAAGTCACGACCTGTTGAACATGAGGCAGACATGCTACCACCACACTACCCAGGCGGTCCAGCGCCTTACTTTGTTTCTCAATGTGATCGCCATTACTGCCAAGACATTTATTGTAACCTGTTACCAGTTTTACTCTATGTACGCTACGCAAGCATAAAATTTGAAGTTTGCGAGCTCTTGCACTGCGTAGCGCGGTGCATAAGTATCTAAGAATGCTTCCGTTTGAATAGTGCAAAGTCTTGCACTTTCAATGTGTCTGCACTTACATCTCATTGTAAATGAGTCTTTATGTAAATGAACATTATACAGCACTATCTTTATTTATAGGCATTCCTTATCGTCGAGTTCCCATTGAGTGCACGTGGAGGATTTATTACTCCTGGTTGGCAAAGAAAACAATTGCAGTGAGGCACGGCATCAACAGGAATTGGCCTTTCACATCCGGAATACACATTCAGTTTATGGAAACTACTAGTCTCTGTTGCACATCAGAATGTTTTAAAAGTGTGATAGTTAATGCACGTTACAATTGTTCGACCATTTTCACATGTAGACGATTTATGGGGTCCTCTAATAGAAACACCAGATGTTTTAATCTTTTGTGGTTGCATGGCACACTCTTTGCAGTGAGTAACTGCCACTTAGAACAGCACTTGGCCTGTTTCCTATGAAATGGTTTTATCCGCCTGAACGTTTACGGCTGTTTCTTGTTAATCCCCCAAGCTGGCACCAATTTACACGCAAGCGTCCTGAATCATTTAAGCACGCACACATTCTTGGGAGGCACACGTCTGTTTAATAAGAGAGGTTTAGCCACAAACTCCGCTGGAAATAAGGCACTTTATTCATTATGTAGATGCGGCGCCGCTTATACACACTGCGCAATTGTACCTGTTAAAATAAACCGGGTGAAATAAACTGTTCAAATGTGTATATGTTACTACGCCACAGTCTGTAAGCCAGATCTTCTTGTAAGAAATTACCTATTTAGCAAATACAGCGTGGAAAGTAAGCATTTCCAGCATTGAGGGGCAACTCACAGCGAAAATTAAATATACGCTTAACGATGTAAAATATAACCATAAACGTTGCGCTGTCATTCACATTAGGGATGGGCACTATCGAAAGCTTTCGACCATTGAATGTATTACGATAGTGAGAAATGACTAGATATAGAATTATTGGTTTTTTTCATGCGGATTTTAAACAGTTTATTTTCTCAAAATGCGTGAAGTAGACTCGAATTAGACTTTCTGGCGTGAGGGGAGGGGACTTAAGACTCAGTATGTGTTACATTTACACCGATAATACGCGGTAGTAGTAATGCCATCATGGATGTATTATAGTAACAGCACCAAGCAGATCCACACATGGGTACAATGAAGTATCTTTTTACTAGATGTAAATATTAAAATCCACTTACCAAATTTACTTAAACATTTTGTTTTGATGTGGCTTATTATAAATAGTTTTACTACTCTCTTTAAAAAAATTAAACATTTACACAAAATGTGTCCCTGGCAGGGAAGTAATTAGCCGGGGAAATTATTTAATAACAGGGGAAAATCCCCCAGTTCGAACCCTGGAAGTAGTGACATAAGTACGTTACAAAAGTAAACGGTTTCTATTCGGATTTCAAAGTACGAAGTAAAAGGCGTTGTAGCCCTCGAGCAATATACAGACGATTTTAGTGCATATTATTTTGCAAATAAAACACAAAATTGCTTGCATTTATTTTCTCGTATGTTATATCGTATTTATTATTTCGTACCCATTGAATTTGAGGTTAAAATGAATAGGCATAAAAAAGATTACTTCCTTGCAATATGGATACCTTAATTTACTAATTAGTTCTTATTCTGTTTTTGCGGTACTCAATACTAAATCTGGCTAAATGATATTTTTGGTTGAATTGAATGTAAGGCACAGCTAATTCTAAGCTCTATGTGGGCATGTGCTTCTCGATTTTGATATACACACAGGTAAGCAGCTACAACAGTTTGTGTGGCTGTTAACTAGCTAGGAAGCATAAATCAGCAACATTATTGCAATTTTAATTTCGGATATGCAATAAAAGAGGTTACGTTAATTTAGAAATTAACGTTTTGGTTTTTATTTACAACTATGATAATTGCCATTACCACCACTGGATGACTGGCTCAACAACCCAAAATGCTAGTATTACAAATATTAATGCACATGTTTAGAACAAACTGTATGCGCTAGTAACTAGTACACGAACTGCATCTTTTTAATTTGGTGCTTGGTAGTTTATACATCTATAGCATTCTTTAGTGGAATCATGTTCATGACTAGTTGCCAAAACGTTAAAACGAGAAATAAATAAATAAACCAGTAGATGTTTTATATTCTCTGGAACGGGGTTGGCGTCATACCTTCATTGGTTCATCGATAAAAACGACTTGATAGATGATTGGGTACTCTCGACTGCCAAGCAACCAATAGTATAGTAACATTTTAAAACCGAATGGAAACCGAATACTTGGACACCAATAGAATAACCGATGACTAGGCGACTATTGAATAATTCGAAAGTGTCCGACACTAATTCACGACAGATGATACTGTGACAATATTTGGAACGGTAACACTGAACCCTCGTTTACCCCGGATCGCCAGAGTGAGCTTTATGTTGTGAAAGGTTTCAGTTATAAACAAATACCATCGTTTTACCTTGAGAAACTAAAGGACTGCCCACGGTGGAGTGCAATACCTTCTCTACCTAAAGAAAGTAAATATGACAAACAAGTTTATAGTTTTATGGCGCATAGAACATTTCGACTATTCAATTTATTTGCATAATACAATGTGCGAAAAAAATTATATTTTCCAAAGTATTAATCCAGTTAGAGGAAATTTGGTATTCATACTGGCGCAACAGCAATGCAATCAAAGTAAAATGTTTAGAAAAATCTATAAAAATACAGAAATTTGAAATTTCACCCCTAACTATTTCAAATAAGCTGATTACTTGTGCCTAATTTCTTTTGGTTCTTCATCTTTGCAACACCCTTTTCCTTTGCATCTCTCTTCCTCTAGAACAGAGATTCCAGCACGCTGTATATGACTGTTCGTGGTAACCATGTACGTCAGAAAGGAATGCTGTCGCATATGTCGAGGTATTGAAGGTCGAAGTGTCGCACTTCCTAGCACGCGACTTGCTTTCGTGATCTAACGTGTCTTACAAAAGAGCATGGAAGCAAACATTCTTATGTTTTACACTCACATCACTTTCTTTACCCGCATCTTCTACAAAGTTATTTACAAAACATGTTTGTCTATCTCTTTCATACTAAGCATTAATCGCAATTTACGTTTTCAGAAATAGTTTCATAACATAATTTGTGGCGGCTATAAGATTTGTTTTCTAATAGTGTTTAACGCCCGCTTTTACTACTTATGGCATCGCAAGTGATGCATGGAGATGGAGCACCGGTAGAATGTGATGGTGGGGGAAACCGGAGAACCCGGAGAAAACCCGTCCCTGCACCGCTTTGTCCACCAAAAATTCCACATGCGGTCGTTTGGAATTCAACCCGGGCCACCTAGATTAGAGACGAGTGGGCTAACCACTCGGCCACGGCACGGCCTGGCTACAAGATGAATGTACGAAATCGGAGTGATAATCAAATATTTAAAATAGCATTGTCATATGATGCCATGCTCTTCGCGAGACCTAACGTAGTGATCACCCGTTCAAAAATCTGATGTGTATCATTCACATGAATTTCTCTATCTCTCGTGCAAACTGACTATTCTTACAAAAGATTACTCTTTTATCTGCATCATACTAATCAAGATAAAAAGTACTAGAATTGGTCGTATTGCTTAGTTCCTTTTAAGCAGAAGGAAAATGAGGGAATACACTAGGCTAAAGCGATAGTAAAACTTATAAATGCAGTGATTGTCATTGATATTCGGTTATTTTCCATGGCCAGGAGCAAAACAAAAGAGATATGAAACGGATGAGAAATTCCCGTTGGGAAAAGTTAAGTATTTTGAAATTTAAACCAATAACAGGGAATGTCTCTGAAATGGTTAGTTCTACAAAATAATGTATGACAAATTGTGTGTTTTCATGAGGTCTACATTTTTTTCTGTAGAAAATATTTATCTATCGGTTACGGTTAACAGCTATGAAAAAATCATTCAGAATAAAATGGGCTTCAGGGGCTATCCCCAATATTCACAATATACATTTTATGTGCCATATAAACATCTTTAACATACGACACTTTAATTAAAATCGTTAGAGACGTTGAGAAAATCCAAAATGTCGAAAAGTATTTCATAGGTTGGAAGCAAGTAGTTGGTCCTAGCAGGCAGCTTCCATTCTTTACTATGCCGTCAAACCTAACGCCGCAATCCTTGTCTGTTTTTCCTTACGTTTTGTTTCGCAGTGATTTGCGTGTAGCAAAATTCTAACCATTAACAGTAAACTACATGTATTAAAAACGATACGGAAAACCACATTGTATATTTTGAAAGAGTCAGAATATCTTCCTTTACTGTGTATTTTTTTTTTTTTTTTTTTTTTTTTTTTTTTTTTGTGGTGGTGTTTAACGCCCCCTTTTAATACTTGTGGCCCCGCAGGCAATGACACTGATGATACATGGAATGAAGTTAGATCACCGGTGGAATGCGATGGCGGGGAAAATCGGAGAATCCTGAGAAACCCGCCCTGCGTCGCTTTGTCCACCGCCAATCTCACATGCGGTCGCTTGGAATCGAATCCTAGCCGTCTAGGTGAGAGGCAAGTGGTTTAACCAACCACTTGGTCACGGCGAGGCCCATTGTGTAATTTGACAGCGCTAGTATTGCTACAGGTGGTCATTCAGATAAACAGAGTGGAGAGTGAACACGTGCAAATATTTGTATTAGCGTTTGTGGACGATGTGATGATCCAGTATTTTCAGTTTTTTACTTTCTCTATACGTACTATGTATATAGTGTATAGAGAAGGTATTGCACTCCACCCAAAAATTCGATACCGAGATTTCACTGGAAATATATATTTTAGGGTCCCCTGTATCCAAAAAAAGCATTTTCAGAAAAAGGTCTCTGTGTGTGTCCGTGAACACGATAATTCAAAATTGAAAAGTCGGTAAAATGCCAAACTTGGTATTTAAGTTTAGTACCTTCCAGGGATGCGACAAGAAGATTTTGAGAAAAACTCTCCCATCCCAAACTACCCTTTACATGGAACTTTTTTTCGAAAAGTTTGATTTTTTCAAAAAAGGCTCTAACGATTTTGATTAATATATCGTATATTAAAAATATTAACCTGACAAATAAAATGTATATCTTGAATTTTCTGGAAATAGCCTCTGAAGACTACTTTATTCTGGATTAATTTTACGGAATTTTGCATAACTGTTAAACCGTAAAACATAGACAATAACCTATCACACAAAAATGTCGAGCACGTTAAAACACACAATTTATGCCATATACATTTTTCTCGTGGAGTTGATCGTTTTTGAGTTATTCCTGGTTTTTGATTTCACCTGTAAAAACATACTTTTCTCACATAGAAATTTGTCAACTCCTATCCATACAAACAAAGGAGCTTCAACCACAGAGCAACCAGCTTTTGACTATCACTTTAACCTATGGTACTTCCTTATTTCGCTTCTACTTACAACGAAGCAAGTAGCAACGAAGACTACTTCTGCTAATTTTTTCTTAATTAGCATGAAGTAAATAGAAGCATAAGCTTTTTAACAATATTTTGTTGCAGAGATATAGAGAAAGTCATGTGAATGGAACACATCAGATTTTTATTTTGCTGTTTTCTAAAGTTGTGTTCATAGGGATAATTTCACGGTGTTTTTAGGATGACTATTATTCCAAATCTTTGACGTTCAGTTGTTATCGTAGCAGGTCTCACGGTTGCCCCTACTCTGTTCCTGTATTTTTCCCCGCCTGACTTTGGATGGTATGATGTAGGTAAACACAAAAGACATAGTCTAGGGCCGTTCTAAACACATTAGACCGTGAAATGTGTGCTTCATTTATGTGCAATTAGTAAGCGGACAAAATGAAATACACCTATGTGCTATATGCATTGTTCTCTACTAAATATCAAATTATTTAAACTTATTCACCTCCCATCCTGAATACCTCTCCCTTTATTTATCATGAAAGTCAGGGCCGGACATTGAGCGGCGGTACAACAAATGGAAATCCTTTCTTCTAATGTGAACCTTGTATTCCAATGGGAAAGCAATCAGTTTCACACATGCATTTAAACTTTTACTGAACAAAAGAGAAAGTATACAGTAATAAATCAAACTGACAATAAAGGCTACTGTTTGTGAAACAAACCACACAATAGGAGTAAACTGGTTGTTAATAAATCAGTCGTGCTATACACACTTATTCTCTTCCTTTATGTTGATGGTACTGCACATCGTCCTCGCCCCCCTCATGCCACACTCATCAAGGCAATACTTCTACTTCACTTCAAGAATTGGGCATTTCTATCTGTTCATCTTTGCATTCCAACATTTACTCCCATCTTGTTTTAGGAAACCCTACTTTTATTCCACGAGGATTGCATCTCTTAATTAAAACTGGTATTCTTTCTTCGTCCGTTCCATTAAAGAGTTCATTCCAATTCTGTGTATTTTTTTCTACGAGTATTTTATCCTGTAACTTACATGCAGTATACGTAATTCTCTTGAATTCTCTCATTACTTATTAAATCTCGCTTCTTGTTAAAGAATGCATCTATTTATGCTGTCTTTATTTTGTTATTAGCTCTTAGACTCACCTTTATACATAAGCATGTGAAATTTCTATTTCGTTTCTTATTTCATTATTCAATGTTCTTGTTATGGTTCCACATATCTGTTGAAGCTTGTTAATCTTGTTTTATAAATCCTTGTCAAACCAAAGTCTCACTCCATGGTGTAATGGTTATTATGCTAGCTTCATATACCTAATATCGCGGGTTCAAACCTGTCGGAGGACGATCGATTTTTTTTCGGGCGTAAAATCCTTAGAATAGCTTCCTTTGGAAGGGAAGTAAAGCCGTTCGTCCCGTGTAGTGGATTTACGACAAGAAAAATATCAAGTCTGATAAAGAGGCTCCTGAGCAAACTTAAGCGGTCTTGCACGCTCGATATGGAATGGGACGCTGAGAACCACTGTAGTTAAAGCGCGTCCATAAGTAAAATTCCATTTCCATTTTTGTCAAATCAACGCTTACTTCACAGCAAAAATAGTTGAAATTCGACATCTGTTTTCAATGTCTTTTATTTTAAACTATTGTATTTTTTGTCGTTTTAAAGTCTAGGTTTATCGCAATTGATTTGTCTTCCGTAGGATACCACGTTGACGGTATATGGTAGACATTAGTCTTTCAGGACAATCCCCATACCATACCAATTCCGTTTTGTTCCAAGCAATAGCGATCGTGTGCCACAGTCTGATTGATTTCACCAGCCGTAGTCAGATGGCGCTTACAGCCATTGTCTGTTGCACGTACGTTTGCCCTGTATCTCTTAACTGTCACATGGCTAGTCCCCTCTTATTGGCTGATGTGATGAAATAGGCGAGAAACCTTCGTTTTAAAACTACCTCTCGGATTACGTTTCACTCCTCTATATAGCGCTTTTGTCACTTAACCTTGCTCTGCATAGGGTTTGTATATCGCATTCAGAGGTGTACTTTAGCCAATCAGAGGACAGGGAATGGGAATTGTGAGAGGTAGCTTATAAGAAACAAGGTTACCGTTAAGCGATTTGGGCAAACTTATGTGGAACACACCTTAGTCTGTCAGTCTCCACCATCTGCAGTTAGATGATAGATTTCAGCCACCTTCGTGGCCTCCACCCTATGTACCTACCATACTTTGCTCCGCGACAAGCAGATGGGGGTGCCATTTTTTGTCTAGCTGATTTAACTGTGCATAGATGGCTGTGCAGACGTTATACATATTACATGAGTGTTACTAATTTTTTTTTTTTTTTTTTGGTAGCTTAACCTCCTTTAACTTGATTGGTCACATCGGACGATGAATGAAATTGGTGAAATGGTGCTCAAATGATCTCGGGGTCCATGGAGCTTAAAGTTACTCGACATTCGTCTGCTCAGGATAAGGGAAAACCCCGAAAAAAACCTTATCCGAGTAACTCACCCTAAGTGAAATTCGAACTCACAACCTTTCGAATGTGAAGCAGACACGCTACCACCACACTACCCAGGTGGGCAGAGTGTTACTATTGAAGGTGGATTTTTGGATCGCAGTATTAAATAAACAATCCGGTATTTTCCTTAGCAACTGAGAGAAACCACGAAAAACCCCGCCAGATTGGTCGGCCCACAGAATTTGAGCCCGAGACCAACCGAATGCGGGCCACAGAACGCTACCGCTAAGCCATCCCGCTCGGTTTTGAATACTTATTTCTGACCTTATCGGATATTTTCCTCGATGCGCCATTATGCTTGCTTTCTTTGTGGATATGTTTAGATTATATTCCCTTCCCAATATATATATACTTTATACATGGAAAGTTGGAGGTTCTTTTCATTGTCCAGCATTATTCCTGCATTAACAGCATAAAGAATCACATTTAACTTTTGATTTCCATTCACTTGTATTCCTCCACTCGGCCCATTTTTCCAATTGCTCATCAGGTCATCCACATTTATGTGAACTAGCATGGGAGAGAGGCTGCATTCCTGTCTTGCGCCTTGATTGAGTTTTACGAGAGCCATCCAGAAAATAACGCACGATTTGGCATAACTGAATAATAACGAACGATATCAACATAAAACTCTATTTGCAAAATTACAGTATCTTACTCTATTTCTCAACGTAATCTCCATTCTGTTAAGACATTCATTGTAACGTGGTTAGTTTTCAATGCTGATGTTATATTTACTTTACTACTGCTAAAAAACTTAGTTTTCTTGAATGTACAAAATGTTGGGCCAATCGAATTTTATAAGCATATAACACAAGTGTATGGTGATAGTGCTATGAGTGTACAATTTACGAGTAATCATGGAAGAGCCAGTATGTTCGACAAAGACCGGAGTGGAAGTTTATCAATTGTTATGGAGGAGTTGAAAGCAAATGCTGATAAAAGGACTCAGAAAAACCGGTGTTTCACTTTGGACACCATACACGACTTTTTGGGTGGAAAAGACTTCCCAACCGATGAAGACCTCAAAGTGGTAATGACATCTTGACTCAGATCTTTAGTGGTGGTAGAACATAACATCTGCATTGAAAATCCGGCACCACATAATAATATATACCCTAATAGCAATGATAAAGTTTTGCGTTGATATCTTTGGATATTATTTAGTTATGACAAATAGTTTGTTACTTTCTGGATGACCCTCGCATTTCTTTTGCTTTATCGTGCGTATATTTATAATATCTTGTGCTTCTACATAATTTGTAATTATTTCTACTGTTTGAGGGGGGATATCCCCTTTAGTTAATTATACTCCAAAGCAATTATTCCGAAGATATTCTTTAGAGAGTCCTTGATCACCTTACAGACTGGCTCATAAAATGGCTTCTCAAAGTTAACATTACAAAACATATTCATCAAACGCTTGAAACACTGTCATCCTACACATAGACTCCCACCTCTCAACAAACAGCACTGCCTGGACCGAACAAGTAAAATAGGTCTACATATGGAGCAAGCACTCACCCGTAGATGACTCACACACCCGCTAACATCCAACTGCGCAAACTCTATCCTCTTAGAAATTGCAACAGCTCTCTCAAATTATACACAGGCCTCAAATTATAATAAAACACTAATACGCCCCATGCTCACCTACGCTGCACCAGTATGGGGATATGAAGTTCCCACGTATTTCTGGCACTTCACTTCAATTCTTACAGAACAAGGTCCTACGTATAATTGCGAAATGTGCCTAAGACAGCTTCCTCCGACATCCTCCAGCCCATTGGGTTGAGGGCTTTATCAAACCACTGGTCTTCAACACAAACGCCTGCCTCTCCCGTTGGTAACAGTCTTGTCTATCAGTTAGCTACTCGTTGCCAACAATTCAATTAAAAATCCGCCACACTAAGTATAAAATCCCGCCAGAAACCGCCAAAATTACAAAACTTTCCCCAGAAAAACACCAACTAAAAAGTTGTTGTAGTAGCGCAGCCAAAATTCGGTACTGGGGGCTAACATTTTTAAAATACTTAGTACTAACTAGTCTTCCTCTCCTCTGCTGTCAGAAACGTTATAAGATTACAACATCCTAAATTAATGTACTAAAATGTTATTAAAACCACTCAAAAATACAATAGCCTCTGGGGAATAACTTCTATACCATCCCCTTCGCTGCGTGCTTATATTTGCTGAGCTTGTTAATTATCTCAGCCCAAACTTTGTAGTTCCGTTACGCAACAGAATAAATCCAAATACGTTATTTCCGTTGCAGTTTCAGTTTTCGCAATGCGATATTTATGAAATAATTATATTTAATGTGGATAGTCAAATGAAAAATATACCTATTGCCCATTTTCGCCGATTTGCTTTTAAGCGTTGCTTTGACTACTTATAGAAAATCTGGAAGCTCAAATACGGGTGACCTTTTATCAAAAGTTACAAAAAGTAGGAGTTAGAGGTTCCTGCAATTTTATTTTAAAATCTCAAGATACAATTTAAAAGCTGAAGGTTTTCCGCCTACCGCTGACAGAGCAAATTTCCCTGCCGCTAAAACTGTCCTCGTAGTCTAGAGGCGACCTGCTAGCCTCTGGTTCCCAAAATCGCGGGTTCAAACCTGGCGGAGGACGATGGATTTTTTTCGGGGGTAAAACTCCTTAGTATGGCTTCCTTTGGAAGGGAAGTAAAGCCGTTGGTTCCCTGTCGTAGATTTACGGCATGTGAAAGAACCTCAAGCTATAAAGATGCCTCTGAGCAAGACTAAGCGGTCTTTTACGTCCAATATAGAATGGAACGCTAAGAACCTCAGCAATTAAACAACATCTAAACATAAAACTCAAATTCATCCTGCCGTTAGGGATCAGAACCTCCAGATTTGTTGCAAAGTCGCTTTGTTGTCAACTCTGGTGTCACGAGTGTCACCCAGTTATCATGTCAAACCTAAAACCAAGCAACTAACGCTGCCTACCGGAGTTCTCAAGCGTAACCTTATCCATCTACTTTACACGAATCCCTTCTAACACAAATTGTGTGCATTATCTTGGTTACTAACATCATGTACATGGGACACGATGTAGCAGCTAAGGGTAATGTTCACCGAGGGCGGCAGGTTTGGGACCGTCCTTAAAAAGAAAAAAAAGTATGAGCCTCAATTGCCGCGTCAGCTTCCGTGCTCTACCGGTCTACCCAACAGAGTATACGAAGTCGCTGAGTCAGCCCACATCTGGCGCTCTATCGGCTGACATACAACTTGTACTTCTCAACGGCAAATGACGCCCACTATCTTGTAAAGTTTTAACTTTAGTAATGGAGTCATTTCATTGGCAGACAGAATTAAAATTTGTACTAGCTGACGATCGCGAATAATTCGCACAGCCGTGACAAATAACTAAATACATCATAAATTGTATTGTCATTCACCCATGTTTAAATACTAAGACTCTTTTTGCTAGCAATAGTGATTGCTCAGAATACAATATAATATACATAAAGTTGTGTTGTTTATTTTAAGGCGTCAGTTTCATCAGCAGACAGGTTTTTATAATCAGTAGCATTTTGAAAAATATCATTTAAGTTTCTCCACGAACGAAATCAGCAGATGCATTATAGCGACCGATTTTTTTTTCCAAACTTTGAGCCTTATGTAATTGTACTTATTTGTGCATTATAACTAAAATGATACATATTGAAGGCGAAAGCTCCGAAGGACCACCGCATACGCCATGCTGTTAATGGTGGTCCGTGATTTCAAACAATCAATGCGGATGGTTCTTCCCAAAAGACTGTGCCCATACGTCTGCTATCCGAAAACTCCCAATGCTTCCAGTGCATTGATTGGGTTATGACTCGCAATGGAACCAAATCTCATTGTCAGTCACGGTTTGGATGTGAAGCCTTCTAGATCCTGCTACGGCGATCAAGGAGATTAGTGCTCACCGATATTTGATGTTGTGTTTGTATTGCAGTCTGGGAACCCATTCGGAAGACATCTTATCCATCTTAAACGTTATGTATGATTCTGGTAGTCCTTTGTCCGTCTGCATTTCCAAGAACATGATGCACCTGTTGTGAATATTAATACTCTCTTAGGGATGTTGATTGGACTGTGACAGTCACTTTCCTCCCAGAACTTCTTCCTTTCTGCACTTTTGGCAGCTATGTTTTCAGTCACTCACACAGGTGTTGCCAGCGACAACTCTTCACTAATTGTCATCAATTATCGGTAAATATCCGCAGTGTTTCTATCCTCTACTTACAAAACCCCTCATTCACGGCCAACCAGAACCCTATCCCTATTTGTCCATTCATGTAATGACAGCAGAAATAGCTGTCGTTTGCAGGAATACATTTCATATTGTCACCAGTTTACATATGTTTTTGCAAATGCAATGACAAGCCATACGGCGAATTAGGATTAGGAGTATCGCGGAAGGGGCCCACAGTCATTGGGACATAGCACCACAGTCACTGGATCAGAGCACCGCAGTAGGCCATTGTGACCTATGCTAGTTACGTGACCCTGGGAGGTAGGATGGGACGAGGAGAGAGACCTGAAGTGCGACCATATCCTGATGACGGGGCACTTAACATTTCCAGATCGAATGCATCAGACCCGTCCTACCACTGACCCCGATTCTCCGGGGATCTCCTGAAAGAGCGCCACCCCGAAAGCAACCAAAGGCACGTCCTGATTGAGTGGTCCCGCAACGGCGTCAGGGGAAAATATTTACATGGTGTACAGGTGGGACTATCATCTCGCCGAACACTTTGTTTTATCCTTCAATCCTGAAACATAAGACAAGGAAGTAATGGGTACAGGAAATGGACAGGAAAGTGGTGGTAGAAATGAACCACCTAGGCATTTGCCTGCTGTGGGCGGCAGCCCCAGGTCACCTGCAAGCGGGCCACGGACTTAGTGCCTGAGCCATCCGCTTGGTCCAAATGGCGGAAAAAGGATGTTAGCAAATTTGAAGATGTAAATCAATATGGTACGTCCCTTGTGTTACTTTCGTTTTATCAAACAATTCTTAACATTTTCCCCTCTCATCCTTAATTGACTTTTCTCTTCATTTAGCCCAGCATTGGAATAGATATTTGGCAAATAAAATGAATATCTTAAATGTTCTGAGAAGAGCCTCTGAAGACCTCTTCATTTTATATAATTGTGCATAACTGGTAAACCATAAAATTTAGCTCTCGTTAAAACACACTATTTATGTCATATACATTTTTATAGAGTTAATTGTTACCGAGATATTCTTTGTTAATGGTTTCAATTTTAGAATACTTAAATTCTCTCAAACAAGAGGTCACCATTCGTTTCATCTCTGTTTTGTTTTACTGCTGGCCGTGCGGTTAAGTACGTACTCTGCTGTTTCATCTACGGCATATATACGTATATATAAAGAAAGTCGTGTTAGTTACACTATTTATAACTCAAGAACGGCTGAGCCGATTTGGCTGAAAATCGGTGGGGAGGTAGCTTAGAACCAGGAGACGGATATAGGATACTTTTTATCCCGTTTCCGTGGGACGTGACATAAAACGTTGTATAACAAAACGCAACAGACAGAAAAACGCATTGTTGTCTATGGTGTCTGTTTCGAGTTTCTATTAGCTTATTGTGCCGATATTATCATTAACAATGCCGCGACCAAGACAATCAAATCTTATCCGACAAAGCCGTATAATGCAACTAGGATTCGAAACATTGCGAATGAAATTGCACGTGAAGAGCAACTATCCAATTAAATTTTTAAACTCCTTGGATGTGCCTGGCTTACCACCGCACGATTTACGACTAAAGATTGGCTCCGTAGTAATCATGCTTCGAAACATAAACCAACCAAAACTGTGCAACGGAACGCGTTTGGTGGTAAGTAAATTGATGAACAATGTGATTTACGCGACGATACTCAAAGGAAAATTCGAAGGTGAGGAAGTTCTCATTCCGAGGATCCCGATGTTCCCAACCGATTTGCCGACTTCAATTTCAGATTCGACTTGCATTCGCCATGACCATTAACAAATCACAAGGGCAATCCTTGAAAATTTGTGGTCTGAATCTGGAAAATCCATGTTTTTCCCATGGTCAATTATATGTGGTATGTTCACGGGTCGGAAGACCATTGCGTTATTTGTTCTTGTCGTCTATCACAAGATGCTTCGTTGAAGAGTGCAACCCTTGCACCAAAATACACGGTCAATAAATAATCATTAAAATACTTGATTTTTTGTATTTACATTTATTATCCCAATAAAAAATTGAACTTAATAAAATCCAAAATCTGCTCATTTATTGCTTCTAAGGCGGAAGAAAGTTCGCCGGGTCAGCTAATTAATATATCTGTGTGTGTGTGTGTGTGTGTGTGTGTGTGTGTGTGTGTGTGTGTGTGTGTGTGTTACATAAAACCCTTACGATTAGGAATGAAAATTAAGTACTAATTAATTTCTTTAAAAAATAGAACTTTATTTTGTAGATTACGGAGTTTGTGGTTTTATTTGTGAAATTCTCATTATTTGGCGATATAGACTTGCCACTTGGCGTCGCAAAGCGTGTAAATGTGCAAAGATAATCCAATTTTAAGCTCAAAATAAGACATTTCGTCTTCTGAATTGTAACAACCAACAACCCTATCTTTTGGAAAGTATTTACCACACACCATTATGTACATTAGCTGGGCCGCAAGAGAGCATGAGTAACGCCACAAAATTGAGAAATAGGTGGGGGTGGTTGACTCCCCCCCCCCCTCATTCTTTAACTTGACTCATCACAAACCACATGTTTGTCGCAAGAAGGCCAGTAACTCCTTTGAGTTTTCAAGTGCACGAGGTTGTGTACATCGTATATAAATTCCACATTACGCCAGAATCCACGAGCATCTCTGATTTCAAACATCACATGCAGTTGTAGCACTGAGAAAACACTGTTGCATGAAAAGAAAACAAACTCTTGGCATGTATGACGACATGAACTTATTTCAACAAATGTAAAGCTTCAAGTTTTGGGTTCGCAAAGTTCAATAAAATTGTGCTCCAAATACTCTGTCCAACAGTTCATGGTTACCGGTAAGAATGCAATGTCACTCAAAAACAATTCCTGATTACCATCTACACCATGAATTGCGACGCTCAACTCGCTCTTACGGTGGTTGTGCCAACTTTGGAGTATCTACACACACTAGAATAAACCGAAAAAGACGGGAAATTATCTCGAAACTTTTTTTTTACTTTCTCTAGCACGTATGTTTAATGTATGTACATGGTAGATAGAGAAGGTATTATTGTATTCCGCTCAAAAATTAGAGACCGAGATTCACCGGAAATACATGTTTTGAGACCCCATGAAAAAACAGTAATTTTAGAAAAAGCAATGTGTCTGTATGTATGTGTGCGTGTGTGCGGGCGTGCGTGCATGTGTGTGTATGTATGTATGTATGCATGTATGTATGTATGCATGCATGTATATATGTGCGTGCGTGCGGATGTGTTCCATTCACATGACTTTCTCCTCATGTCCTGCAAACTTCTTACAAAATATTATACTTTCTACTCCATTCTTATCAAGATAAACATTAGCAGAGTAGTCTTATTACTTAGTTCCTTATAACAAGAAGGGAACTAAAGGAATACATTGGGCTAAAGAGACGGTCAAATATTTTAAAAGCTATCGCAATGCGTCTGTGATTCAAATTTGCTATTTTGCATTGACAAGAGTAAAGCTAAAGAAACACGGACTACTTTCTATTTGAACAAAATACAAGTATTTTAAAATTGAAACCAATTACAAGGCTCCACTACAAAAATGTAAGGGACACGTAAGGGACATAAATTGTGTGTTTTATGGAGATTTACATTTTTTGTGCAGTAAGTATTTGTCTATCTCTTATGGTTTACACTTATGCAAAACTCATTCAGAATGAAGAGGTCTTCAGGGACTATTCTCAGGAAATTCAAATGCGCATTTTATTTGACATTTAAGTTATAGGTATTTTAATAGAAGCCGTTGGAGCCATTTTTTAGAAAAGCAAAACTTTCAAACATTTTTCCATGTAAAGGGTAGTTTGGGTTTGAGTGATTTTTTTGAAAATCTTCGTGTCGCATCATTGAGAGATACTAAACTTAAATCCCAAGTTGGGTATTTTACGAACTTTCCGTTTTTGAGTTATACTGTCCACATACATACATACATGCATCCATCCATCCATCCATCCATCCATCCATCCATCCATCCACCCACCCATCCATCCATCCATCCATCCATCCATCCATACATACATTCATACATACATACATCCATGCATACATACACACATACATACATTCATGCATACATACATGCATGCATCATACATACAATCACACACATACATACATGCATACACGCACGCACACATACATACATACATGCACGCACGCACACATACATACATACATACATGCACGCACGCACACATACATACATACACTGGGTGCTACATCTGGGTGGATGTTCAAACAATTCGAACTTTCAACATTTTTCCCATTGCAATGACTGAACGATGCATTGTCGTGATGAAACCAGTATTTTTTTTTTTTTTTTTTTTTTTTTCCAAATGAGGTTTTTTTTTCATTTCGTAACTCAAACGTTGCAGTAAGCTTGCGTATTACTCACCAGTGATACTTTTACCCTTTTCCAAGTAATCAATAGAAATAATTCCCTGTGCATCCCAGTAAACACTCGCCATAATTTTGTTAGCTGACAAAATTGACTTTGCCTTTTTTGGAGTTGGTTCACATGGCGCAATCCACTGTTTTGATTGTGGTTTACTTTCTGGATTGTAGTGATGTATCCAAGTTTCATGCATGGTAATAAGCCGTCTCAAAAATTCAGAGCTCCAAATTCTTAACAGACACAGTTTTTCTTTGCAACTTTTGATCAGGTGTCAACAAATGCGGCACCGACAGACCTTGCACAGACCTTGTGAAAGGCCAAAACATTACTTAAAAGATTACCTGCACGTTCTTTGGATATGTTTACAGCTTCTGCTATCTCAAACAACTTTAATCTGCAGTCTTCCAGGACTAAACGATGAATTTTTTCAATGATCTCTGGAGTTGTCACTTCTACAGGGCGTCCGAGCGAGGCTCATCACTAATGCTCGTACATCCCATTTTAAGCTCAGCAACACACCCTTGAATCATTGAATATGAAGGGACATAGTCTTTCAATGTACTTTCCATTTCCTCCTTGATTTCTTTAGGCGTTAAGCCTTTCAAATGGAAATATTTAATCACTGCTCGTTTTTCCAAACCCTCCATTTTCGTGAAAACTAAAGTTGTCTTGTTTAAAATGCTGTCATTCGAAAACTAAACAAGCTATTGACCTGCAACTATGGATACAAACTAGTCTAGAGCTAAACTATAAGATGCTACCGTCTAACTGGCCTAGTGGCACCATATCTGTATAAGGCCCAGGACTTATGATCCGACCCTCGTACTTTACATATCAGAGATTTATAGCTGTCAAAAAGGCTCAAAATATGAAAAGAGAGACCCTGCATAAAATGTCCAGCCATTCCACATTCAGCATTAGCTATGAAGGTGATACTGCTTCCCATTGTAATACTGCAATAATTCTCCTGTTACTTTGCATTCCCTGAGCATTCGGCTGGTTCTATGTAATTCACATCATACAAGTATGAGGCAAGCAAAGAAATATGAAATGCATCTACTTTGATCATCTCTTTAAGTCTGTTTACTGCCACCAGCTTGTGGCATGTCTATTTACACGCAGAACTGTCGTACTAGTCGGATACGATATGAGTGCGTCCGGTGGGAAGAGAAAGTAAACAGTTACGGAATAAGTGGGCGGAGAATTTGGAAGTGCAATCAAGGAAAGAAACCATCCTCAGTTATTAGTTTCATGAACCAGTGAGGCTGAGGCGTGCAAATGTTAGTACTGTTTTCATTGTGTAGCTAACTTACCCATTATCGCCCTTCCTCTCACTTCCCTCTGATGGCATTACAAAACAGTGGTGTTTTCCTCCATGTGCACTCATATCGCGGCCGATTAGTACTTGAGTTGTATCGGGCGTGTAAACGGTAAGCCAAGTTTCAAGAAATCCGTTTATACTGGCTGACAGATAGAGCAGAACACGTTTCACGACCCTAAGCCGGTAGGCGATGAAGCGCGAGACTTCAGTGGGAGTTGAATTTTTTCAAACGTTGCAAGTGTTTGAAGATAGGGTTATCAATTTATCACTAACAACATATGACCCCCGAATTAACCCCCTGTGAATATTCTGGGGTGGGCGATAAAAAGAGAAAGTGTATTATTGAAGTACTCTAATTGTTAACACGTACTTTGCCTTTGAACATCCTAAGACTCTCAGGTAAGCCAAGGTCGCAAGTTCGATGGATTTTTTCGGGCGTCAAAATCCATAGCATGGCTTCCTTCGGAAGGAAAATAACGCCGGATATCCCGTATCGTAGATTAATGTCACGTAAAATAACCTCAAGCCGATAAAGAGGCCTCTGAACATTAATTAGATCGTTTTCACGCCCAATATCACTGAGAACTCAGTACTTAAAGAGTGTCCATAAATAAAACTCGATCTCAATTTTCACACTGCATATTTGTTTGTTCTCTGAAGTAGCTGATATTTCACATTGTATCGATGAGTGTGTCGCTTCAGCCAATGAAAACAAAGAAATCATAAATGCACATAGCCGTCAAGTCCACGTGGAGGAAACAAGCGTGGCAACATCTCTCCTTCTTTTAAGACACAAATGTCCATGCGTGGTGTGCGAATGTTTACTTGCAGAAAACATTGTTTTTCGCAACATTGAACACCTTTATGTTCTCACTGGACTTTGATACTCCACACGTTAATCATTAGCACAGCAAATGATACAAAACAAATTCACTCACTTTATAGAAACTTAAAGATAACATTTGTCAAGAAATGCTGACATTTCTCAGAGGTAGCTAAAACATATATATTCTCTTCGCTATTTTCAAAATGTTTTCTGGTGCTGTCTTATACATCTCTGAGTCACACCAGTAATCACAGCATACTAATTATTAGTGCAAGGCCCTCGTTTAATATAGGTACATATGCTTTTCATTTCAAAGTATGTGTTACATATACATGGCCTTTTCTTCCTATTCTGCAACATATATGCTTAGGAAAGCTTATATTTCTATCAACTTCACATATATGGACATAGACATTTGCAGAAATGCTTTTATTACATTTTCTCCTATAGTTACGCGGGAATAAGGGAATACAACAGGTTAAAGGGATAACCAAGGGCTGACCGGCATGTCATGGATTGACCGTTCTCTTTGCTTGGCCAGGATAAAAAAAAATGATTAACGATTATCTATGTGAGAAATGTATATGTATTTCAAAACTGAAACCAATAACTAGGAATATCTCGAACATTGGTTTACTCTACAAAACATTTATTTAATATAAATTATGTGTTTTGATAAGATATTCATTTTTGTATACTAAGATTTTCCCTCTTTCTCTTATGGTTTACCAGTTATGCAAAAGAATGAACAGGCTATTCCCAGAAAATTCACGATATAAATTGCATTTACAAACATATCTTAAACATATATTTTAACCAAAATTGCAAGTCATTTTTAAGAAAACCCATATTTTCGAAACATTTTTCCATGTAAGAACTAGTTTGAGGTGGGAGAATTTTCTTTAAAATCTTCGTGTCGCGTCCTTGGAAAATGCACAGAGTTTTCGTTTACGAGCTGTGCTGTTCACTGACACACCGCACACGGAACTTTGTCTAAAAGTTATTTTTATTAATTTATCTACCACATATGTACAATGTACCTATACATAGTAGGTAGAAAAGATATTCTATTCCAGTAAAAATCCCATACCGAGATTTCACTAGAAATACATATCTTGAAGCCATTTGAATCCATAACATGCATTTTAATAAAAAGGTCGTATATGTTTCTGTCTGTCCATCTGTGTGTGCTTTACGTTAAATACCAAACATAGAAACATTTTAGAAATTTTGTATTCGTCAAAAACTGGTCCCAACGATTTTGACAAAAATGCCGTATTTTAAAGATATTTCATGTCAAATAAAATGATAATCTTGAATTTCCTGGGAGTACCCTCTAAAGTCCTGTTTATACTGAAAGCTTTTACATAACTGGCAAACGTAAGATACACAAAATCTTATTACATTTTTTTCTATTTCAATCTAGTCGAGATGAACATTTCAATTGACTTATTACGTTGTTCCCTGTAGGCAGAAGGAAAATAAGGGAATACACTAAGTTAAAGCGATAGTCAAATCTTTTAAAAGCTCTTGCTATGCAATTGTCAATTAGCTTCTCTTTGTATGGTCAGGAATAAAATGGAAGAAACACGGTTGACTTCCTATTTGAGAAAAGAATAAAAAAAGTAATTCTAAGTGTTCTCGGGATTTTCTTCTTCTGTTTACCCTGTTCATCTTCGAAACGTTGGAGTCAATCTATCTACAAATAACAAGGAATACCTATCTCAGAAATGGTTAATTACACGTAAAAAACGCACATAACATAAACTGTGTGTTTTAACGTGATCTATATGTTTAGAGTAGTAAGTTTTTATCTATCTCTTAGGTTTACCAGCTACGCAAAATTCATTCAGAATATAAATTCTTTAGAGGCTATTCCCAGAAAATTCAAGATATAGATTTTATTTGAAAAATAAATATCTTTAATATAAGGAATTTTAATCAAAATCGTTAGATACATTTATGAGAAAATCAAAATTTTCGAAATTACTTCAATGTAAAGGGTAGTTTGGGGTGGGGAATGTTTCTCAAAATCTTCGTGTCGTATCCTTGGAGGATACCAAGTTTGTATTTAACGGTCTTTTCATTTTTGAGCTATGTTGTCCTCAAACACACACGCACGCACGCACGCACACGCACGCACACACACCCATTCACGGACTATTTTCTCAAAATGTTTTTTTGTTTATTCAGGGGGTCTCAAAATTGTATATCCGGTGAAATCTCGGCGTCGAATTTTTGGGTGCATTACAATATCTTTTTTGTCCACTATGTACATTGTACATGCTAACTAGAGAAAGTAAAAAAGAGTATATTTTTAAAAGTTTTTTTTTTTTTCAAAACATGTAGAGGAAGGTATGTGAATGGAACAGTCAGATTTTACACAGGGATCTCAAAACATGTATTCCAATAGAAATCTTGGTATCGACTTTTTGTGAGGAATACAATACCTTCTCTATCTATGTACGTTGTATGTACATAGTAGGGAAAGTAACAAGGGTGATGATAACCTTGGCGCGTTACAAAAATGTTATTCCACTGAGTGTTGGTATATTCAGTTTCTAGTATGAGTGGCGTTCGTGTTAAAAGCTCTATTCTTAGTGCCAGCTGTCTAAACGTGTTATTTCACAGCTGTCATCAGATGCAATAATTGTTAAATCTATTTCTGTCATTTTGAACGATTCGTGAAATAACGTAAAAATCTCCTCCAGAAACATAGTAAATCGGAGCAGGACAAATTCCAGGCGCCAGGTCGCCATGGCGCCTATAACTCTTTGTTTGGCGCCTTGTTTTTCGAGCTGAGTATAATCTCCTCCTTTATGTGTCAATTCCCGGCCTGGGATCGCTGTACTCTTGCATGTAATAACACCGATTACGGAGCTCTGCTAAGTTGGCCAATAAAATGACAGTAGTCTTATTGCACATATTCGTACTGTTAAACTGTGCCAGCTTCTCTCATTGGTTACGCTTTCGGATTCGTTTTGAATTTTGGCACGGCAACGCACTCCGCTCAAGGTAGCCAATATGGCGGCTTTCCTTTTAATTTACTTCTCAATCTCTTCAATACAAGTCACAATCAGCGTCTAAAATATTCCAAATTCTTTATCTACTATTATAATAATCAGTGATGCTTTAGTTCTAGTTGCTGGGTAACATAGTTTATATTATAACCAAACATGCCATCAAAACGTAAAATAAAGATTCAACAAAACTAAAAGACCCCTTAACAACGACCATTTCCTATAGCTACATAAATAAACTTTCCTTGGAAGTATATTAATAGTTGCATTTTGGACTGCTTTTGAAATCTTTCCTGATGAATCGTGAAAATCATCTTCTTCGCATAATTTTTTACTTTCTCTAGGTAATTGTATTTCAACCAAAAATTCGATACCGAGATTTCAATGGAAATATTTTTGAGACCTTCTGAATGGAAAAAGAAAATAACATAAAAGCAATAACAAACAAAAACCTTTTTAGTAAAGGTCAGTGTATGTGTCTGTCGGTTTGTCTGTGTGTATGCGTGTGTGTGTGTCTGTGGGCAGCATAATTCATAAACCAAAAGACCGTTCAGTACCAAATTTGGTGTTTAAGTTTATTATTTTTCAAGGATACGAAACGAAGATTTTCAAGAAAAACTTCCCGCTCCAAACTAACCTTTACATGGAAAAATCTTTGAATTTGTTTTCTCAAAAACTGCTTCTAACGATTTTGATTAAAATGCCGTATATTAAAGTTGTTTTCATGACAAACTAAATGTATATTATGTTAAATTTTCTGGGAATAGTCTCCGAAATTCTGTCCATTCTGGACGACTTTTGTATAGCTTATAAGCTGTAAGAGATAGACAAAAACGTATTACAAAGAATGTAGATTTCATTAAAACACCGTTTCCGAGATGGAGTCCCTTATTATTGGTTTCAATTTTAAACTAATTAAACTTTTCTAAAGCGGCAAGTCAACTTTCAATTCATATCCCATTTGTTTTATTCCCGGAAATGTAAAAGAGAACCGAATTTTAATTGTTTCACACAGCGATGAGCTTTTAAAAGTTTTGATTATTACTTTAACCTAGTATAGGCATTCCCTTATTTCCCTTCTACTTACAAGGAGGCAAGTAATAAGAACATTTCTGCTAATGTTTATCTCGGTTAGCACGAGGTAAATACAAGAATAATATTTTGTAACAATAATTTATTAAGAAAATCATGTGGATGCAACACATTATATTTTTACTTTCTCTACACTTACTATGTACATAGTATATAGAGAAGGTATTTTATTGCACCCAAAATTCGATCCCGGGATTTCACCGAAAATACATGTTTTGGGTGCCCCTGAATCCAAAAAAAACATTTTTGGAAAAAGGTCCGTGTGTGTGTGTCGGTGTGTCTGTGGACAGTATAGCTCAGAAACGAAAAGACCGTTAAATAAAGTTTGGTATCTTCCAAGGATGCGACACGAAGTTTTTCAAGAAAATCTCCCCACCCCCAACTACCCTTTACATGGAACTTTTTTCGAAAATTTTTATTTTCTCAAAAATGGTTCTAACGATTTTGATTAAAATATCGTATATTAAGGATATTTACCTGACAAATAATATGTATATCTTGAGTTTTCTGGGAATAGTCTCTGAAGACTACTTTATTCTGGATGAGTTTTACCAAATTTTTCCTAACTGCTAAACCGTAAGAGATGGACAAAAACTTACGACACAAAAACTGTAGAGCACTTTAAAGCACACAATTTATGTTATAGACAATTTTTTCGTTAAGTTGATCGTTTTTTAGATATTCCTTGTTTTTTTGTTTTAGCTTGGAAAAACATAATCTTCTCATACAGGAATTTGTCAACTCGTGTCCATACAAAGGAATTTCAGTCACATAGCAACCAGCTTTTGACTATGACTTTAACCTATGGTACTTCCTTATTTCGCTTCTACTTAGAAGGAGCAAGTAATAAGACCATTTCTGCTAATTTGTTCTCGATTAGCATGAAGTAAATAGAAGCATAAGCTTTTTAACAATAACTTGTTGCAGAGATATTGAGAAAGTCATGTGAATGGAACACATCAGAATTTTTTAATCGTCTTCAATACAAACAAGTCACTATCAGCGTCTGAAGTATTCCAAATACTTTATAAACGTGCTGCAAAGTTCTAGGCTGTTTTGTACTTCCCGTAGAAAGCGATTAATTGCGAAATTCTTGAGTACCATTTTGTTTTCGCTAGAACGCTGTTCACGATTATTTTACCTGACTGTTATTACGAAGTTCTCAACATAAGATTAGCTAAAACTGGAAATGCTTTTATCTTTGAATTTTAAGTAGCACTGGAAATTAAATTTTTACTACAATCAGTCAAAAAATCGAAATTGCATTTTAATAGCAAATAATTATTGGAACCTTTGGGCACCATAGAAACTAATATTTAGCTGCCTCCCCTTTGATTTAAAGATCGTAAAATATAACTGTTTCCTAGCATACTAGATTATAAAACAGCGTTTGTTTAAAGCTATGTTTTCACTCTTTCAAAATGTTCCAGACATTTCGTTTTTGTTTATATACAATTAAAATTTGCCAGAATGTGCAAAACAATATTTCGTAATATTACAGGTGACACCTACATAATTTTACAAAAAGTAGTTTTACTCACATACAAAAAATATTAATTTTAGATATTAAAATATCTGACTTTTTAAAAACTCCGATGTGTTTTCACATAACTTTCCTTACATCTTTGTAACAAATTATTGCTAAAAAGTTTATTCTTCTATCTACTTCTTGCTAATCGAGATAAACACTAGCAGAAATAGTCTTATTACTGGCCCCATTGTAAGTTAAAGGAAATTATGGAATACACTAGTCTAAAGCAATTGTCAAAACTTTTAAACGCAGGTTGCCGTGTGATTGAAATCCGTTTCTTTGCATTTTAAAACCGAATGTAAAACCAATAACACAGATTATCCAGATAATGGCCAACTCCACGAAAAAATGTATATGACACAAATTGTATTTTAACGAGATCTACAACTTTGTGTAGTAAGTTTTTGTCTATCTGTTACGGTTTATTGGTTATAAAAAGGTTACCTAGAATGGAGAGGTCTTTAGAGACCATTCCCAGAAAATTCAAGATATGTGGGTTTTTTTTGTCTTAAAAATACATTAAACATATGGTATTTTAATCAAAATCATTAGAGCTACTTTTGAGAAAATCAAACTTATTGAAAAATGTTCCATGTAAATGGTAGTTTGGTGTGGGGGCAATTTTTCTGAAAAATTTCGTATCGCATCCATGGAAGACTTCAATACCAAGTTTGGTATTTAACCGACATTTCGTTTTTGAGTCATGCTGTCCACAGACACACACAGATCTTTTTCTAAAAATGCTTTTTTTTTTAATACAGGGGTGCCTAAAACATATTTCCGGTGAAATCTCGGTATCGGTGGAGTGCAATACCTTCTCTACGTGCGTACCATGTACTACGTAGAGAAGGTAAAAAATAACATCGTAAAGTTTTTGTTTGTGGGCTCAAAGCTTCAATTCAAAAAATGCAAAACAATTTTCTCAAATTCTGAAACGCTTATTAAATCATTTATATCTTGCAAAGTATTTATCCAATTTGAACGCATTTGTGCTTGTATTAACATAACATCAATACAATCATAGTAAAGTTTTCAGGAAAATGTATATAGAAATATAGAAATTGAAATTATACTTCTAGTGTCTCTTAAGAACACTAAATAAGCAAATAATAAATTAACATATCAACGAAACAAATGACAGAGACCCTTCATTACAATACAGAAGTATTAAACTTGTTAAGGTGGGTGATTAACGTGGTTTCTGCTGTTTCAGCTCTTGTGTTACTGTGCATCTAGACAGGAGCGTACATCGAGAGCATTTGGGAAGTGGGAAGGGGCTGAAACTCACGATGTCGGTCATGCCTTCATTGCTGGTCAGTTATCCTTGTCAAGGAGATAGCAGCTGGATTACTAATAGGGTATATTCATTAAATATATGTCTAGTCAGCATGACCAGCAAATAACTTTAAAAGTAACATTAGGAGCAAAAGGCAAACGGGAGTTATATAAATTACATTCTTATCAGGAGAGTGACTGTGAATCATATGCATTCAAGATCCATGGTTTCATTAACAAGGAAAACATATTTTTTTCAGCTTATAATAAATACACAACGTAAATCTTCAACTTTATTTTAATTAGTGAAAGCTAAATGAAAAAAAAAATGGTTACATCCACCTGACTTTCTCTACCCTTTTTCGTTTATTAGTGAGTGTACAACCTATTCTTAAGAAAGCTTATTACTTTCTCTACACGTACCTATTATGTACATAGATGCAGAGAAGGTATTGTATTGCACCCAAAAATGCTTTTTTTTTTTTTTTTTTTTTTTTTTTTTTTTTTTTTTTTTTTTTTTTTTTTTTTTAGCGGGACCCCAAACATGTATTTCCGGTGAAATCTCGGTATCGAATATTTGAGTGCAAAGCAATACCTTCTCTATACACTATATACATAGTACGTTTAGAGAAAATAAAAAGTAATTTAATAACAACGATCAATCATTTACATCGTTAACTTTCCCCGGTCTCCCCTACGAAGTAGATAAAGTTTAAAAATCTGATGTGTTACACTCACATGACTTTCTCTAGCTGCTCTACAAAACTCCTGCAAAAGATTATTCTTCTTTGTACACAATGCTAATCAAGATAAATGTTAGCAGAATGTTATTACTTAGTTCCTTATAAGCAGAAGGGAATAAGGCAATTCGCTATGCTAAAGTGATTGTCAAATGTTTTAAAAGCTGTCGTTATGCGATTGTCATTGCAAATCATTTCTTTGCTTGGTCAGAATTAGAACAAAAGAAAAACGGACACTTCCTGTCTCAGAAAAGTTTAAGTACTTCACAATTGAAACCAATAACAAGGAATATCTCGAAAACGGTTACCTCCACAACAAAAAGGTAAAGCACAAAAATCGTGCGTTTTGTCATGAGGTACGTTTTTTTCTATCTCTTACGGTTTAGCAGTTAAGCAAAATTCGGAAAAATTCATCCAGAATAAAGAGGTCTTCAGAGGCTATTCCCAAAAAATTTGAGATACACATTTTATTTCGGACATAAATAGCTTTAATATGCGGGATTTTAATCAAAATCGTTAGAGCCATTTTTAAGAAAATCAAAATTTTCGAATTTTTTCCATGTAAAGGGTAGTTTGTGGTGGGGAGTTTTTTTTTGAAAATCTTCGTATCGCATCCTTGGAAGATACTAAACCTAGATACAGACAGACAGACACATACACACGGGCCTTTTTTTTAAAAATGCTTTTTTCGTATCAGGGGACCCCAAAACATGTATTTCCGGTGAAATCTCGGTATCGAATTTTTGGGTGCATTACAGTACCTTCTCTATCTCTATGTACATTGTACATATGGGGCTAGAGAAAGTAAAAAAAAAAGTCTGTCGGGGAGGCACTCGTCCGTGCCACAACCACCTTGTGTACTGTCGGTTCTACCGTGACTTGCTGCCTTAAGATGATTAATTCTGGTTCGACTCCTAGTAATACAGACGGGTCTGGAAGGGAATGCACTGACGTTTTTGGGCAGAAACCGAGAAGTATAGCTGTGAATATCTCACAGCTTGGCTTGCTCAGCTGTCGTCATAGAACTATATTTAGATTCCATGTTTAAATGCATTTTATGTTTTATTTATATTTATTAAACTGATAACATTTCCAATGGCACAATTATACACTATATACAAAAGTGGCTAATTTCACTTCTGCTGCCTGCAGATTAAGGTCGGATTATGATAAGACGTCTACATCCAAATCCCATTTTGTCACCCTTCGATGACAGAACATAAACTTTGTTAATGTTGCTAAAAGCAGAGATGCTAAAACTTCCTTTAGTAAAACATAACAGTGGTTTTACAAGTGATTAAACTCCTAGCAGTGACCAATCCATTGTACAAGAAGTTGAGGGGTCCGATTAATGAAAATACTTCTTTAGATATTTTCGCTATGTGCCGATTTGAAACATCCTCCTCTTTGCATAACGAGGGAAAAAAACTTTCCATTTGAAAAAGTATCTTATGGAAAATGTAAACCAATAATAAGGAATATCTGGAAAATAAAAGCTTTTTGACGTAAGTTGTGTGCTTTAACGGATTCAACTTTTTTTTTTTTTTTTTTTTTTTTTTGTTAAGATTTTTTTCTATCCATTATGGTTTACCAATTATGTAAAAGTCATTTAGAATAAAGACGGTTCCAGAGACTATTTTTAAAAAATGCAAGATATACGTTTTATTTGTCGTGAAAATGTCTTAAACATACAGCACTTGTTTTAATCAAAATCGTGAGAGGCAGTTTGAGATTTTAGAAATATGTTCTAATCAACGAGTAGTTTGTGGTGAAGAGATTTTTTTAAAATCTTAGTGTCGGATCTTTGGAAGAAGCTAACTTAATATTTAAATGCGGTATTAACTAACTTTTCATTTTTGAGTTACTCCTGGTGTTCGCATTCGTGCACGCATTTTTTTTTCTTCTTCTAATGATATGTTTTTGCATTCATGGGGTCTCAATAATCTAGGTTTTAATATTTTAAACCAGGCATGTCCATATTAAAACAACACGGTGGAGGGCGTAATAACTCATGCCACCCCGTGTCAAGCATTGGGATATGCCGCTATGGGACGTAATGGAATGTTTGTAAACACAAGACCTTCCTCATTTACATCTAGTGCTGCCTTTCTTCTTTCTACTTCGGTGATATGTTTTATTTTGGACGAGTAAATCTATATCTACTACTAAGGGTCGTGTACAAAGCCTTAATAGATGAACCAAATGATCGTTACGACTATTGCGATGCTGTTTTAATATAATTCATTTCAGAGAAGATTTGCTCGCAAATGTACATATGTGGAGACACACATTGCCAATGTGATGCAAATAATCGCAATTTAGAAAATGAATCCTTGATAATGATTTAAATATAACTACCAACCTATTTCTTTCAAACATTTTATGTTAGTACAATTTTTTAGAACAAGTTATTCTATTTTCAGTTTATATGGAGACTCTGAAAATGATACTCCAATGTTTTGAAGCTGACATTTTGTTTATGTTTGCTTAAAAACAGCACATTCGCCACCGAGCACTGTACGCATATATGACAGTATCTGTGATTCACCAACATTTCTCCACCTTGACTGGAGTGGGGGAAACAATTTCTGACGTCACTACTTCGCAAGAGTTAGCTTTGGACACTGTTTTAGACATTTGTCGACATTAGAAATGTTACCTGGGATTTAGTGCTCAAGTTAACATACTGAAGCCTGGAAGATAAATGTTTCTCTAATGTACCTAGGCGAAATAAAACTTGCTATACAGTTGTTAATATGAGACATATGTGTCACGCTACTAAGCTTGCTCGTTAGATACGTACAGGTATCTTCATTTCGCGAAAACCGAAAATTATTAAAAAACAAATATTATTTTAAAACCAATTAATTTGAAAAGATTTAGAAAACATGTTCTAGCTCAATTATGAATATAAACCATCATCATCAGAGATTAAATTTTGAGAGGCATGTTGCAGTCTCATGAATGAAATTGTTGCTGTATTCGTCTTTTCTTCGATCTGCCAATGCCTATAGGTTGATAAATTGGTAGCAATCGTGCGATGCGGTAATATTACATTCTATCAACTTGCTCCGAACAATTGGTTTTATACTGGTGTATCTTCTCATCCAATATAAAATGTCTAGTTCCTTTGTGTTCTCATCACTTTTCTAATAAAGTATAACCCGCAATGCTCCTTAGGAATCTCATCTCTGCGGCCAACTTTTTTACTTTCTCTATACTCACTATGTACATAGTGTACAGAGAATGTATTGCACTCCATCAAAAAGTTCGATACCGAGATGTCACCGGAAATATATGTTTTAGGGTCCCCTGTATCCAAAAAAGTATTTTCAGAAAAAGGTCCGTGTGTGTCCGTGAACACGATAACTCAAAAACGAAAAGTCGGTAAAATACCAAACTTGGTATTTAAGTTTAGTATCTTCCAGGGATGCGACACGCAGATTTTGAGGAAAATCCCCCCACCCCAAACTACCCTTCCAATGGAACTTTTTTCGAAAATTTTGATTTTCTAAAAAATGGCTAACGATTTTGATTAAAATATCGTATATTAAAGTTAATTATCTGACAAATAAAATGTATATTTTCAATTTTCTGGGAATATCCTCTGAAGACTACTTTATTCTGGATGAATTTTTCATAACTACTAAACCGTAAGAGATGGACAAAAACTTAACAAACAAAAAATGTAGAGCAAGTTAAAACACACAGTTTGTGTTATATACAATTTTTTTCGTGGAGTTGAACGTTTTTGAGATATTCCTTTTTCTTGGTTTCAGCTTTGAAAAACTTATACTTTTCTCATACAGGAATTTGTCAACTCCTGTCCATACAAACAAAGGAACATCAGTCACATAGCAACCAGCTTTTGGCTTTCACTTTAACCTATGGTACTCCCTTATTTCGCTTTTACTTACAATAAAGCAAGAAATAAGACTTATTTCTGCTAATTTTTCTCGATTAGCATGAAATAAATAAAAGATAGGCTTATTGACAATAATAATTTACAGAGATATAGAGAAAGTCATGTGAATGGAACACATAAGATTTTTCTTTCTTCATTTTTGCACTGTGTCCAACAATCTGAACCATACAGCAACAAGGGTAGAGCTATTACTTTATTAAATGCCAGCTTAGTTTCTTTCCTAGCTGTTTTAAGGCTTCGTTTTATTGCACTGCTTATATACTTACATTTGCACATATTCGTTTTTACTTTCTCTATACGCACTATGTACATAGTGTATAGAGAAGGTATTGCACTCCACCAAAAAATTCGATACCGAGATTTCACCGGAAATATATGTTTTAGGATCCCCCATATCCAAAAAAAGCATTTTCACAAAAAGGTATGTGTGTGTGTGTGTTTGTGTGTGTGTGTGTGTGTGTCCGTGTGTCTGTGAACACGATAACCCAAAAACGAAAAGTCGGTAAAATACCAAACTTGGTATTTAAGTTTAGTATCTTCCAGGGATGCGACACGAAGATTTTGAGAAAAGTCCCCCCACCCCCAACTACCCTTTACATGGAACTTTTTTCGAAAATTTTGATTTTCTCAAAAATTGCTCTAACGATTTTGATTAAAATGTTGTATATTAAAGATATTTACCTGAAAAATAAAATATATATCTTGCATTTTCTGGGATAAAGAGTAGTTTATTCTGGATGAATTTGACTGAATTTTGAATAACTGCTAAACCGTAAGAGATGGACAAAAACTTACTACACAAAAAATGAAGAGCACATTAAAACACACAATTTATGTTATATACATTTTTTCGTGGAGTTCTTCGTTTTTGAGACATTCCTTATTTTTGGTTTCTGCTATGAAAAACTTATTTTTCTCATACAGGAACTTGTCAACTCCTATCCATATAAACAAAGGAACTTCATTGACATGGCAACCAGCTTTTGACTATCACTTTAACCTACGAGTCCCTTATTTCGCTTCTACTTACAAGGAAGCAAGTAATACAACTATTTCTGCTAATTTTTTCTGATTAGCATAAAGTAAATAGAAGTATAAGATTTTTAAGAATAATTTGTTGCAGGGATGTAGAGAAAGTCATGTGAATGGTACACATCAGATTTTTAATATACGAGTCATTGAACTTATGGAATTGAAATTATTCACTTGTATCAGTTTTCCTTCTAAAATGATTTTTGCTCTAAATTTATAGGCCCCTTGAAAAGCGAATACTGTTGTTTTAGTAATTGAAATATGAACATAAATCTGAAACGTTAAAATTATCAAATTGCAACAAAAGGCGCATTTAGGTAAAATAGGTTCAATTTGTATTTTAAAATGTATAATCCAGGAACTACTTAAGGGAAACTGGGAGCGAAATTTCAAATTTCTATATTTATGTATAGATTTTTCTGAAAGTTTTACTGTAATTGCATTGTTCCTATGTTGACAGAAATGTGAAATTTCATTCATATTGGATGAGTATTTTAGAATATATAAATTATCATAAATGTGTGCGTTGTATAATCAAGATGTTCACGCACCTCAGAATTTGAAAATTCACATTTTCTGAACTGGAGCTTTAAATCACACATAAGAACTTTAAAGAGTGATATTTTAATACCATTGATTACTGAAATGATGTAATTATTTTTAAAAGAAATTAGAGATATTAATCTCTAAAATTAATAATTTTTCAGAAAAATATTTTTTGAAAAATTACTTTTGGTGTTAGATGTTGCCGTTTGTAATATTACAATAGATACTTCTGTATATTCTCGAAAAGTTATATTAAAACAAAAACAGACGCGTGGAACATTTTGACGTTGTGAAAATATAGTTTTGAGAAAAGCGCTTTATAATGATATAGTTTGCTAGGAAACTTGTGTATTGTACGATCTTTAAATGTCTGTAGAGCCCGAAGCAAGGAGAGGTCAGTTAAATGTTGATTTCCTATAAATGCCAAAACTTTCCAACTATTTATAATAAAAAAGTAATTTTATTACTTTCTCTACACGTACTATGCACATAGTAGATAGAGAAGGCATTGTATTCCAAGCGAATATTCTATGTCGAAATTTTGACCAAAATGTATGTTTTGAGGTCCCTGCATTCTAAAAGCTTTTAGCAAAGGGTCCGCGCGCGTCTGTAGTGTCTTTGAACAGCATAGTACAAAAAGAAAAATACCGTTAAGTACCAAATTCGGTATTTCAGTTTAGTATTATCCAAGCATGCGACACAAGAATTTTCAAGAAAATCCCCCCACCCCAAACTAACTGTACATGGACATTCTTTTGAAAATTTTGGTTTTCTCAAAAATGGATCTAAGGATTTTAATTAAAATACCACATATTAAAATATTTACATGGCAAATAAAATATATATCTTGAACTTTTTGAAATAGCCTTTAAAGACCTCTTCATTGTGGATGAATTTTGCATACTGGTAAACCGTAAGAGATAGACAATAACTAACTACACAAAAATATATATTTTGTTTATTTATTTAGTGTTTAACGCCCCTTTTACTACATATAGCATATAAGCGATGACACTTATGATACATGGAATGAAAATGGAGCATCGGTGGAAACCGGAACATCCGGAGAAAACCCGCCCCTGCACCGCTTTGTCCATCATAAATCCCACATGCAGTTACCTGGGATCGAACCCAGGCTACCTTGGATACCTAGTTAAAATACGCAACTTATGTCACATACATTTTTATTTATTCATTTTATTTATTTAGGTATTTATATATTGTATGTGTAAAATTAACCACTTCTAGATTTCCTAGTTATGGGTTATATAAAGTTTTGTCAAACGGGCGGTCATCTTTCGTTTCATCTCACTTTTGGTCCTGGCCGTGCAAAGCGATAATCGAATTTCAATTGCTTCACATAGCAACCAGTTTTTAAAATGTTTGACTATCACTTTAGCCTAATGTATAACCTTATTTCTCTTCTACTTGGAAGTAATATAACCTTTTCTACTAATGTTTATCTCGATTATCATGTTTGCATATTACGGAGGGGTATTCCACACTGCAGCCGTGGGCTTAATGTACGCTACACCCCTGGAGCAAGGATGAGATGAGAGTAATTTCAGAGGGCGGCCACATCCGGTCAGGGAGAAAGCCGTTGTGGAGGGTCTCTAACAGTTAACAGGGAGTTTATCTCGACGTGGGGAATGCCAAGAGCCCTTGGCCCAGGCCCGTTTAGACCAAGCCATCCCGCCGTCGAAAGCTGTATTTCCAGAGCGCAGTCAACTCCACGAAATGGCGCATTTACTGCAGTGCTTAACGACACTTACAATCCCGAAAGAGACCGGTTGGGTTAAAATGAAGGGAAGAGAAGTTCGGGAGAATTAAGAAGCCTCCCAGTATTCGCCTAATGACCCGGGAAAACCCCGAAAAACTATGGATCGAAGAGGTCGGCCGCGGGGAACCGAACCCATGACCTCCCGAATGCCAGTTCCAGACGAAATGTCTGAATCGCTTGGCTCGGTATTATCATGATGTAGATAAATAAATAATACTTTAGAACAATAATTTGTAGAGAAAGACATGTGAATGGAATATATAAAATATTTTTGACCGAGTTTAGTCAACATTCTACTCCCAGAGTTTCTCAACAATAAAACTTTGCAACCTTATGTCTTTATGTAGATATAAGATTAGTAAAAAGCTCATAAACTTTCAATAGGATACTTTGGGTTTTGGAACATTCAGGGATCGGTCGTTTAGAAAGTGCGTAGATGCCCCAAAGCTATTAAATATCCAGTTGAACGCTCTAGTGCCCCTTTGCACGCAGTACCTACAGAAACACAAAGAAGGGAATGCGAAGAGGACGACTTAATGAGCAATGAATAACGAGATAAAATGGACTGTCCTCCTTCAAGATAGAAGAGACTGTTCCCAGAAGCAGCAAGGGCTATTTTTATTTGAGGGACGGACGGATGGTGTGCTGGAGTCTACTCCATTTACTGATCCAAATGGCCTCGAACCAATTTATCCAATACTGTGTTTGCTTCTCAAGGCACTGACTCTTAATTGATGCTACGGCGTAATTTATGACCAATCAATGTAATGGGCCTAATCACATGGGGCCTCGCTCTGTTACTCTCAAACCCTAAACGATTACGCGGTTTAAACGTTCATTCTGTTAAGGAGACGCAGATTTATTATTATTGTTATTATTATTATTATTATTATTATTATTATTATTATTATTGCTGCTGCTGTTTACCGAGCGGAATGACTCGGACGGTTTCGTCCAAGGACCGCATTTTTTACTTACCTATATTAACCTTATTTAAGTAACAATAATAAAGAAGTTTTAATTTATTCCAATGAATACAACATGTATTTAAAGAATAAAAAACTGCAGAAAATAATTCAGTCATTCGGAGGTTATGGGTTCGCTTCCTGTGGCGGGCCTACCTGACCAATGAATTTTTCGGAAGTTTCCTCGGTCCGCCAGGCGAATGTTTGGTAGGTTTCTTTCTCCACCGAGTTTTCTGTCCCTCCAGTTTATATGAAAATTTGATTCATCCTTCATGAAGATTTCTTTCAGGGTTATAAGATGCTGCTCGGTGCGGCGTGGCAGAGAAAAGGATGCTCTAAGTGACTATCTCCGTCCGCGGCTTGGCTGGTTGCCGAGATGGAAAGGGGTTCTATGTGGGGCTGGCCCTGATCTACCTCGTCGCTCCTGGTTAGGTTGCCCGGTGTATCCTCGCAACTCATTCCTCCCTCCCAGGGGCACTCCCTTGTGAGGCGTAGGTACAATTACCTCAGGCGGAATAACGAATCCTCTCATAAGGGATCCTATTATTATTAGTATTATTATTATTATTATTATTATTGTAGTTTTTATTATTATTCCAGCGGGATGAACCTCTTTTGGCCGGCCTATCTGTTCCATGAGCTTATCGGAGGTTTCACCGGTTCGGCAGGCGAATGCTGGGTAGGTTTCTTTTATCCCCCAATTTCCTGTCCCTCCATATATTTTCATAATCATTTTTATGGTGTTTAACGTCCATTTTTACTACTTGTGGCACCGCAGGTGATGGCACTAATAATATATGGGATGAAGATAGAGCACCGGTGGAAACCGAAGAACACGGAGAAAATCCGCCCATGCGCCGTTTTGTCCATTACAAATCGCATATGCGGTCTAGGTGAGAGGCGAGTGGTCTAACCACTTGGTGCCGTAGAACATATCTTACCCAATTAATGCAGATCTCTTTTTGTGAGCTAATCATTTCTGAAATATCGGTTTGAATTTTTCAAGTGCTTATAGTTTTTCTTAACCGGATAGTTTTTATGTTTTGTTTTTTTTTTCTTTCAATTTTTAACTTTTATTTATTGTTCAGTCGACCATGTAAAAGGACCGAAATTTCAAAGGCATCACTAGCGACCCGCCGTTAAAAGACTTAACCATGGCCTACTACATCCCGCAGGAAATATGTAATAAGACAATTGCGCAAATGGTTACATCGATTAACATGAAATAGATATAAGAGCAAGCGCCTTTAAGAACAGTTTGTAGAAGAGTGAAAAGAAAAAGCATATGTGTGCATACATGAGGTTTTTAATATATGTACTTCGGTAATTTTCCATGACAGACATTCAATGGCAGTATATTAAAACACATCTATTACTTATTGTATATCCAATGTGGCCATGCTTGGCGTATTTTCATTAAGAACACCTATTTTTATTGCTTACTTAATATGTGCAGCACAAAATCAAAACTTCTTCGACCCTGTTTGTTGCAAATTATTAACAGATAGATGCTTAAAATGTGCTTCAGATACAAACCTGAGATAGGGGTTGTTCTACTTTTATCGGGAATCTCATCTTCTCTTTCATCCACGTTAGTCTGCAAGAACCCGCTCATCATTTATTGGTCACGTGAGCTGTCCATGATCATTGCATGGACCTAGAGTAACAGATTGAATAGCTTCTCTGGACGCTTCCAGATCTGCGTTCTCTAAGCGGGCCGCGCGGTTAGACCACTCGCCTCTCTCCTAGACGGCCCGGGTTCGATCCCAAGAGACCGCATGGTGGACAAAACGGAGAAGGGGCTATCTCTTCCTGCTCTACAAATAAAGATTATACTTCTCTATACTCCATACTAATTGAGATAAACATTAACAGAATGTTCTTATTACTTAGTTCTATATAAGTAGAAGGCAACTAAGGGAATTGAGCAGGCTAAAGCGGTAGTCATAGAAATTTGCTTCTTTGCATGGCCAGGAATAAAACAAAGAAACACGGACGACTTCCTGTCTGAGAAAAGGATAAGTAGCTTGAAATTGAAACCAATAACAAGGAATATCTCGGAAACGGCTGTCTCCACAACAAAAGTATAAAGGATATAAATTGTTTTTTAACGAAGTCTACATTTTTTGTACAGTAAGTTTTGTCTATTTCTTACGGTTTACTAGTTATGCAAAAGTCATCCAGAATGAAGATGTCTTCAGAGTCTATTCCCTGAAAATTCAAGATATACGTTTTATTTCTTATAATATCATTAATATGGGGCATTTTAATCAAAATCGTAATCATTTTTGAGAAAATCAAAAAAACACACACTGGCCTTTATCTTAAACTGTTTTTTTTTTAATTCAGGGATCCTTAATACCTTTATTTCCAGTGAAATTACGGTATCGAATTTTTGGATGGAATACAATAACTTCTCTATCTACTAAATATATACTTGTAAATGTTTGCTACAGAAAGTAATAAGCGATTGTGGATAGGGAAAGTCATGTGAAGGTTTTTTTTTCTCGACTTGCTCTGATGTGGTTTTATAGGCGCAGTAGCTTGTGCGGAACAAATTAGTTTACACAGTGAAAGCACCACAACATACCGTAGACCACCAAGAAAAGACTGCGGGAAAAGCCGACATCAAGGGCGATTCTAGGTTTAGTTACATGTTCGCAGCCACTGAACAAATATTCTATTTAAAACCCATCCAGAAATGTTTATGAAATGCTTTGCACGGCTAGACAGACGCACACAGTTCTGTTTGGTGAGGAGTGACGCCTGCATAAGCTGGTTTCTACCTAAAGCGATCTAAGACCCGCCACTTTTGGTTTCTCCATCACGCCATCTTTCCTCAAGCACGTCATAAAGCCCTCTTTTGTTCTCAATATGTGCGGCTGTCCTTATACAGACCACAGCGATCAGTAATAGTGTATAACGCCCGCTTTTACTACTATGGCACCGCATACAGCGACCAAACATGAGCTAAATTGTCTCATCGTCCAAAAGACCGTGCTGTCATTCTCGCTGATCTCGAAATAAAGTTCGCGGAGTGGCAGAAGCCATAGGTGTGTCGACAGGAACGGAAATTCCTGTTTTGCATGATAAGTTGTAGATGACAAATCACATTCACATTACTTTCTCTATCTATTCTACAAACAAACCGTTCTTACAGAAGATTGTCTTATTTCCATCATGCTAGTTGAGATAATATTAGTTGAAATTTTCTTATTACTTGTTATCTAAGCTAAAGCATTAGTCAAATCGTTTACAAACTGGCCACTATTGAACAATTGAAAATCCTGTTTGATAGTTTACAACATAAATTGTGTGTTTTAATGAGATATAATTTTTGGGTAGTAAGGTTTTGTCTCTCTGTTACAGCTTACCGATTATGCAAATACCATCCAGAATGAAGATATCTTCAAAGGTTATTTTTGAGTAGAATACAATACTTTCTCTAGCTCTTTATGCATTGTAGCCGTAAAAAAAGACAATTAAAAATTGTCGGCCCGAAAGATGCCGCGATTGCTCACCGTGCACATCCAGCAAGCGCGACTTTCAACTCCGAAGCTATGTTTAAGCAAAGTCCGAAGGACCTTTTGCGTCGAATTGTCACTGTCGAGTTGTCACCATTATACTCCGGAAACCGAGCACCAATCAGAATAATGCTTACTTACGGTGGACAAAGACGCTCCCATCAGCCGAAAAAGAAATGATGACAATTTTTTGGGATGCGAAAGGTCTCATACTGATTATCTTCTTAAATAACGGAAAAACGATTACTGGACAATACCACAATGAGTTATTGGCCCCATTCGACAGAAAATTAGAGGCGAAACGGCTCTATTTAGCGAAAAAGAAAATGACGCTTCACTACAACGCATCAGCACATTCCTCCAGAGTTGTTGCCGCCAAACTGTATGGATTGCGATATGATTTGCTGCCGCTCCACCAAATTTGCCTGCTTCCCTGCGATTTTTTCTTGTTCCCAACATGAAGAAAAAGCTCCAGAGAACAAAATTTATATCAAACGAGGTCATTCGCGACAGAGGCACATTTTGCAGAAATTAACAATTCCTGTTTCGGAAGGGTAAAAAGGTGACGGATCCTAAAATATCCATAAAGGTGACTATGTTGAGAAATAACTAATTTGTATTCGAAAATAAAGGCGTCTTCATTCCTGAATCCTATTCACCGAATGAATTTGTCCTCATGTGAAGGAAGCACAAAAGGGACTACTTTCGTAACCACAGGGCGCCAAGGGAGATAACCTTGGAACTGTCATAGTTTTCCTTCTACCCGTTAGCCACTTCGCGGGATATTTTAGAAACATACTACTGATTAGACAACAATTACATGTAGCTCTCTGAACTAAAGATATAAATAATGTTAAATCACTATATGTAAAACATACCTTATCTGAATCTGAAAGAGTTCTGCTCCTCCCCTCTCCCTTCGTCATCTTCTGCTTGCGTTTTATTCATAATGGTGGTGTCTACCCATGCCTGGGAAATTGTGTGGCCTTCATTTGTCCATATTTCGTTGAGAAAATACAGCTTCCACCCTTCCTGTCTATACACAATACATCCTCGCGGTAAACAATGGTATTCTTACCGTTTCTTTTCCGAAATTCAAAATCAATGTCAAGTAACAGCTTATAAAAAGATGTTTGCTTGAACGTAGGAAGGTCGGAGACGCCTTTCACAATCGCAAATATTTTCTTGGTGGTTAGTGGCACATTAAGTGGAAGAAATTATGAATTTTTTGACGCAATGCACTCCTAACAAATTCGTCACACTGAATTTCTAGCACTAGCTTTTTACGTCTCCTTGATTCCAGGTATGGTTATCTTGCATCATATTTTAACCTTTCACTGTGCACGAAATTTATACTTAATGCACACATACACACTTGTAAACTTCTTTGTCACGTTAACAATATCCTTGATGGTATTCTGACATGGTTAGTGAAAAACTTCAAAATTACAACTTTCTCACCACTCGAAAGGCTTACCACTGCGATGCTTTACAAACTGCATTTATTCGGACATGAAGATTTGTGTACTAACATTTTCCTGCTTCCATAGCAGTTTGCGCATTGTGTTTGCTCATTTTCTAATAAGCCTGATTTGACTGTTTACTTTAGATTTATGTTACTGCAATTCTAATCACACACTAAACATATCATTGCTACGTAATACAGAGGAAATCCATTAGTTTTTGTTAGTACTCAGCAAACTACTTTGTAACCGATGTACCTTGTAATACGCGGCATCAGCCAATGAACGTACACTTGATTCGCTTTTGTGCACGTGCTTGTGTACCTATTCACTCGGTGAAAATGGTCTAGCATGATAACTTACTACTACATCGTCGCAGACTATCTGGTGTACACTCAAAGACATTAAAAATAAGCCAGGAGATACTTATCGTAAGACGGGGTCTTATTGTAAAAGTATGCACATTATGTCTAAGGAAATAAATTGTTTCAGCAATATGTAAAACGAGATCATACAGACTAACATCCTACGCTAATCTAACTGCGAGCTTCTAAGCTCATGTCTATTTTCGTGACACGTGGTACCATTGCGCATGCTTAAGAACTTATTAGGTGCCCGTTGAATCAGATGAACAATTACTGAACGAACTTTAGCTGCATGTGGTGAGGTTCAAGACACATCTGGAATTTTTGAAGGGTGCGAGGTTCATGCAATCTCTGCAGGAATGTAGCTGGTTGTCACATTGAACGGTTTCTCTGATGACCTGTTGTATTTTGTGCTTCGAATATTGCAGTACCTCTCGAAGTCTCTTTCTATTTGCCTTTCATAAAGGTGAAATGTTGAAAGCACTTTCCATGACTAGTACATAGCTCTTATTTAATTTTATGTACATACTTGTTTTAAAGTAAAGCTAATTGTTCATTTTTATTTCATTTGAAGTTCATTTCATACATTGGTAATATCGTTACGTAAATTGTGAACTGTTTCTACAATTGTAATGTGTGCGTACCTAACACATCATTGTAAGATATATGTATTTTAGAAACCCTTTCAAGGGGTAAGGAAATGTATAATACAATTGTTATTGAAACGCTCTCCATTGCACCTACATGCTTATCGTACATTACATTTTTATATTTTTCAGTACGAATAAATCATATTACGTAACACAGCAAAATAGGAACGGCTCATTATAAAATACAAACTAAGGAGTCAACCCCGCCTGGGTAATGCTGTGATAGCGTGTCTGCCTCACATTCAACAGGTCGAGTTCGATTATTGATTAGGTTGAGTTATTCGAATAAGATTTTTTCGGAGTTTTCCATTATCCTGAAAAGACAATGTTGAATAATGTTGAGTAACTTTAAGCTCCATGGAGCCCGAGATATTTGAGTATCATTTCACCAATTGCATTTATCGTCCAGGTTAACGGAAGTTAAGCTAAAAAAAAAGGGGGGGGGAGACAGCATAAAAATAAAGGTATCTATGGATGCTTGAAACTTCAACCCCCTCAACATCTTGACCCTGATGCCCACACGCTTACCATTGCGCTAAATAATATCCGCCACGTCTACGCTCTCCGAAATCTGAGTATTCACGTCGCGGTCCACTGCAGTTTGATCAGTGGTGTGCTGACACTTAATATGTTTTATGCTGAAGCAAAGAATTTAGAGCCCATAGGTACCCTTTATATACGTATATATACACGTATGTGGAGTGTGTGTGTGTGTGTATGGTGTGTGTGTTTGTGTGTGAAACTGCTGTCTCATATAGCAAATGGTTATTGGAGCCTTTGGGAATCCATAGAGTCAAGATTTACATACCTCCATTATTTCGAGCTCTACAGTCAATTTAAAGACCATACAATGCACCTGTTTCCTAGCATATTATTTCATTAAATAACGTTTTTCTCAAAATTAAATTTTCATAGTTTCAACATGTTCCACGCAGCGCAGTTTTAGATATAAAATTTTCCAGATTGCACAGAACGATCCATTGTAATATTACAGTCAGCAAAATTATCTTAACACCAATAGTAATTTGTCAAACAATTATTATTATTAAAATGATTAATTTTAGAGATTAAGATTTCTAAATTGTTTACAAAAAATATCATAATTCAGCAATCAAAGATTAAAATATAACCCATAAAGTCATTGTGGTGGCTCAATACTCCAATTCAAAAATATCAACCAATTTTCTGAAATTTTGAGAACATTTATTATGCAATATTATATTTACATAACATTTATGAAATAATTTACATTGCAACATATTTATTCAATTTGAAAAAAAATGGTATTCATATTAACATAACAGCAATGTAACACAGTAAAAATGTCAGAACTCTATACGAAAATGCAGAAATTTGAACTTTTAATTTCAGTGACAACGTTGCATACGGCTGTCTTAGATATGTTATGGACGAGGTGGCTTTATAATCACAAACAGATCGACAGAAACCATCCCTACATAAGGAGACCCAAGACGAAAGCAATCGTGCACAGGTTTTCACGAAATACAGCGGTTACACTTTTACCCGGTTTTCGAAACGGCAGGAGAAAATCGAGGTTAGTCCACTCGGTCCTAAATATTTTAATGTAGGTCACAGTGCTTTATCGTCTCGGCTTTATTATTAACGTCATTTTTCATCTCTGTAGATGTAATGGACCAGTTAAAGGGCATTCGTACAGCTGCATGTGAAACAGGAAATAAAGCCTTTCAGTGATGGGGAGTTTATAAAGAATTGCATGTAAATGTACCAGAAAATATGTCTAGAATGAAAGCACAAATAATTAGAACCAAGATAATAGCAGCTCAAGACTAACAGCAAACGCAGTTATTGTTCGTAATTCTGAGGCGTTTTCACTAGCTGTAAAAGAGATTACGGAACTAAACGACTAAGGCTGCGTTCGTTTGCTGTTAATCTACGTCTACCAGAAACCTACTTTAATTTCTCTTTAAGGCACTCAAATAAAGTTAAGACAACACATTATCATTAGCATACTTTTTCTTTCTCTACCATGTACAATGTGCATACTACGTAGAGAAGTTAGTGCTCCATTCAGAAAATTCGATAACGATATTTCACAAGGTAATACATGTTTTGAGGCCCCAAAATAAAAAGACCCTTTTGGACCAAGATCCGTATGTATGTGTATATAAAATTGTAACTCAAAAACGAAATGTCTGTTAAATATCAAATTTGGTATTTAAGTTCAGTATATTCCAAGGATGCGAGACGAAGATTTTAAGAAAAATCCCTCATCCCAAAATACACTTTAAATAGAGGATTTTTCAGAGTTTTCAATTTTCTGAAAAATTGCTACGTATTTTTTACAGTTGCCCATATACAATTATGCTGAAAATGTACACTTTCTGAATAGCTAATTTACATTTAAAAATTCTGATGTGATACATTCAAGTAACATTCTCAACCTATACTGTAAAAAGCTGTTCTTCACTGTCTTCTATCTTCTATCTTATTAGTTCACGCTTATCAAGATAAACATTAACAGAAATGCTTTTATTGCGATATTATATATTTGTACAAAGGGAATAAGGAAATGCAATAAGCTAAACCGATGGGCAACTCCTTTAAAAACCAGTTCATATATGAAGGTATTGCAATTCCGTTCTCTCTCCAGGATCAGAAAGAAAAACATAGGAATAACGACTTCAATTTTGAGAAAAGTATAAGTATTGGAAAATGTAATACTATAACAGAGAATATCTCGGAGATGCACATTTAGCTGCACAAAAAAGTGTATTTGACATAAATTGTGTTTTGATGATATCTGTGCAGAAACTTTGGTCTATCTTTAACAGTTATGCAGAAAGCATTCAGAATGAAGGGATCTTTATATGCTATTCCCAGGAAATTTAAGATATACATTTTATTTGTCATGTAAATATGGTACTGTTAATATATGGTATTTTAATAAAAAAATAAGAGCCATTTTAGAGAAAATCAAAAGTTTCGATATTGATTTTATGTAAAGTGTAGTTTGAAGACATGGAATTTTCTTTATAACCTTCGGGTCGAAAGCTTAAAGAGTATTAAAGGTTGGTATTTAAACCCTTTTTCATTCTTGATCTGTGCTGTATAAAGACACACATGGGGACCTTATTATTTCTGATGAAATCTCGGCATTGAATGCAATACCTTCTCTACCTATGTATGTGGTAGAGAAAATAAACATGTTTTGTAAAGAATATTTTGTAGACGTTATATAAAGAGTAAAGATCAGACAATGTAGGTGGACAGCTTGCACACTGCGACCTAAACAAATCAATTGTGGCTAATACCTCCAGGAGAAGGCGATGAAGGGAACCAGAGGAGGCTAAAGGGTGCAAGCGGATAGGGCAGAGACTCTAGGAAGTCCCACGTTTCCAAGCCCCACTGCTCAAGCTGTCAAAGAGGCAATTAAGTGCCTGTCGACATGATAACCCTCTATTGAGCGTATATCTACGCCATCTGCCCACATTGCATACACTACGAACACAGATGTACGCCCTAAAGCTAAGAGATAAGTTTATTGGTAATGAGAAGTTAATCGATTTAAGGATATATAGTTTTTTTTAATTTCTCCGCATAGAACTTGGTACGTAGGTAGAGAAGGTTTTGAACTCCACCCGTAAATTCGATACCGAGATTTTACCGGAAATACACGTATTAGAGTTACCTGTATTAACCGTGTGTGTTTGTGTGTGTGTGTGTGTGTGTGTGTGTGTGTGTGTGTGTAGGTAGGTAGGTAGGTAGGTAGGTAGGTAGGTAGGTAGGTAGGTAGGTAGGTAGGTGGATGGGCGGGTAGGTAGGTAGGTGGATGGGCGGGTAGGTAGGTAGGTAGGTAGGTATGTATGTATGTATGCATGCATGTGTCCGTGTGTCTGTAAACACGATAACTCGAAAACGGAAAGTCGATAAAACATCAGACGTGGCATTTAAGTTTAGTATCTTCCAAGGATGCAACACAAAGATTTTGAGGAAAATCCCCCCACCCTAAACAATCCTATACATGGAAAAATTTCAAAAATATTGATTTTTTCAAACATGGCTCTAACGGCTTTGATTAAAATACCATATATTTAAGATATTTGCATGACAAATAAAATGCACATCTTGAATTTTCTGTAAATAGCCTCTGAAGGCCTCTTCATTCTGAATGAGTTTTGCATAACTGGTAAACCGTTAGAGATAAACAAAAACTTACTGCACAAATATGTAGATCTCGTTAAAACACACACTTATTTCATACATTTTTTTCAAGGAGTTGACAATCTTTTAGACATTGCTTGTTGTTTGTTTCAGTTTTAAAGTATAGAAAACTCTTCACATATGGGAATTTGTCAACTCCTGGCAATGCGAAGAAACGAATTTCGTCCACATGGCAACCAGCTTTTAATAGATTTGACCATCGCTTTAGTCTAGTGTATTCCCTTATTTTCTACACCTACTTATAAGAAAACAAGTAATAAAACAATTTCTGCTAATTTTGTCTCGATTAGCATGAAGTAGATAGAAAAATAAGCTTTTTAACAATAATTTATTACCGTAATGTAAAGAAAGTTGTGTGAATGGAACACATCAGAGTTTTAATAAGTGCATTTAATTCTGGGTAGACAAATTATTTATTATTTTGTTATTAAAATAGTTTTGTTACAAATTTTAAAAGGGATTAGCTTTCCTGAATAACATATAATACGGTTTAAATGAAAGGATTTTATTAACTTAGAATTTATTATTGATTTAATGGAATGAAGGGAAATGATGGGAAGGATATTGTGTTGATATGAATCCACCATAGCATTCACCTCTCGACTCCGGGAACCCACAAAAAATACATGTCAGAGTGGGCGATCGCCAGAGATCGAAATGGAAACTTCTTTCTTTCTGCTTTATCTGTGGATGCTTGTCATGCACCTACAATCCACTACTGGACGTTATTGACTGCTTGCACGCTAGATGCGGGTACTATGACAATGGACTCGCTGCTTGACCTTTAGCTTTCAGATTTTAAACAACACAACTGAAAATATTTACGTTCGTGCCGCAAAATCCAGAGAAAGAAACGGAAGTTTTCAAGTTCTACAAGGTTTTAACAAGCATAAAGTGTGCGAGGCGTAATAAATAGTATTATTATAGTGCTGCTTCACGGACACCATAATAGAATGTATTTTTAACAAGCCTGGCTTCTATTAACTGGTTTAAAATACACCATACATTTTACTAACATGCTGGTAATTGCTGTAATATACATAAACACGCCTGAAGGCGATACTTATAAAGTTCAGCGCACGCAAAAGGAAAACAGTAAGAGGTATGCTAGTATCTCAAATATTTGGGCCTTCTGAGGTGCCTAAAATGCATCCTAGTGAGAAGTTGATACTGACAATCTAGCACAGGCATATCCAAATTGGTCAAACAGAGGGGCAGGCGCAGGAACTCATTTCCATGTGAAGCATTGGGGCATGCTGCTATGCGACGTAATGACATGTTTGTAAACAAACTCCTGACTCATCTGCATCTATTTATTTATTTATATATTTATTTACTTTGGTGATATGTTTTACCTTTGACGAGTCCATCACTGTCTGCTGCTAAGTACTGTAATAAATAAACCAAATGTTCGTCGCGAAGTCAATGGCGATGTTAGTTTTTTTTTTTTTTTTTATATAATTTATGTCAGATGTTTGGCTAGCAAATGCATATGTAGCCAAAAATTTCCATTAAATGTGATGCCAATAATCGCAATTTGGAAAATTAATTTTTAAGCAATGATTTAAATAATTCCTAACCTCTTTCTTTTATAAGTCTTATGTTCGCACAATTTTGTAGAGCAAGTAATTCCGTTTGCAGTTCCCGTGGAGTCTGGAAATAAAATGAAAGTGATACTTTCTGCGTTTCGAAGCTGACATTCTGGTAATGTTTGCTTAAAAATAGAACGTTCGCTACCGACCACTGTACACACACTCACTCATATACACACACAACACATACATACATACACACATGCGTGTGCATAAATCGAGATAAGCAATAGCAAAAATGGTCACATTATTTAGTACCGTTTTATTACTCAATAAGTAGAAAGAAATAAGAGAATACACTAGACTAAAGCGTCAAATATTTTAAAAGCTGTTATTTAAGTATTGACATTATGTCTGTTTCCATTGTCAGAAATAAAACAAAAGATAAACGAATTACGGCTTCCCGTTTGAGTAAAGTATTACAAAACTGAAATTAATGACAAATAATATATCCGAAATGGTTAAGACCGCAAAAAATGTAGTAGACTTAAATTAGTGTTTCGACGAGTCCTGCTTTTCTTGTAACTTTTTTGGTTTACCAGTTGTGGAAAAATCATCGAAAATGAAGAGGACTTCTGGGTTATTTATAGAAAATTCAAGATATACATTTCAGTTGTCGTTTGACCATTTTTAAGACAGTCAACATTTTTGAAAAATGCTCCATGTAAGCGGTAATTGGTATGTGGAAATTTTCTCGAAAATCTTCGTGTCGCATCTTTGGATGATGCAGAACTTAAATACCAAATTTAGTATTTCCCGACTTTTCGTTTTAGAGCTTTCTTGTTCATACTTCGACTTTTACTAAAAATGTTGTTTTTATTTAGGTGATCTCAAAACATGTATTTTCGAATAACTCTCCATTTGGATTTTGGGAGGAATATTTTTATAGTGCTTAACGACCGCTTTCACTATATAGGTCCGCAGGCGAGGTGGAATACAATTCCTTCTCTAGAAAGTAAAATTAACTTTTCAGTAAGCATCCAGACAATTCTCATAGACAGCTGTTTTGCATTTCAGTAACTTTATTGGCAGCGAGGTTTAGGTTAACTATCAAGAGTGATATAATTGAAAGCTGTCCACAACCAATATTGGACTCTTCTTGGTGACTGGGTTCTGACTATACCATTAGAATGCAACATGTGTAAAATGCAGTTTTCAATTTCTCTACCCGTACAAATAGTAATTAGAGAAGTATTGCATAACACCCAAAATTTGATGTCGGGGTTTCACCGGAATAAATGTTCCGAAGATTTCTGACTCCAAAAATAGCATTATTAGAGAGAGAGAGAGAGACAGAGAGAGACAGAGAGAGAGAGACAGAAATGGAAATGGACTGTTATTTATGGACGCTTTTTAACTGCAGTGGTTCTCAGCGTCCCATTCGAATTTGGGCGTGAAAGACCGCTTAATTTTGCTCAGAGTCCTCTCTATCAGGCATGAGGTTCTTTTACGTGCCGTAAATCTACGACACGGGACCAACGCCTTTAATTCCCTCCCGAAGAAAGCCATGCTAAGGATTTTCACAGCCGAAAAAAATCTATCGTCCTCCGCCGGGTTTGAACCCGGGACCTTGGGTATATGAAGTTAGCATGGTAAGCATTTCTATTCGTACGCCAGTGTGTCTGTAAGTGTCTAAAAACGAAAAGTCATTTAAATGTCAAACTTAGTATTTAGATTCAGCGTCTACTTATCGCTTAAGGGTCGCTGACGGTAACTTTTACTACCCACAATCGGATAAGTAATCGAAAATCGCTTGTTTTACATAAAATATTTTTGTAACATTTGGGCATTCGTAGGGAATCAATACTAAGTTATCCACTCTTGATTCGGGTTCTACAATCATTTAAATATCGTACAATACAACTGTTTCCTAGCATAATATTTTATAAAACAGCGTTTTTCTCAAAATTACATTTTTACACTTTCAAAATGTTCCAAGCATATCAGGTTTTATTTAAATAAAATCAAAAATTGCCCAGAATGTACAGAAATATCTGTTGCAATATTTCAAAAAATATATTTATTAAAAAATGATTAGTTATAGAGATTACATTTTGTAACATTTTAAAAACATTATCGCAATTGAGTAATCAAATGTATTAATATATAACGCTGAAAGCTTTTGTATGTGGTTTAAAGCTCCAATTCAAAAAACTTCAACTGATTTTCTCAAATTTTGAATAGCATGGAACATTTTGAGTATGTAGTATATTTACATAATAGTATTTATGGAATAGTTACAAAGTATTTATCCAGTTTGAATGAAATCTGGTATTCTCGTACATTAACATAAAGCAATGCAATCGCAGTAAAATTTTGAGAAATATAGAAATTCGAAATTTTGCTGGCGTATCCCTTAACCAGTTATACATCTACAAAATTCCTTGCGAATATAGGGGACGTCATAGACCATTTTCAGAAAGTACAAGATATATATTTATTTCTCAGCTAAATATCTTTAATATGTGGTGTATTAATAAAAATTGTTAGAACTATTTTGAGAAAAATAACTTAAAAATGTTTCTTGTAAAGGATAGGATACTTTTTACTTTCTCTACCTAGATGTACCACATAGTAGTTAGAGAGGTATAGCATTCCATCAAAAAATTCAATATGGTGATTACACCGGAAATACATGTTTTGAAGATCCCTGAAAAAAACTTTTTAAGAAAAACGTCCCCTGTGTGTGTGAGTGTGTGTGTGTGTGTGTGTGTGTGTTTTGGTAGTGTTTAACGCCCGCTTTAACTACTTATGGCACCGCAGGCGGTGACACTGGTTATACATGAATGATGATGGAGCACCGGTGGAATGCGATGGCAGGGGAAACCGGAGTACTCGGAGAAAACCCGCCCCAGCGCCGCTTTGTCCACCACAAATCTCACAGGCTGTCGCTTGGGATCGAACCCCGGCCGTCTAGGTGAGAGGCAAGTGGTCCTACCACTCGGCCACGGGTGTGTGTGTGTGTGTGTGTGTGTGTAGACAGCATAACACAAAACGAAAAGCCTGTTAAATATCCAATTTGCCATTTAAGGATATGACACGAATATTTTCAGGTATGTCCCCCACAACCAGACTACTGTTATTTGGAATATATATATTCGAAATTTACGATTTACTCAAAAATGGCTCTCACGATATTGATAAATATAACATATATATACATGACAAATTTTATATCCCGAATTTCTTCGGAGTAGCCTTCATTTGATAAACCGTAAGAGATAGACAAAACATACTGCACAAAAAAACGTGGGTCCCTATAATAATATAGGTGTGTGTATTTTTTTGTAGGGCTAACCATTTCCGAAATATTCCTTATTATAGGTTTTAAAATGTCCAATACTTAGACTTTTCACAAATGGGAACACAGTATTAACTTTTTTCATCTTGGTCATACAAAGAGACTGGAATTTCAATTGCGACCAGCTTTTAAAAGATTTGACTATCGCTTTATTCTAGTGTGTTTCCTTATTTTCCTTTCATTTATAAGAAACTAAGTAATAAAACAATTTCTACTAAGGTTTAGTATGAAGTAGATGTAAGAATAGTTTGTTGCACAATAGATAGATAATGAAAAACACATGTGAATGGAACATATATTTTTCTGTCTTTCTTTCCTTTCCTTTTTTTTTTTTTTTTTAATCTTCGTGTTGCATTTTTGGAAGATCTGAATATCTTCTCTACGTTGTATTCAGCTACATTGTAGAGAAAGTAAAAAGAAAAAGAAGCAAGATGGTATCTGCGAAAGGTCGTTTGAGAATCACAGTAGTAAATCTTGAACGCAATGATACAAACAAGAATGGACTGAGCCCGTCTACTTATCAAAACAACTGCGCATCTCGCCGACAGCATTCCTGCTGCTAATGGAGATGTGTTACCAGACAAGCATGCTATGTGTCTGTTACCTGGGGCAGATTTCTGACCCCGACCACAAACCACTAACACTACCTGTTAGTCGGGGTGACATCTCAGAAATTTGGGGGCCGTTGCGTGAAAGCTTTGTTTTAGGACTGTACGTGGAGAACTGGTAACGTCATTCCATGTTACTTATTTTTCACCAAAACTTCGTCTTCATGTCAGCTCTTCTTCTTTCTCGGATTACGTACCCTCCTCTACGTAGGACATACACCCCCAAGGACTTAGCAAGCCAAAGCCTTGGGCCAGAAGCCTGCTGAGGAGTGAACAAACACAAGATCTTAGCCAGATGTCTTCGTGGTGTACTGGTTACCATGCCCAAGGTTGCGGGTTCAAACTTGGCGGAGGACGATGGATGTTTTCGGGCTTAAAAATCCTTAGTATGGCTTCCTACGGAAGGGAAGTAAAGCCGTGGGTCCCGTGTCATAGATTTACGGCACGTAAAAGATGCTCAAGCCTGATAAAAGAGGCCTCTGAGCAAACTTAATCGGTCTTTCACGCCCAATATAGAATGGGACGCTGAAAACCACAGTATTAAAGAGCGTCCATAAATAAAACTCCATTTCTATCTCCAGTCGTGGTCAGCAGTTTAAAAATATAATGTGTTCTAATCACATGACTTTCTCTTTGTTACTTTTTAAAAAATTTTTATTGTTTCATATGTAGCCCCCTTTAACTTCTATGGTCATCTTGGAGGCTTTGACTTGTAAAGCAACTATCTGATCACAGTAGGTTATTGTTATTAGGGTTATCATTTTATATCATTAAACACTCGCACAAGCACACTTCCAGACTCTGTGGGAAATAGGGAATAATTCTGGTTAAAGAAAAATTCCCCGCCCAGCCGGGAATCGAACCCGGGACCTACGGGTGAGAAGTCAGATCACTGACCACTTGACCACGGCAGTCTACAAATTATTGTTAAAAAGCCTTTTCTTCTATCTACTTCATGCTAATCATGATAAACATTAGCAGAAACCTTCTTATTACTTGTTTTCTCGAAAGTAGAAGGGAAATAAGCGAATACTATAGACTAAAACAATAGTCAAATATTTTAAACGCCGGTTGCTATGTAACTGAAATCCCTTTGTTTATAATGGTTAGGAGTTGACATATTTCCGTATGAGAAAAGAGTAAGTATTTTAAACCTGACACCAATGACAAGGAATATCTCAGAAACGGCCAGCAATAAACAAAGTATATGTGACATAAATTATTGCTTTAACGATATCTACATTTTTTGTTTAGTAAGTTTTTGCCTATCCTTACGGTTTACCAGTTACGCAAAATTCAGCAAAATTCATTCAGCAATATTCAGTCTTCAGAAGCTATTTCCAGATTATTCGAGATACACATTTTATTTGTGATATAAATAGTTTTAATATACGGCATTTTACGAGTAATCAAAATCGTTAGATACATTTTTGAGGAAAATAAAAATTTCAAAAATTTTTCCCAGTAAAGTATAGTTGGAGGTGGGGGAATTTTTTTGAAAGTCTTCGTGTCGCAAACTTTGGAGATGGTAAACTTAAATACTAGTTTGATGTTTAACGGACTTTTCGCTTTTGAGTTATGCTGTCTACAGACTGGCTCGCGCGCGTACGCGCATACACAGAGATACACACTGACCTTTTTCTAAAAGTGCCTTATTTTTATTCAGGGTGTCAAAAAACATGTATTTCCGGTGAAAATTGGTATCAAATTTTTGGGTCAATGCAACACCTTCTCTTGTACATGTAGAGAAAATAAAAATCACATAACTTTCTTCGCCTGTACTGCAACCACAGTATTCTTACAACAATTTTCCTGTTACCCACATCATATTACGAAGATAAACATTAGCAGAAATGGTCTTATTTCTTGCTTCCTGTAAATAGAAGGGAATAAGAACATACACTAGGCTAAAGCGATAATTAATGACTCCTAGCTATGAGAGGCAATTAAAATTGGGTCTCTTTACATGCCAAGAGGGAAATCAAGGAGATATTAAACGAAAGATAACTTTCCGTTTGAGAAAATATTAATATAGAACAAACTAAAAACAAGGAATATCTTGGAAAGGTTAATTCTGAAAACAAAAGTGTATGCCATAATTTATGTGTTTTAAGAGATCCACATTTTTTGTGAAGTACGCTTTTGTCTGTGATACGCTTTACCAGTTATGCAACAGTCATCCAGAATGAAGAAGTCTTCAGAGGCTATTTCCAGAAAATTCAAGATAGATTGTTATAAAAATGTCTTAAACATATGGTACTTTAATTAAAATCGTTTGAGCCATTTTTGAGATAATCAAAATTTTAGAAAAATATTCCATGTAAAGGATAGTTTGGGACAGGTGATTTTCTTTAAAATCTTCACACAAACATACAACGCTAAACATCCATGCCTACAGTGGGATTCGAACCCGCGACCCTTTCTCGGCAGAACGTCAACACTAAAACGCGCTAATGACTCGGCTACCGAGGCCGGCGAAAGACAATACTTAATAACCGGCAATGTTAACATGACATATGATGCAAACACCTATTGTAAGGGTTGTTTTTGGAAGTTTCTGGGAATAACCTCTGACGCCTTCTTTACTCTGGACTGGTAAACCGTAAGAGACACAAAAGCTTAGGTAGGTACTACAGAAAATGTAGATCTCGTTAAAGCGCGAAATTTGTGTCAGAGACTTTTTTGTAGAAGTAACTATTTTCGAGATATTTTCGGTTATTGGTTTCAGTTTTAAAATACAACATAAACATTTTCTTAAACGGAAGCCCTTTACCGCTTCATTTCTCTTTTGTGTTAACTGGATTTTAATAACAATTGCAATGCAACAGCTTTTAAAAGATTTGACTACCGCTTTAGCCTAGTTAAATTTCTGCTTATGTTTATCTCGATTGGCACGAAGTAGATAGAAGAATATGCCTTTTAACAACAATTTGTTGCAGAGAAGGTCAGGTGCATGGGGCACATGAGATTTTTCAGTCTGATTCTACCTTTCTAATGTTAGTCTATACGAATATGGTTCAGTAAAGTATCTATGCTAGGAATGAAGACATCATGTTTTTCAAACAAAAATTCATTTCTCAATATAATTCCCTTTTAAGATATATGCTTCCCCCAATGCTCCTGCCATTTTTTTTTTTTTTTTTTTTTTTTGTTACTCTTCCAAAAATAGGAATTGCCAAACTCTGCAAAATACACCGGACTCGACGATGACTTCCTCATCTGTTCTGAATTTGTTCCCATGTTTGGGAAACAGAAGAAATTGCAAGGAGGCAGGTCGGGCGAACTGAGCGAAGGCAATTCATATAGTTTGACGGCGACCGCTCTGGATGAATGTGCTGGTGTTTTGTTGGGGTGAAACTTCAGTTTCTTTTTGGAAACTATGTCTTTTCTCATATCACGCTATATCGCACTGTAGTATTCTCCAGTAATATGTTTTCTTTCTCTAAGAATCACTGAGTATTTCACCTTTCGTATTCCAAATAAACCGTCTCCATCATTTTACCCTCCAATGTCTTTGTCTTCTTTGAAACAGATTCACCGGAAGCCATTGTTTTGGTTGTTCTTGGTTTTCGGAGTACAAAAATGAATCCAGGCCTCATCGAGATGACAAACCGACGCAAAAGATCCTTCAAATTTCACTTAAATAGCTCCAAACACAGTTGCGAAAATGAAAGCCGCACCCATTTGTTGTGTACTGTAAGCAATTGCAGCACATTTTGGACCGAAACTTTTTCATCTCCAACTTATGTAAAATATGGATTTACGTTCCCAATGATACACTTATGGCTTCTGTACTTTGCCAACTTCCATCCCACGATCCGAGAGATCATATCATGGACTTTTCAAATGATTTTCTCGTAATCACTTCTGCACAGCGCTCATCCAAAACGGATGTTCGGCCATAACCTTGAAACAAAATCTAATTATTGTCATAGATGGCGGAATGTCCACATAAACAGCAACCTATTTCACTGTTACCTCCTCACAAGCTTTTTCTACCATAAGTAAAAAGTGAATCACTAAGATACTAAACGTTTTCCTTTAGCGAAATGCGTTGAAATGTCTGTCAAATCCAAACAAACTACTACAGTACTACATTTTACTCCACGATAACACCAACTTGCCTTAGCAAATTTTGAAACAAGGATTCAAATTGAACCGCCCTCGTACACAGTTTGTATGGAGAAGTAATCAACTATTTCACTTGGTCTCATTAGTTGATGAACTGCCATCCTTTTTCTGAAACATCACAGAAAATGCTGGACATGATATATATTCGTTTCACCCCAAGATGAACGAAAATGACTATGTATTATTTTGCATTTCATTGTCTACTGGTCATCTTTTAGGAAATTTTATTTTATTTCAATTTTTGTTGTTGCGTTTGTTTCCTCTTTTGCCATCAGAACAGACGTTTCCAACATTACAAAAAGAGATATCCTGTACGAAATGACGTAATAGATGTTACCTCTAGCCTGTTAAATTTTCCTGGCAATTTTATTTGGTGATATGGCCATTGGGATTTTAGACAAGAAAAATGTTGCAGCAATAGTGACTTATAAGTAATTACAGGTTGAGTCTGAATTGAAAGGTTTGGCAAGCATCTGTTTTACTGTCAACGCCAGTTAGGACTAGCATCAGTACTCGAGAAGATACAACGTGTAGAATAACATTTGGGGCATTGTTTAGGAAAACTTGGTAAATATATTAACAAGAAAATTAAAAATATTCCGAAAAATAATGTAAAATTGTAGTGTGTGAAATTAAAAATATTCTGAGTTGAAAATTTTACATTTTTGCAATATTTTCAGAAATGTAACAGTTTTGTAGATCATTTTCAGTAATTTTGACGGCCTCCGTAATATAGGGGTAAGATTTTAACCTCTGGTTCCCAAGATTGCGGTTTCAAACTCGGCGGAGAGCGATGGCTTTTTTCGGGCAATTCTTAGCATGGAGTCATTCGGAAGGGAGGTTCCATGTCGTAGATTTACGGCACATAAAAGAACCTCAAGCCTTATAAAGAGGCGATCTTTCACGCCCAGTATATAATGAGACGCTGAGAACCACAATCGTTTAAGAGCGTCCATAAATAAAACTCAATTTCAATTTTCAGTAATTTGAGGTCATATTTTTATAAATTTAAGGTCATTTATAGTCATTCTCAATAACTTTTAAGTAATTAACTTTCTTTCATCCCTTCTTTCTTTCTCAATTTACCCTCCTCGTATAGAGGACTTGTATACCCAGAACTTACAAGCCAGTGTCTGGGATCAGACTCCTGTTGTGGAGCAGAGGCTCTGAATCAGAGAGAAGCCAGGATGGTTGATCAGCCCGATGGCTAATATGAAATCGAGTAAGTGAGTGATGTGAAATGGTTGTAGCAAAGGTGATTATGGAGCAATTGATGGAATGAATGGCGGAAGAAACAGGAGAAACTCCCCAGACGTTGTTTCGTCCACCAAAAGTCCCACATGCCATCCCTTGAGATTGAACCCAGGCCGTCTAGGTGAAAGGCCAACCACTTGCCACGGCGCCTTATTGGTGATTATTAACTAGCTTCTGAATCCTTAGTTATTATAGTTCTGTCTAGAATGGTATTAAACTTCTATTTCCATCTATTCTCGTATTAAAACACACAAGATGTTTACCCGCTTAGAAAATGCAAAGTCTGATCTTCATATCGGTTAACTGTTGCTACTATCAACGAATTTGAAAGGGTTCTGCTCTCATAAATAAAAGCTGCGTTTGCCGACTTGTTATTTTCACAATTTATAGCATCTGACCATAATCCTATCATGGACCACTACTGGTGCGGGGGCGAGAGGAAGCACAGCTACAGCATAATTTACGTCTATCACTTCGGAAAGCTTTCCCAAAGGGCCCTTTGTTTGGAGAATGCTTTTCACTTTCTCTTCCGCTTACCTGAGGAAGAGGAAGTATTGCTTTAGACCAACCTGAAATACACACTTTAAAGCTCATTAACTACAACCACAAAACAGCGCTCAAATACCTTTCTTCTACAAACATTGAATTTAGTGGTGAAATACAATGCCTTCTCTACCCACTATGTACATAGTACGCATAGAGAAAGCAAAACCACTTATTCTTCTATCTACTCAATGTTCATCGAAATAAACATTTGCGGAAATTGCTTTTTGGCTAGTTTCGTTTTAGGTAAAAAAGGTACGTCAAATACTTTACATTGGGTCGTTAAATGTTGGCTTTAAGATACCACTTTTACTTTCTCTAGCCCGTATGTACAATGCATTTAGTGGATAGAGAGGATATTGTATTCTACCCAAAAACTCGATGTCGATATTTCACCGGAATATATGTTTTGAAGTCCTCCAAGTCCGAAAAAAACATTTTTAGAAAAACTCGCATGCATGTGTGTGTGACCGTGAACAGCAGAGCTCAAAAACCAAAAGTCCGTTAAACACCAAACTTGGTATTTATGTTTAGTATCCTCCTTTCACGATTTTCAAGAAACCCCCCCCCCCACCTCACCACAAACTCTCCTTTACATAAAACAATTGAAAATGTTATTTTCCTCAGAAATGGCTGTAACGATTTCGATTAAAATGCCGTATATTAAAGATATTTACATCACAAATCAAATGTATTTTTTAAATGTTCTGGGAACTGCTCAAGATCTCTTTATTAGGACGAGTTTTGCAGAATTTTGCATACCGTTAAACCGCAAAAGATAGACAAAACTCACTACACAAAACATATAGATCTGTTAAAACACATAATTTATGTCATACATATCTTTTATGTAGAGCTGACCGTTTCTGAGATAGATATTCCTTATTATTGGTTTCAATTTTAAACTACTTTAACTTTTCTAAAATGGAAAGTGACGTTTCGTTTATTCTTTCTTGCTTTAATGCAGGCTATGCAAAACGAACCGAACTTTAATTGTTTCACATAGGACTAGCTTTTGAAAGATTTGACTATCGATTTAGCCCAGTATATTGCCATATTCCCCTTCTACTTACAAGGAAGCAAGTAATAAGACTATTTCTGCTAACGCTTACCTTGATTAGCATGTCATATATAAAGGAATAATCTTTTGTAAGAAAAATTGTTTGTGTAACAGCTAGAGAAAGTCATATCTCTTATCACATACAATTTGCATAGTAGCTAGAGAAGGTATTGAATTTCACTAACAAATTCAATGCCGTGATTTCATTCACCATAAATGCGTGTTTTGGGGACCCCAGATTCGATTTTTTTCTCTGTAATTGTATGTGCCTGTAAACAGCATCATTCAAAAACGAAAGATCGGTTAGCTACCAAACTTGGCATTTAAGTTCAACAACTTCCAAGAATGCGACACAGAAAATTTCAGGAAAATCCCCTAAGACAAATTATCCTTTACGTGGACGATGTATTGATATTTTAGATTTTCTCAAAAATGTCCATAATGGGTTTTATTAAAGTATCATACATTACAGATATTTACATGATAAGTAAAATGTAAGTACTGAATAATTCGGAAATTGTCTCTGATACAAACCTTCACTTTGGTTGTCTTTTGCATAACTGGTAAACCGTGACAAACAGGCTAAATCTTATTGCACAATAAATGTAATCTAGGTGTGAAACATACAATTATTAATGCCAAATGCATTGTACTTATTTTTATTTATTTTACTATTATTATGCTGTAGAATTAATCATTTCCGAGATATTTTCCAGTACTATACTTTTCTCTTTTTTTCATCCTGGTCAGCAAACAGAACGGAATTTCTATGCCATCACACAGCTACTAGTTATTAAAAGATTTCACTACCGCTTTAGCTTAGTGTATTCACTTATTCCCCCTTAACCCATACGAAATTTCATAAAACCATTTCTCCCAATGTTTATCTCGATGAACATCAAGTATATAGAGGAATAAGCTTTGATAAGAACAGTTGCAAGATAGGCAGAGAAAGTCATGCAAACATAACACATCACATTTCGATGAATGACGCTCAGGGACTTTGCAAGTGAAATGAAAGCTACTTACTTTCCTTTCACAAATAAAATTCCGCTTCAAATGGGTGCATCAACAGAAGCAACTGGGATGGAAATGTTAATTTTTACTTTCTCTGCACATACTATGTACGAGTACATAGTGTATAGAGAAGGTATTGTATTACACCCAAAAATTCGATACCGAGATTTCACCGAAAATACATGCTTTGGGTCCCCATGAGTAAAAAAAAAAAAGCATTTGTAGAAAAATGTCCGTGTGTGTGCTTATCTGTATGTATGTGTGTACCAAACTTGATATTTATGTTCAGTATCTTCCAAGGATCCGACATGAAGATTTCCAAGAAGATCCGCACCCCAAAGTGCCCTTTACATGGAAAAAATGTCTAAAATTTTGATTTTCTCAAAATGGCTCTAACGATTTTGATTCAAATAACGTACATTAAAGATATTTACATGACAAATAAAATGTAGATCTTGAATTTTCAGGGAATAGCCAAAGGAAACCTCTTTATTCTCGATGAATTTTGCGGATTGTTGCACAACTGATAAACCGTAAGAGATAGACAATAGCTTACCACATAAAAAATGTAGAGCTCATTAAAATACACTATTTATGTTATATACATTTTTGCGTGGAGTTGACTGTTTTTGAGATATATACTTATACTTTTCTCACACGGGAATTTGTCAACTCCTGTCCATACAAATCAAGGTACTTCAATCACATGGCAACCAGCTTTTAAAAGAATTGACTATCGATTTAGCCTATGGTACTCCCTTATTTCCCTTCTACTTACAAGAAAGCAGGTAATAAGACCCTTTCTTTCAATTTTTCTCTGGATTAGCGTTAAGTAAACAGAAGAATAAGATTCTTAACAATTTATTGTAGAGATGTGGAGAATGTCATGTGAATGGAACACATCAGATTTTCTTTTCCGGTAAGTATTTGGAATATTTTCAAGGGGATCAAATTCTCTGCAAATTGTTACTAATACACTGGCGCTGAATTTTTAAATCAATAGGTACGTTTTTCACAGTGAAAGGCGGCATCTCGTGGGATAACTTTGTCGATGTGTGCACAGATGGTGGGATGGCAATGACTAGAACGAAGTCTGGTGTTATCTCAAAAATTAAACAAAAAGCGGAGGAGTGCAGCAGTAGCCACTGCATCCTCCGACGCCAAGCCCTTGCTGTGAAGAAGATGCCACCTTCCCTAAAAGGAATCCTGAACGAAAGCCTGAAAGTAATTTATTTTATTAAAACACGACCTAAGAATACAAGGCTATTTCCAGTGTTGTGTGATGACATGGGGAGTTTACTTTACATACACCTTTAAATCTTCACCCAGAAATAAGGTGGATCTCTCCAAGAAAAAGCTTCACTCGGCTTTTTAAAACGAAGACTGAAGTCAGAACCTTCCTGATTGACAATGACTTCACTTTGGGAGAAGGGTAACAGACGAACGCTGGCTGATCTCCAAGACAAGCAGCATTCGTGTCGCAATGTTCCCATCCAGCAACCATAAATCTATATACAGGATGTATCATAATTAGAGGCAAGCGTTTGTGTTGACAACTACTTTCAAAATACATTCACATGAGCTTCTCAATCTACTCTGCAAAAAATTGTTCTTACAAAAGATTATTCTTTTATCCAGATCATGCAAATCGAGATAAGCATTACCATAAATATTATTAGTTAGTGCCGTATAGGTAGAAGGAAAATAAGGGAATGCACTAAGCTAAAACGACAATTAAATCTTTTAAAAGCTGTCGCTAAGCGATTGACATTGAAATCGGTTCTGTTTCCATGGCCACGAGTAAAACAAAAGTTAGATGAAAGGACGAGGACTTTCCGTTTGAGAAAAAATAATCAAAAATTGAAACCAATAACAAGGAACATCTCGGAAATGGTTAGCTTTACAGTAAAACTGTAGGTACATGGCAAAAATTAGTTTTTTTAACGAGATATACCTTTTCGGTGTAGTAAGTTTTGTCTATCTCTTACGGTTTATGAGTTATGCAAAAGTCATTCAGAATGAAGAGGACTTCAGGGGCTATTCCGAAGAAATTCTGAACACGCTTTTTATTTGTGATGTAAATATCTTTAATATACGGCAATTTAATACAAATCATTTGGGCCATTTTTTATAAAATCCAACATTAAAAGGTTAGAGTCTCATCCTTGGGAAATTCTCAACCTAAATCCACACACCATTCTTAACCTTTTTATTCAGATACCTAAAACATGTATTTCGGTATCGAATTTTTGGGTGGAATGCAACACCTCCTCTGCCCATTATGTACATGGTGCATGGTACATAGCGCTAGATAAGGTAAAAATACTGCTTACTATACGCAGTAGAGAAAGTAAAAATATACAGTAAAACCCCGTGATTAGCTCCCGATTACAACGCTGTCCCGTTCATTACGCTCTATTTCGAAAGTCTCTGGACGTTTTATATTAATACTGCTTGAATTTACTCCCTTTACCGCTTCAAATCCCCTATCAGCGCTTTAGGGCCAAAATGAATACAGATATTGTAAATAAATTGCAAAATTTTGAATACTTCCAAAGTATAATGAGAAAATATGTAATTTAACTGACTCAGCTGTAAAGGGCTCGAGGGCTTTACCTATAAAAAAAAATAAATAAAAAAAAAAACTACATGGCTATAACAGTACCTTTTCTTGAAAGGAATTTATACTGTCAAAAGGGTTCCTGTCAAAGTGTTGAATCCATTTATTGAGTTTGTCTTAACTTGAAACATAGTAAGAGAAAGAAAGAGATAGCAATATGTTTCACATGGTAGTTGGCAATCCATAGCTGCCTAATCTCAATATGTGATTGCGTGCGCGCGTGTGTGTGTGGACAGCAAACTCTAAAACAAAAAGCCAATTAAATTCTTGGTATTTAAGTTCAGTACTTCCAATAACTCGACTTAAAGATTTTCAGGAAAATCCCCTCATCCTCAACTACCCTTTACGCGGAATATTTTTCAAAAATTTAAATGTTCTCAAAAATGACTCAACGATGTTGATTAAAATTCCACGCGTTTAAGATGGCAAACGAAATGTATATGTTGAATTTTCTGGGAATAGCCTCTGAAGATCTCTTCACTCTGGATTATTTTTGAATGATTAATAAACCACAAAATCTTATTACACAAAAATGTATATCTCGTTAGCTCATCCGTTAGCTCATACAGCTTTGTTAGTAGAGCTATCCATTTCGAAGTTATTCGCTGGTATTCATTTCAGTTTTAAACTATCTAAAATTTTCTGAAACGGAAAGTCATCTTCCGTTTCATATCCCTTATGTTTTGCTTCAGGCCGCGCAAAGAGAACCGAAATTCAATAGTTTCACGTAGTGAACAGTTTTTAAAAGATTTGACTATCGCTTTAGGCTAGTGTATTTCCCTTCTGTTTACAAGGAAGCAAGTAATAAGACAAGCTCCGCTAATGTTTATCTCGATTAGCAAGAAGTAGATCAATGAATAATATTTTTCAGGAATAGTTTGTTTTGTAAAATTTGTCGGTAACTATGGTCACTCGCTAAAAGTGCCTACCTTAGTGCTTCGTGGCGCAGGGGATCACGGGTTCGAGTCCTGCACTGGGCTGTGGTGTATTTCTGTGTTTGTGATCTATATCATTCTTTTTCTCCCCTGATGGCCAATTAGGTCACAAAGGCCAATGTGTGTGCTAAACAAAACTGTAGGTTTTTTTAACGTTGGGTTTTTTCAGTTTATATTATTAAACATACACACACACACACACACACACACACACATACATAGGTACATTCACTTTTACATACATGTTTGCAGACTCTGGGGGACAGGGCATTATTCTGGTTAAAGAAAACTTCCTTGCCCAGTCGGGAATCGTATCCGGGACCTCAGGGTGAGAAGATAGACGGGATTTAAAAACCCATATCATAGCGACCAGCTCCTAAACGTATGTTAACGCTTAAGGCTACTGTATTCGTATATTTTCATTGCATTTACAATCTACAAATGAATATGTAATAAAACAGTTTATTATATATCATGAAAATACATACACGCAAATGATTATACTAATATCAAGAATAGTTTACTGAAATGCGTAGAGAAAGTCATGTGAATGTAACACATCAGGTTTGTTTATGTGAGTGCAGTGCTAGGCGGCATGTGTCAAGGAAGTTGAATGGTACCGTAGCGATGGGCGGGCGCTGCTTGTTTACTGTCAATTGGAGTGAAGTCCGCGTCCGACAGTTACGATAGTGATTAAATCCGTGTAGGCGTACTCGCGTATCTCTTAACCTTACGTGCACTAGTCACCTTGCTATCGCGGAGTATGTTGTTGTTCGATAAAATCTAGTTCCTTATTTAATACGAATATATCCGAAGCGAACTGTCAGATTTACATTTTCATAGCCGGACGAATCAAATACATTACTTAGCCTAATTAACGCAGTTTGTGAGGGCTGTATCGAATCGATTTGTGAGGGATGTATTGAATCCATTAGTGAGGATGTATTGAGTCGGTTTGTGAGGGGTGTATTGAATCCGTTAGTGAGGATGTATTGAATCGGTTTGTGAGGGGTATATTGAATCCGTTAGTGAGGGTGTATTGAATCGCTTTGTGAAGAGTGTAATGAATCGGCTTGTGAGGGTGTATTGAATCAGTTTGTGAGGGTGTATTGAATCAATTTGTGAGGGTATATTGAATCGTATGAGGGATATATTCAAATGTTTCTAAATATGTTCCATATAAAGAGTGTTGGGGGGGGGGGTTCTTGAAAATCTTCGTCTCGCACCCTGGAAGACATTTAACTTAAATACCAAGCTTGGTTTTTGACTGATTTTTCGTTTTTAAGCTATGCTGTCCATAGACACATGAACATTTGCTAAAAATACTTTTTTGATTTCAAAAGGTCTCAAAACATATATTTCTGTTGAAACCTCGGTATCAAATTTTTGGGTGGAGTGCAATATCTACTACCATGTAATTGTACATACGTGCTAGAGAAAATAAAAATGCAAAGCAGCTGCGAATGGTCACTGACCGTTAAAACAGATCCGAGACTGTATGTAAACACCAAAAGAGTATATGAAAGTTTGGGGTGAGTTATTAAGTGGTTGACGAAAAAAATATCGTTATAATTTATTTATGACGTCTCTATTTATACTCCAGCGACAGTTCTACCCTGTTTTTCTCCGCCCTGGCGAAATCTTGTTAGAATTCCCTCTGTTTGTTACAATAAACAGGGCTTAACCCCGCGAAGACCTTAAAATTAGATTAACCAGAACACTGCTTCTCTGAAAACGTTTTATCGGAAGTAGGATATTTAAAGACTGCGCGGGCCGTAAAACGCGGTCTCATACATTAAAAGTTATATTTATGGATACAATTTTGAACGTTTCGTGATTTATCCAACAAAGCTTCTGAAGAAACATAATAATGAACAAAACAGTTTTGATCGAACACCGTATCCTTCTCGTCGAATGTTTTCTCTAACACGTATGTACAATGTACATATAAAGTAGAGAAGGTATGGTATTCCACAAAAAAATCGATACCGAGATTTCATATTAAATACATGTTTTGCGAACTCTTGAATCCAAAAAGAGCATTTTTAGGAAAATACCGCTGTGTGTGTGTGTGTGTGTGTGTGTGTGTGTGTGTGTGTGTGTGTGTGTGTGTGTTGATAGCATAACTCAAAAACTAAAAGTCGGTTGAAGACCAAACATGATTAAGTTTAGTATCTTCCAAGGCTGCGACACGAAGATTTTCAGAAAACTTCTCCCACTCCAAACTACCCTTTATATGAAAGCATGTTCAAAATTTTATTTTTCTTAAAAATGGCTCTAACGATATTGATTAAAATGCCGTATTTTACAGATACTTACATGAGAAATAAAATATATATCTTGAATTTTCTAGGAATAGCCTCTGAAGACCTCTTCATTCTGGATAACTTCTGCATAGCTGATAAACCGTAAGGGATAGACAAAATTTACTACACAAAAAAATGTAGATCTTATTAAAACACACAATTTATGACATTTATCTTTATTTATTTATTTTACTTTGAGTTATTCTTTCTTTAAATTTTAAAATATTGAAAAGTTTCAAAGGGAAGTCACCATTCGTTTCATATCACTTTTGCTTGACTCCTGACCAGCCTTTGAAGAACTGAGTATGACTTTAGCCTAGGTGTTCTCTTTTTTCTTTTCTACTTATCTATAGGTAAGTATCTATGTAATACGACTATTTCTGCTAACGTTTATCCTGATTAGCATGGAGCAGATAGAAAAATAAGCTTTTGTAAGAATAGTTTGTTACAAAGTAGACAGAGAAGGTCGTGTGAATGTAGCAATCCGATTTTTTGCTAATTATACAATATGTCTGTTGTCAAGATAAAGGAAAAGCCAGGAAAATACATATGCAGTTATCTATATCCAGGGAACACGCACTAAGATTCAAGGTATACAGGCTACCTCCATACAACGAAGGTGGGCTGTATGATGTTCATTATATAGAATTAATGAAAACATGGATAAATTAATTACGATGACTTGTTATGCATTACTGAAAACAATTACTTTATCACACCATGTAGTTTTAAATAATACTTCATAATTATTCACTTAATATTCATTTTCATCTCGAGGACGGTTTATGGGTGGGCTCAAATTAGGTTTGGGTGGGCTCGCTGCCGCTCTACCTGCAGCCAGTCTGGGGGTAAAGAGGGTATTGCGAAGGATGTAACGTAACGTAACGTGACTAAGCGTAACAAGATGCAACGTGAAGTAAGAAGCTGGTATTACTATGAGCTTAACGGTAATGGTATTTGACCTAACACAAAGTTAAGAATGGCTCTAACCCTAAGCTGTATTAATTACGTTGAACTTAATATAATGTAACGTTAGTGTTATTTGATGTAACGTGAAGTTAAGAAACGGCGCTAATCTTAAGCCAGTATTATAGTGAGCTTAACGTAATATTATTTGACGTAACACAAAGTTAAGAATGGCTCTAACCCTAAGCTGTATTAATTACCTCGAACTTAATATAATGTAACGTTAGTGTTATTTGATGTAACGAGAAGTTAAGAAACGGCGCTAATCTTAAGCCAGTATTATAGTGAGCTTAACGTAATATTATTTGACGTAACACAAAGTTAAGAATGGCTCTAACCCTAAACTGTATTAATTACGTAATGTAAATGTTATTTGACGTAACGTGAAGTTCAGAAATTGCTCTAATCTTAAGTCAGTATTACGATGAGATTAACGTAATATTATTGACGTAACACAATATAAAGAATAATTCTAACCTAAGCTGGTATTGGGTTCAACTTAATGTAACGTAATGTTAATGTTATTTGACGTAACGTGAAATTAAGAAATGGCGCTAATCTAAGCCAGTATTACGATGAGCTTAACGTAATATTTGGCGTAACACGAAGTTAAGAATAGCGCAAACCCTAAGACGGTATTACGTTGAACTTAACGCGATGAAATGTTACTGTTATTTGACTAACGCGAAGTAAGAAATGACACTATCTTTATTACAATGAACTTAACGTAGGTTATTTGAAGTTAAGAATGGCGCTAAGTTTAAGCTGGCATTACAATGAACTTCGCTAATCTTAAGCCGGTATTACGTTGAATTAGGTAAAATGACTTGATATAACAGGGCGTAACGTCAAGTTAAGAAATGGCGCGAAGCTTAAACTGGGATTACAATGAACTTCACTTAACTATAAATAACGCAACTATGGGTTAAAAAATGGCGCTAAACTTCAGTTACTTGACGGCTAAGTTAAGAAATGCTGTTTAAGATCTAATTATGATGCACTTAAATTAAAAGGAATGACTTTTTGATTTATTAATTCATGCTACTGCTTCTTGCCGATTATGTGGCACCACAGTTTATATGAGAAGTAAAGTTTAAATTCTCAATCTCTAAACTTACTGGCGTTTCATTACGTCAAACCTAAACACTCCCTTTAATACTCCCTACGCTTTTGTTTGTTTATTTTTTGTAACTTAACGTCCTTTAACCTAGATGGTCATATCGGACAATGAATGAAATTGGTGAAATGATGCTCAAATAATCTCCGGGTCCATGGAGCTTAAAGTTACTCGACATTTGTCCTCTTAAGATAAGTGAAAACCCCAAGGAGAGAGGAGAAGAAGAAGAAAAAAATTCTCCGGGTAACCCTAAGCGAGAGTCGAACTCGCGACCTGTTGATTGTTAGGCAGACACGCTACCCCCATACTACCCAGGCGAGGACTTTTACGTTGTCAGTAAAACTGAATAACCTGACGTTAAGTTTATCGTAATGCGGGCTTAAATTTCTAATTGCAATGCTCTTAGCGTAACGTAATTGGTAGTACGTGTTTTAATTACTCCATGCCACTGCTTGACGCAGATTGGTTAAAATTAGTCAACTGATATTCAGTTTACCGTAACGGGAAGGTAAAATGTGATTTGACAATCTCTTATGACCTTAATAGTGTCATTTAATACAGTTTGTTACACTTAAACATTACATTAAATCACGTTAGGTTAAGTTCATCGTAAACCCGTCTTAAAACATGCGATAACGAACATTTTTCCTCGAAAAGGGTGTTTAGAGGTAGAGTTTATTTACTTAAAATAGCTTGCATCTTTTAAAATTACCAGACTTGGGTATAAAATTTGGTATTTAACTTTCAGTTTTTTAATTTTGACTTCACACACAGACATGTACATGCACGAACGCAGCTTGTTTTCTGAATCTGCATTTTATTTATTCAGAGAATTTCAAATTTGTATTTTTGGTGAAATCTTTATGGGGAAGTTTGGGGGCGGTTAAGTACACCTGAAGTACCTGAGAGAGAGAGAGAGAGAGAGAGAGAGAGAGAGAGAGAACATAAACCAGTCTCAAAATAAAGAAACATGTCAGAAGCTTCTATAACTGTTCTGTTAATCATTTAAAGATCGTAAAGTCAAACTATTGGCAACATTTTTGCTTGAAATGAAAATGTAACCTGGCTCGTGTAGTTAATGGAATCCCCGCCTATCCCTTAGTCCAAAACGCTTGCAAAACAAGAAACTATGATCTGTTCCACATAACTTTGCCCTGCCTGTATCTCTTAATTGTCACGTGGAATACATTATCAGTGGACTAGTCACCTCTTATTGGCTGCAGTATTGGAACAGGCGGTTATGCGGTACAAAGTATTTCTTTACTTAACATAAATATTTACGTTGATATATCCGAAAAGAATTGTCAAATTTACATTTTCATAGCCGCATAAAACAAAAATATTATGTAACAACAATTAGTGCATCCAAAATACGAATTCATTTCTATCAATACATAGTTCGTTTTATCTACATCTCGGGTGACAGCTCATACATCTATCATGACGGCATATATATCGTTTGACCTTGCATTGTAGTAAATGGAGTTTTTTTTTATTTAACTCAAAAGGCCTTTTATCAGACGAGGTTCTTTTATGTGTCGTAAATCTACGTCACGGGACCATCGGCTTTACTTCCCTTCCGAAGGAAGCCATGCTAAGGATTTTTACGCCTGAAAAAATCCATCGTCCTCCGCCGGGTTTCAACCCGCGAACTTGGGTGTATGAAGCTAGCATGGTAACCATTACACCACGGAGGGCGACTTGACCTTGCATTGGATAGGGTTTGTATATCCTATTCAAAGGTGTATTTCGCCAATCAGAGGACAGGGTAAGGCAATTGTGCGCTGAAGGTTATATACCTATCAAAGAAACATGCTTTAAGAAACAAGACAATAGAAACGCGCGAAATCTTAAGCGCGCCTGTTTATAATTCACCAAGATAAACAAAAGGATTCGATACCCTCGTGCGTTGTGCTTGGAAAGTTCCTAAGAAGTCAAATGAGCACTTATTTGCATATTCTCACCTACGTGTGTGGCGCGAAACGGCATAGGGATAGAAATAAACTTAAAATGCCCGGAACAGCATATCAAAATAGCTATTTTTTATTACTGTAACCAACAGAAATCTTTTCAAGTAGACTGAATATAATACGCATTAAATAAATCTAAAAGAGTTATAATTTAGTCAGTTAAAGTCAAAGCACGAGTTAAGGTTAATAGAAGTGCGCTTACCTTGAAAAAGTATGGTTCTGCTGATGGACGAGCCGGCTTGAAGACATATGAGTGTGATCACATCTGATTGGACAAGTTTCTGTTAAATACAATTAGTTTGCACTTTCTAATTGTTCTCTGAACACCGTACTTATTATCAGCACCCAAATTTCAGTATGAGTATTGGGGAAGCCAATCCAACAATGTACAACTCACATTAACACGAACACATTCTTCTTCTGAGAAAACTATTCGCGTCACTTTCAGTTATGCAGATGTTTTTAATGAATTAACGTTTCACAGTCAAGACAAGTCTTAAGCTGTCATTAACAGTGATTATTACTCAAGAGCATTCACAATAAACTTAAGATCTGCAAGTTCGCCGACAAAAACTCCTTTGCAGACTGGTCTCTTCCAAAGTTATTTATGTTGATTAAAAAAAGTAAACAAACACTCGCTTAGCTATGCCCTGAATATTTTATTATCTAGAAGAAAGGGAGAATACTAGCACCTTCGCATTGCGGCAGTCAGGGCCCAACTATGACATCACTGCATCGTCGTGTGCGCTGTATTAGTCCCTCTAGCGGCCCGTAGGCCAACTACACTATATACTCTCTCTGGTTGGCTGCGGCATTAAAAAAGGCGGTGCCAACATCGGCCAGGAAAGGTGCGAAAACAATTATACCTTGGCTAAATAAACGAAACGGTACGCGATTCGCTTAGCTCACCTGCGCGCACGTGCTGAGTGAAGAAAAGAGAGGGGGGGATCGGAATCATACACAGTTGATACACATACTAGGAGCTTTCTAATGTGTATTTCTGTACGTAGATGGCTTTGTAAGATTAATTAGGCACGTTTAAAACTCCTACCTGTTATCTGTACTTTGCTTTTGCGTTTACAAGAGTTCTAAAGCTAAACTGAATGCCCACTTCATTGCTTTGTTCAGAAAACCTTACAGAAACACAAACCGAAAGGTTTCGAAGCTGTTTTGTAGTACAGCAGTAGCATCATTTCTGAACAGTTTTTTCTTAAATTAATAATTATAATTCAAATTTAATATTGCATTCAACTCTCATTCAGGATCATTCTTATCTGATAAACTATAGAAAGTGTTACCATTGTAAAGAATTGAACCTTTTACCATAAACTGGAGCTGGTTTGGCCTTTAATGGGCTATTTTAACCCAACTTTGGAAAATATATTATTTCATAAATAAACACATTACCTATAATATATTTTTGTTGATTTCAATCTAAAAATCAAATAACTGTTCCCATATTAAAAAGAGAAGCTCAACATTTTGGAAATCTAATAATTTTAGGATTATTAACTTTCAATAAATGAGCAACACCAAGAAGTACTGCACTTCCCTCATTTTTGAAACTCCTAATATATGCCAGTAATAATGTATTATATTTCATATTTTGTTCACATAAAATGAAAAATATATTTGGCCTTTATATGTTTTATTTTATAATGTACGCAATATGAAATAAAATGGATTCTTCACTCTGATTTAACAAGGGTTCTAAAAATTTGGGAAATCTGATATTTTTAAGATTATGGTGTTCATAGTACCAAAATTAATATATTTCTTCAAATGTTTCTCTATGTAATATGAAAGCAATATATCAGGCTTTTACCTTGACACAATATAAAGTATAATATATTGGTATATATGTGTCCATATTATGGTAACACTTTCTGGTAACATTTATTAGAGAAGAATGATCCTGAATGAGAGTTGAATGCAATATGCAAATGAAAATTAATTTAATAAATAAAAAAGTGTCCAGAATTAATACCACTACTGAAGCTACAGACATCTAATTTTGAAGTTGTGGCTATTTTTAAAGCAAGGACTTATTAATTCATTTATCTCCAAAACAAATAATGCATATACCAAAAATAGGCCATCAGAGCGAAAAGACGTAACCAAACAAAGAAATGTCAGGAAATAAGGAAGGCTGCAATATAAATGTCTCAACTAAACGTAATTGCTTATCTGTTGTGGTTATAGATAAGAAAAAAAGGCAAAGGTACTTCTTGAAATGTATGGCTCAGTCTTCTTTATACACGACTTATACTCGTACACGAGAGCCATGGGCGTAACTTGGATACACAGCTTTGGTTGCCCATAGTATGGAAGTGAATAAGTTTAAAAGTAGTTTTCAATCAATTTTAAGATAAATAAATATTTATTGTTTTAAAATGTAATAATTAGGACTTACGTACCATAAAATAGTTACCTTCAACCCCCCCCCCAAAATATTTTTCACAAGTTTCTGTCTTCTGCAACTTCTTCTGTAAGTTTTATGATTAGAACTTCTTCCATAAGGAGGCTGACATAAAGATGAAGTATATGGATTATGTGCCAATAATAACTTTTGAACATTAACATTTATCGTTACCAATAAAATACCTACGTTAAATATGAAAATAAAAATATCTGATTGCCAAGCGGGAGTCCTGGGTTCGATTCCCGGTACCGGCGTGGGGATTTTTCCTCCGCTGGGAGACCTGGTCCGGGGTGCACTCAGCCTCGTGAGGTCCCTGGGGGGCCAATTGAGGAGCTAATTGATGGAAAAGTAGCGACTCCAGGTCATGAGGGCCGCATTAACCGTCGAGGCGCTAACCACGTCTCACCCTCCAATACTGCACCCCATCCATGACGTCTGTCATGGACCGAGATGGGGGACGCAGCGGCCGGGCGGTAGGCCAAGGTTCCTTGTGAGCTGTCGTGCTATGAAATTATTATTACAATATGTAATTTGTATAAGTCCTTTGATTTATTTTGTTCCCGTAAAGGTGGTTTTGAAGGATGGCAATGGAACTTCTTATTGTTATAATAGCAATATTACAATAAGAAATCAAGTCCTATGGAGCAGCATAATTTAACGTGCTGAGCAGTTCTACCCCGGGCACCAATCAATAGACTGTAAACTGAAATGTCTTCCAGTTTATATTTCTCTTTGCAGAATGTCACGGTTGACGAATAAATAGATATTTTCTCTCTATCGACTTCATCAGGCTGCCCACAGTGGGATTCAGAACGTACTTCTTGCTGCATCCATCCATTGTTTCTCTTTCCTTCACCGTTCCTCGACCTTCCTCACCAATATCATGTTAGGAATTCTGGTAATCTGCGTCATCTTTATCTGTCCAAACCCTTTCAATATTTTTGTTTACTTTCTCTAACCCCGTATGTACAATGTACATACATAGTGAAAGAGAAGTATTGTATTCCACCCAAACATTCGATGTCGACTTTTCACCGGAAATACATGTTTTAGGAGCCCCTGAATCCTCAAAAAATTTTCAGAAATAGGCCCGTGTGTGTGTGTGGGGGGGGTCTGTCTGTCTGTCCGTCCGTCTGTGTGGGGGGGGGGGGTTTCTGGACAGCATAGCTCAAAAACGAAAAGACAGTTAAATACCAAACTTGGTATTTAAGTGTGGTCTCTTCCGAAGATGCGACACGAAGATTTTCAAAAAAACACCTCCACCCTACCCTTTACATGGAAAAATTTTCGAAAAGTTTGTTTTTCTTAAAAATGGCTCTTATGATTTTGATTAAAATCCCACACATTAAAAAAATAAAACCACAAATAAAATGTATATCTTGAATTTTCTGGGAATAGTTTCTAAAGACTGTTTATTCTGGTTGAATTTTGCTTAATTTGTCTTAACTAGTAAACCGTAAGAGATAGACAAAAACTTACAATACAAAAAAAATGTAGATATTATTAGAATACACGAGTTATATAAAATACATTTTCTTCGTGGAGCTTATCGTTTTCGAGGTATTCCTTGTTGTTAGTTTCAATTGTGAAGCACTTATACTTTTCTCAGACCGAAGTGTCCGTTTTTCTTTTGATTACTCCTGACCAAGCAAAGAAGCGATTTGCAATGACAATCGCATAACGATAGGTTTTAAAACATTTGACTTAACACGTTAGCATAGTGCATTCCCTTAGTTTCATTCTACTTATAAGGAACTAAGTAATAAAATTCTGCTAATGTTTGTCTCGATAGTATGGTGTCAAAAGAAAAATCATCTTTCGTAAGACGTTTATTTGTAGAGTAGCTGAAAGTCATATGAGTGTAAGAAATCAGATTTTTTTACTTTTTCTGGCACCGTATGTGCAGTGTATTGTATTCCACCCAAAAATTCGATGTCGAGATTTCACCGGAAATGCATATTTTAGGACCCCTGAATTAAAAAAAAAAGCAATTTCAGAAACAGGTCCGTACGCGTGTTTGTGTGTCTGTCTGTCTGCCTGTGTGTCTGTGGTCAGCATTGGCCAAAAACGGAAAGATGGTTAAATACCAAACTTGGTATTTAAGTTTGGTATCCTCCAAGGACGCGACACGAAGAGTTTCAAGAAAATCCCCCCACCCCTAACTACCCTTACATGGAAAAATTTTCGAACATTATATTTTTCTTAAAAATGGTTCCAACGATTTTGATTAAAATAGCATATATTAAAGTCATTTCTATCACAAATAAAATGTATATGTTGGATTTTCTGGGTATAACTTAAAGACCTGTTCATTCTGGATGAATTTTACTCAATTTGGCATAACTAGTAAACCGTAAGAGATAGACAAAAACTTACTGTACAAAAATGTAGATCTTAAAATACACAGATTATGTCCTTTACATTTGTTTCGTGGAGCTTACCGTCTTCAAAGTATTCCTTGTTATTAGTTTCAATAGTGAAGTACTTATACTTTTCTCAGACGGAGTGTCCGTTTTTACTTTCTCCATACGCACTATGTACATAGTGTATAGAGAAGGTATTGCACTCCACCAAAAATTCGATACCGAGATTTCACCGGAAATATATGTTTTAGGGTCCCCAATATCCAAAAAACGCATTTTTCACAAAAATATCCGTGTGTGTGTGTCCGTGTGTCTGTGAACACGATAACTCAAAAACGAAAAGTCGGTAAAATACCAAACTTGGTATTTAAGTTTAGTATCTTCCAGGGATGCGACACGAAGATTTTGAGAAAAATCCCCACACCCCCAACTACCCTTTACATGGAACTTTTTTCGAAAATTTTGATTTTATCAAAAATGGCTCTAACGATTTTGATTAAAATTTCGGATATTAAACATATTTACCTGGCAAATGAAATGTATATCTTGAATTTTCTGGGAATAGTCTCTAAAGAGTAGTTTATTCTGGATGAATTTTACTAAATTTTGAATAACTGCTAAACTGTAAGAGATGGACAAAAATTTACTACACAAAAAATGTAGAGCACATTAAAACACACAATTTATGTTATATACATTTTTTTCGTGGAGTTCGTCGTTTTTGTGACATTCCTTATTTTTGGTTTCTGCTATGAAAAACGTATACTTTTCTCATACTGGAACTTGTCAACTCCTATCCATATAAACAAAGGAACTTCATTGACATAGCAACCAGCTTTTGACTATCACTTTAACCTACGATTGTCCCTTATTTCGCTTCTACTTACAAGGATGCGAGAAATAAGACTATTTCTGCTAATTTTTTTATCTGATTAGCATAAAGTAAATAGAATTATAAGCTTTTTAAGAATTATTTGTTGCAGGGATATGGAGAAAGTCATGTGAATGGTACACATCAGATTTTTATTTTCTTCTACTCCTGTCCAAGTAAAGAAGCGATTTGCAATAGCAATCGCATAACGACAGCTTTTAAAACATTTGACTATCACTTTTGCATAGCGCACTCCTTTAATTCCCTTCTACTTATAAGGAACCAAGTAATATGAACATTCTGCAAATGTTTATCTCGATTAGCATGGTGTTGAAAGAAGAATTATCTTTTCTAAGAAGTGTATAGAGTAGCTAGAGAAAGTCATGTGAGTGTAACACATCAGATTTTTTGATCCTACCATCTCTATGACATTACATTTAACGTTGATTATTTCTCAATTTGTTCTGGTTTCTGATTTGTTTCTATTGTTGATTTGCTTGCTGGCTCCGTAAAATACCTTTGTTGCTAACAATATATTAGTCTCTGCCCCATATAACACAACATTAGCATCAAAGATTTGGGTAATAAATATTCTTATTCCTTAGTGCTGATTTTAGAATACCAATTATTTTTCTTCCCTCACTTATTCTTTTTACTTTATCTACACGTACTATGTACATAGTGTATAGAAATGGTATTGTAATGCACCCAAAAATTCGATATCAAGATTTCAACGGAAATGCATGAATCAAACAAAAAATGTTTAGAAAAATGTCCGTGTGTTTGTGGGCAGCATAGCTCAAAAAACGAAAAGTCCGTTAGAAACCAAACTTGGTATTTAGTTTGGTATCTTTCAAGGATGCGACACGAAGATTTTCAAGAAAATCCCCCCACCCCAACTACCCTTTAAATGGAACCTTTTTCGAAAATTTTGATTTTCTCAAAAATGGCTCTAAGGATTGATTTAGGGGGTCTCAAACACGTATTTCCGGTGAAATCTCGATAACGAATTTTAGGTGGAATACAACACCTTCTCTATACACTATGTACAAGTACGTGTAGAGAACTAAAAAAAAAAAAAAAAAAATCTGACGTGTTCCATTCGCTAGACTTCTCTATTTGCTCTGCAAACAAACTTCTTACAACATATTATTCTTTTATTTACAAAAGACTAATCAAGATAAACATTACAAGCAATTGTTTATTACCTAGTTCCTCATAAGTAGAAGAGAAATAAAGAAGGAATCCAAAAGCGACAGTTATATCTTTTAAAGGATCTCTCTACGCGGTCGTTAATGAACAACAGCTCTCTTTCCACGACCAGGAGTTAAAGAAGAAAAAAAAAAAAAAAAAGAGAGAGAGAGAGAGAGAGAGAGAGAGAGAGAAATAAAACGAAAGAGGGTTCCCCGTTTGTGAAAAGTATTTTAAAATGGAAACTACCTACCTAATAACAGCGAAAAATATCTGAAATAGTTAGCTATAAAAAATAAGTATAAATTACATAGGATTATTCCCAAGAAATTCAGAATATACACATTTTCCATATACACATCTTTAATATACGACATTTTAATCACAATCGTTAGAGCCAATTTTTAGAAAATCGAACATTTCAAAAAGTGTTCCACGTGAAAGGTAATTTGGGGTGGGGAATATTTCTGAAAAATCTTCGTGTCGCATCCTTGGAAGATACTAAATGCAAATATCAACCGACTTTTTGTTTTTGGATTATGCACACACGGATCTTTTTCTAAAAGTGGCTTTTTGGATTCAGAGTCCTCAAAACGTCATATATGGTAGAGTAAAACCATAATCCTTTGCAAATCAATTTGCTCCATTTATATATATATATATATATATATATATATATATATATATATATTTTTTTTTTTTTTTTTTTAACACGAACGTCTTTGGTTATTTGAGGAGATCCAGACTCCTTCAATAAAATTGTTGGAGGACGGTGCTCCTAGCTTTGTAATTGGGGGAGCCTTGTCCTCTAATTCGGCGCCTATGACAGTGGAGAGACAACGCCGGTCTGGTTTCATCTCTCGGTATGCAACACCAGAATAGAACACTGGCCACACATTGCGGCTGCTCCGCTGTAACACTGACCTCTCAAGGCAAAACATGTTAAACACACTCCTAAACAAATGATAGTGACTCACCATCTGGATTTTCAGTTCCGCAAAATACCAGGAAGCTTTCATGAGTGTTTAACCGCACCATTTTATAATCACTACTACGTATATCACCACTGTAATTAAATAATGTGCTGTTAAACTTCGCTTGCTGAGCGAGGTGGCTTCGGGTAACGTGTGCGACTCGCTTTCCGGAGGTCGTGGATTCGATTCCCCTGTCCGACCTTTCTGACCAATGGATTTTTTTTTTTCGGGGTTCCCTGAATCTCCAGGTGATTGCTGGGAAGTTCATAACATCCCCCAAATTTTAAAGAGGAAGAATTAATTTGAAATTAATTAAATATTAGATTAATGAATAACTAAATATTTAACATATGTTTATAAACATAAATAGTAATAATTATTATTCATAATGTTTAGAAAATTGTATTTAAGATGTTAATGTTTTAAATTGGGTGAATTAAAACAAATAAAGAATTATAATTTAATAGTTAAAACACTATTTGCCGTGGCCGAGTGGTTAGACCGCTCGCCTCCCATTTAGGCGGCCCGGATTCGATCCCTAGCGCCCTCAAGTGGGACTCGTGGTGGACGAAGTGGCGACTGAGCGGGCTTTCTCTGAGCCCTCCGGTTTCCCCAGATCCCACCAATCATCACCTTTCCTGTCATCCATTTCGCTTGCATTTCATATCATCACTTCTCAAATTCATGCCTGGCTACGAGCCGACGACTCGTTCCAGGTTTTGGCGACTGAGCGGGTTTTCTCTACTTATATAAATTAATGAGTAATATAATAAAATAGGTGTATATAACATGTATTTAAAGTAATGATAAGAAGTTAATATATTTTGACTTAAGAATGTATATGTAGCATTTTAGTTAAAATTAATTTGGTTGTTTTAAGAATGTTTTATTAAGCAGGTACTATTTATTAGTCTTATATACATTTATCTGTAAAATAATGTATATAAGAAATGTTTCAAATTTATAAGTAAATGATAAAGATTTGGAACGCATAGCCCTGATTTAAAGAATTTAGGTGCAGGATATGATGTTGCAGATTTTTCTCCTTTTATCTCCCATAGAGGGGAGGTTCCGACCTCTTCAGCTGTCGTGATGTAGGTGCTGTGAACCCCTAGCTTTCGTGTTACTTCTGATGTTACTAGAGGTACGCTGAGCTCCTTCCCTTCATGTAACTGTTCCGATTGGGTTGGACTCGGCGGGGATGTGGTTCCCTAAGCCATGGGAGACTTGGTACATCTGAGGGATGAAGCCTGCGCGGTTTGTGAGAATGTCTTCCGGCTACTAACATGGAAAGGTTAATAGACAGGAGCTCGTAATGGTTGCCCTCACCAGTTTCGGTAATTATGTGGGTGACTTGCATAGGTAGCGTATCTGCTTCTGCCCCTGCGTAAGCAAGGGGGTCGGTTTATAATTTAGGCAACGTCCTAATAGAAAAGCTTGTTCCCTGGGGTCATGGGCACACTTGAGTTGTCAGTCACGGCTTCTTGCTGTTCTTTATCTGTTTCAGGATTGAAGGACCAGGCGATGGTGTTCGGTGAATTGTAGTTGGATGTTGGCTTGCGACTGCAAAGGTTTTATTCCTGGTGTTGTCGCCGGTACGGAGGCTCGGAGATCGTGAGTGCGACTGGGCGGCGTCCGAGGCGTTCCATCTGTAACCGTTCAACTCCCGACCAATGCTTACCCCATCATCATCCGGATGTGGTCACCCTTTTTTTTTTTTTTTAACCTTTACTTTCATTTTTACCTTGTTTTTTACCTTGTATTATTACTGGATTGCTGTTTTCTTACTTTTACAACACACACATAAACACAAATATATAACACCCATGCCCAAGGCGGGACTCGAACCCACGATCCCCAGCGCTACGACCCCTTGGGTCTCTCCGCTCATCCCTCAGTGAGGTCACATGAGACGCCAACGTGCGATGGTCTTCCCCATTGTGCGGGAACCCTAAGCGTGTGTGATTCTGATTCTAAAATCTCGCTTAACCTAACTACGCTTCACCAAAATTCAGTTTAACGGAAACAGAGAGGAAAAGGGGTAAGAAAACTGACCGATAAAATCTAACATACTTGTTCTGCAACAAATTATTCTTGCAAAGTATTATGTGTTTATCTACATCCTGTTAGTCGAGATAAACATAAGTAGAAATTGTCTTATTACTTGTTTACTTTAAGTAGAAGGGAAATGAAGGAATACACTAGGCTAAAGTGAGTTAAATGTTTTAAAAGCTGGTCGCTATGTGAAACAATTGATGAAACTTTATGCTAATCAGAAAAAAAATAGCAGAAATAGTCTAATTACTCGCTTCCTTGTAAGTAGAAGCGAAATAAGGGACAACTGTAGGTTAAAGTGATAGTCAAAAGCTGATTGGTATGTCAATGAAGTTCCTTTATCTATATGGATAGGAGTTGACAAGTTCCTGTATGAGAAAAGTATACGTTTTTCATAGCAGAAACCAAATATAAGGAATGTCACAAAAACGACGAACTCCACGAAAAAAATGTATATAACGTAAATTGTGTGCTTTAATGTGCTCTACATTTTTTGTGTAGTAAGTTTTTGTCCATCTCTTACGGTTTAGCAGTTATTCAAAATTTAGTAAAATTCATTCAGATCAAACTACTCTTCAGAGGCTATTCCCAGAAAAGTCAAGATATACATTTTATTTGTCAGGTAAATATGTTTAATATACGAAATTTTAACCAAAATCGTTAGCGCCATTTTTGAGAAAATCAAAATTTTCGAAAAAAGTTCCATGTAAAGGGTAGTTGGGGGTAGGGGGATTTTTCTCAAAATCTTCGTGTCGCATTCCTGGAAGATACTAAACTTAAATACCAAGTTTGGTATTTTACCGACTTTTCGTTTTTGAGTTATCCTGTTCACAGACACACGGACACACACACACAAACACATACACACACACACACGGACCTTTTTGTGAAAATGCTTTTTTGGATATTGGGGGCCCTAAAACATATATTTCCGGTGAAATCTCGGAATCGAATTTTTGGTGGAGTGCAATACTTTCTCTATACACTATGTACATAGTGCGTATGGAGAAAGTAATTAATTAAATAAACAATTTCCATTGAACCGAACTGAGAATCTAAACCATTCTCGAATCCACTGGAACACACATAAAAAAATTCATTAAAATCGGTCCAGTCGTTTAGGAGGAGTTCAGTCACATACACACGCACAGAAGAATTACATACATACATACATACATACATACATACATACATACATACATACATACATACATACATACATACATACATACATACATACATACATACATACATACATACATACATACATACATACATACATACATACATACATACATACATACATACATACATACATACATACATACATACATACATACATACATACATACATACATACATACATACATACATACATACATACATACATACATACATACATACATACATACATACATACATACATACATACATACATACATACATACATACATACATACATACATACATACATACATACATACATACATACATACATACATACATACATACATACATACATACATACATACATACATACATACATACATACATACATACATACATACATACATACATACATACATACATACATACATACATACATACATACATACATACATACATACATACATACATACATACATACATACATACATACATACATACATACATACATACATACATACATACATACATACATACATACATACATACATACATACATACATACATACATACATACATACATACATACATACATACATACATACATACATACATACATACATACATACATACATACATACATACATACATACATACATACATACATACATACATACATACATACATACATACATACATACATACATACATACATACATACATACATACATACATACATACATACATACATACATACATACATACATACATACATACATACATACATACATACATACATACATACATACATACATACATACATACATACATACATACATACATACATACATACATACATACATACATACATACATACATACATACATACATACATACATACATACATACATACATACATACATACATACATACATACATACATACATACATACATACATACATACATACATACATACATACATACATACATACATACATACATACATACATACATACATACATACATACATACATACATACATACATACATACATACATACATACATACATACATACATACATACATACATACATACATACATACATACATACATACATACATACATACATACATACATACATGCATGCATACATACATACATACATACATACATACATACATACATACATACATACATACATACATACATACATAAAGATGTTAGTGGAAATATTGAATTACGGCAGCATTAATTACACAAATATTTTTGTTGCCTTGTTATTTATAAAACAAAGTAGTGGATCGACGTCAGCAAAATGTTATTTATTAAAACTTCCTCCAATCCATGTCTCTTACCTAGGGTTTTGGGTTCGATTCCAGGGGACCGCATGTGGGATTTGTGGTGGACGGAAAGGCGTCTGAGCGGGGTTTCTCCGAGTTCTCCGGTTTCCCCCACCATTCATTCCATCATTTTCTGCAACATCATCTTTACTGTCATCCCCTTCACCGTGACTTCAACCATCTTCCTCAGTTTAATGTCAGGATTGGGCTCATCATTCATACTGTCTGCTTCAGAGCCTCGGTTCCTCAACAGGTGTCTGACCCCGGGCGCTGGCTTGTTGGTGCTGGGGGGATACGTTCTGCATTCAAGCAGGGTAAACTGACAAACAAAGAAAGAAAGAACTTCCTCCATAAGGAGGTCGCCATAAAAACAAAGTGCATAAATTGCATACAAATGTTTTTAACATTGAAAACCCAGGCGCTTGTTTGTAAGTGCTGGGGGATGTAAGTCCTACATACGAAGAAGGTAAACAGAGAAAGAAAGAATAAAGAGTGGGATAAAGAAAGAAAGAAAGAAAGAAAAAGAAAGCAAAAAGAAAGAACGAACGAACTTTGTTCTTACTTTTAAAGCTTCAAAAGAAAGAAATTCGTATCATTAATTCCCAAAACTGAAATATAAAAACGATATAAATATATTCAAATTTCTTTAAGAAAATAATGCATTATTGAAAATTTTAATTAAAGAGTGAATTTTAAGTAAGGGTTTTTACAGTAATTAATTTAGTCCAAATAATTGAAATGATTACCTATATAAATACATAAGGAGACTGCTATAAAGACAAAATGCATGTATTACGTTAAATAATATTTTTAACATTGAAATCCCAGGTGCCTGTTTCTAGGTAAGTTCTGGTGGATATAAGTCCTACATACGAGAAGGGTAAACAAAGAAAGAAAGAAAAAAAGAAAAGAAATAACGAAAGAAAGAAGAAAGATATAAATTAAGAAGAAAAGAAAGAGAGAAATAAATAAGGGGAAAAAACACTTCCTCCATAAAGATGCTGTTAAAGGCAAATAATATTTATAAGATTAATATGTATCAATACCAATAAAATGCTTATATCAAATATGAACATTATATTATGTAAGTTAATTATCTCCTTTGCCTTATTTGTTAGCCGCAAATGCTGTTTGACAGGATGGCTAGGGAACCTCATTTTGCTGTAATGGCGATATTATATAGCTGTGTCTTTTCCAGTTATAAGAAGCGCCACAATTTAACAATGTGTTAAGGCACCAATCAATGGGCCGTGAACTGAAATGTTCTCCAGTTTGTATTTCTCTTTGTAGTATGTCACGGTTGTCAAAAAAAAAATCTCACTGTCGGCTTCGTCGAGCTGCCCACTATGGGATTCAAAACGCACTGTAAGATCGAACATGATATCGTATTTTACCTGCTGGCCATGATATCTATACGCCCGATAGTGGCAAGACCAGAAACCAAAACCCATGATTTCGTAGGCAGTGGGATGTATACAGTGATCATCATGATTTACCCAGGTCATGGTTGCGGGATGAAGTGCAAGCCTTGCGAGAGCGAAATCATGACTTAATGCAATACACTTTATAAATACTGCAATGCATATTTTAATATGCTTTGCAGTAGTAGTATAGAATAAAGATTATTATACCCATTTGGAGTAAGCAACTACAATTATTTTCTTCTTTTCGCTGCTTTAATTCTTACTATCGATTAAAATGTGTTACCCAAAACGGCTCGGCCACCTTAGTTTGATTAAATGTATTTTTTTACCCTACTTACGGTCATGTTAACATTTTAAACTACATCTGGAAAACATTTAATCCACCACTACTACTACTACTACTACTACTACTCGGCACATTTAGAAGTAGCGATGGTTTGGTGGCGTTGTTATCGTGTTTACATTCGAGTTATCTGCACTCGCTGCATACATAACAGGAGGAACTGTTTCTTTGGCCGCAAGTAAATGATGCTAAAATAGGTATATGTCCTGAACAATACATCATCATTATCATCAGCATCAACTTAGTGGGTCCTAAGGCCTGCTCCGACTCAGAAATCAACCATTTAATTTTAGAACGGTCAACATCTCTAGAGCCTTCTGGTGTGCAATTTAAGATACCTTTATTTATTATTTTACTAGTTTCATTTATTCGATCTCAAAACGTACATTTCCAGTGTAATCTCGGGTTTGAATATTTAAGTAGAGTGCAATACTTTCTGAACTTATTATAAGGTAAGAAGTAGTGAAAATAAAAAACCAACATTAAAGCAATACATCAAAACAATTGTTTCTGAAGTTAAAGTCTCGAAATGCCCATAGAAGTGAAAGGGATGAATGAAAAACTCGAAAAGGGATGAACAATTGCTTCGTAACACCGAACAGTAAGCGCAACATACCGTTATTCTAAGTACTTTGTTTATTATGCGGAAGCTAATTAATCAGCTGTGAACCTGGGACAGCTGGGAATTACTGCAGGTGCCGGTCGGGTTCACATAGTTCCAACATCGTTTATTTGAAACAGCTTTCTGTTAGGTCACGTGACGGGATACACATAAATTGAGCTGTATATACAAAACAATCATTACTCAGGTTATAGGGATTTATTGCTTATTCAAGGCAAAGAAACCGACAGAAGGGAAGAATATTAGGTACGAGAGGGAGAGAGGTATATCTGATGGAGGCCATAAACATAAGTGGTCTCAGAATAGTTAATTTTAAATACATTAATATAGAGCTCAAATTAAACAAACAATTGCTAACGAAATGTAAAAATCGATGTGTTCCGTACACATGAGTTTCTCTACATCTCTGTAATACATTGTTGTTAAAAAGCTTATTCTTCTATCTACTTCATAATAATCATATAAACATCAGCAGAAATTGTCCTTATTACCTGGTTCCTTGTAAGTAGAAGGGAGATATCTAAGTGTTCCATACACAAGATGTCCTCTAGCTGTTGGATAAACAAACCTTTTATTCAAAAATTAATCCGTTATCTACATCATGCTAATCAAAATAAACATGAGCAAAATCAGCCCTATTACTAGCTTCCCTGTAAGTAAAAGGATAATAAAAAAAAAAATGCTTAGGTTAAAGCAATAGTCTCATCCTTTAAATGCCGGTCGCTATGTGAAACAATTGAAATTCCAATCTCTCTGCTTGTCAGGAATAACAAACGAGAAACGAGAAGAAAGATGTCTTCCCGTTCGAAAAAAGTTTAAGTGGTTTAAAATAGAAAGCAATAATGCAGAATATCTGGAAAATGACTAACTCTACAAAAAAAAAAAAATGTATCTAACAAGTATTGTATGTTTTACTGAGATATACATTTTTAAGTAGTAAGTTTTTGTATATCTCATACGGTTTGCCAGTTATAAGAAAGTCATCCAAAACGAAGGGGTCTTCAGAGGCTATTCCCAGAAAATTCAAGATATACATTTAGTTTGTCATAAAAATATCTTAAACATAAGGTATTTTAATCAAAATCGTTAGAGCCATTTTAGAGAAAATAAAAAATCTCGAAAAATGTTCCACGTAAAGGGTAATTGAAGGTGAGGGAATTTTCTTAAAAATCCTCGTGTCGCATCCTTGGGAGATACTCAACTTAAATACCAAGTTTGGTATTAAACGACTTTTCGTTTCTGATCTATTCTACAGACACACAAGGACCTTCTCTGATTCAGGGGACCCAAAACATGCATTTGCTGTGAAATCTCAATATCGAAATTTTGGGTGCATTACAATACCTTCTCTCTACACTGTAGCGAAAGTAAAAATCTTATCCGGTAACTCACCCTAAGCGAGATTCGAAATCGCAGACACGCTACCCCCACACTACTCAGGCGGGCTAGAGAAGGTATTGCAAGCTACCCAAAAATTTGATGCCGAGATTTCACCGGAAATACACATTTTTGGGTCTTTTGTATATAAAAAAAAAATTATTTTCTCTACATAGTACTAGGTACATAAGTAGATAAACTATTGCACTCCACCCAAAAATGCGATACCGAGATATCACCGGAAATACACGTTTTAAAGGCCCCTATAGGTATCCAAAATTACAAAAAGGTCCTTGTGTGTCCGTGTGCTCTTTTATCCGTGTGTCTGTGAACACGATAACCAAAAAACGAAAAATCGGTCAAATAGCAAATTTAGTATTTAAGTTTAGCATCTACCAAGGATGCAACATGAAGATTTTGAGCAAAATCCCAACTACCTTTTACATGGAAACAGTTTCTAAAACTGTTTTTCTCAAAACTGGCCCTTATCGTTTTATTAAAGTACTCTATATTAAAGATATTTACATTGCAAAAAATGTATATATCTTGAATTTTATGGGGACACTCTCTTCATTCCAGATGACTTTTGCATAACTGGTAAACTATAAGAAGTAGACAAAACTTATTACACAAAATATATAGATCTCGTTAAAATACATAATTTATGTAATATATGGGTTTTTTTTCGTGGACTTGACCAATTCCGATATATTCCTTATTATTGGTTTAAGTTTCAAAATACTTTCTCATATGGGAATTTGTCAACTTCTGGCCATACAAAACAACTAATATCAATCACGTAGCAACAGCTTATAACACATTTAACTATCGCTTTAGCGTAGTGTACTCTCTTATTTTTAATCTTACAAGGAAGTAATTAATACGAACATTTCGCTAATGCTTATCTCGATTAGCATGACGTAGATAAAAGAATAAGCTTTTTAACAATAATTTGTTACAGAGTTATAGTTGAAGTCATGTGGATGAAATAGATAAGAGTTTTAAAAATATTTCAACTGAAAATTAATTGATATTAACTATTTGAATTTATAACAAACTCATTAAAACAAATAACCCCAGTATTAATATTTTTTCTGGTTTCGTCACTGCAACTGACTGAGTGTAAATAATGCCTACATAATGGAAATTCTAACCTCTGTCTGTATCCCTACACTATCACTCCAGTACGTGTTAATCCTGGAGAGGTGGCGTGGGGTGATTTCTGATCCCACTCAGATTTTTTTGCAGGTTGTGTACAATTATTTTCAATAATTGGGGCCTGTTTCACAATGTTTATAAGATTTGTTAATTTTAAAGTAGTTTGTAATTTGTAGAAAAAAAAATCACAATGGAAGTTTGTAAAGTTGAACTTTACGAACAAACTTAAATATTTATATGTGAAATTACAAAGTTAAAGTGCTTTACTTCAGAATCAAATTGTGTGTGCGGGTTATGCTTGTGTGTTTGTTTGTGTGCGTGTGTGTGTGTGTTTGCGTGTGATGCCGGACGGAATTTCGCACTGCAGATATTGGCTTATTGTACGTCAGAACCCAGGAGGATAGGATGAGAGTAATTTCAAAGGGCGGCCGAAACCAAACGGCGGGGGAAGAGCCACCGTGAAGGGTCCATAACATATAAGAATTTCTTCATCCCGCTGCGGGGAGCGCTAGGAGCCCGCATCCCAGATCAGACCAAACTCCCTGGGTCTACAGACGACCTCCAATGCCATCCAGACGCCGAGAGCTGTATTTCCAGAGCACAGTCACCACCACGGAAAGGCGCCACCATGCCGACATTTACAACCCTAAATCAGACCGGTTGGATGACATGGAGATGAAATGAAAGGACTGGAAGTTCTGGGGCAAATGAAATGAAATGGAATTCATTTTAGGATGCTCCTTAACTATTGTAATTCTCAGCGGCCCATTTTATACACGCGAAAGACCGCTTAATTTTGCTCAGAAGCCTCTTTATCGGACTTTTATGAGCCAATAATCTACGACACGGGACCAATGACTTTACATTCCTTCCGAAGGCAGCCATACTAAGGATTTTTACTACGAGAAAAACCCATTGTCTTCCGCCAGGTTTGAACCCGCAATCTTGTGTATATGAAGTTACCATTGTAACCATTATACCACGGAGGGCGAGAGGAAGTTCTGGGGAATAAAGAACTCCCCCCCTCCCCCGGCATTTGCCCAGTGACCCGGGAAAACACCCGGAAAAAGCCGTGGGAATCGATCCCTAAACCTCCTGAATGTCAGTGCCAGACGAAATGCCTGAGCCAGGTGGCTCGGCACAGTAATTCCACAAATTTGTAATTTGTGTTTGTAAAGTAAGCAATTTATCTACAAATGTCTTAAGGTTTGTAGAGTAAACATCATGTTAGTATATGTGGTTTAAATGCGCATAGAAAAGTATACAATTAGGTACTCAGCAATATATCTGAAAGCTGCATAAAATGCTATTTAGTAGCACTTCCAGCGATTTAGAGAATAATAAAGTGCAAGGGAAGATAGAAGTCATAACCTTTATAGGCTCAGAATGAATTAAGACTTTACATCTCTTTATGAATATAATGAGAGGTTTCGGATGTTTCCTTTGCAATGAAATTGTTATTGTGGTATATGGACTTCATATTCAACATGCAACAGGCAAAAGTGGAGCCCTAACCTCAAAACAACAGATGTGTGTTGCTTTGCACTGTATGGGAATAGGCTGTCAATTTCGTGTAGTTGCAGATATGCATGGAGTTTCTAAGGCTTCAGTAAGCAGAAGTGCGCATAGAGCATGCAACAGGCAAAAGTGGAGCCCTAACCTCAAAACAACAGATGTGTGTTGCTTTGCACTGTATGGGAATAGGCTGTCAATTTCATGCAGTTGCAGATATTCATGGAGTTTCTAAGGCTTCAGTAAGCAGAAGTGCGCATAGAGTATCCCGCGTTCGTACTTACTCATGGGAATAGGCTGTCAATTTCATGCAGTTGCAGATATTCATGGAGTTTCTAAGGCTTCAGTAAGCAGAAGTGCGCATAGAGTATCCCGCGTTCGTACTTACTCAAATCTACGAACGTACGACATAATAATGCACATTTTGCAAACGACTAATCAAACATCAGTGCAGCCAATATAGTAAAATGCGGGATTTTGCAATTGCGTGTTGTTAATATCTCTGAATTTCCAAATATGATTAAATAGTTTCATATATTGTATTTCAGATTAAATACGCACATAAAACTTATTGAATGTGCTAGACGGAGTACGATACGATGTGGTTCTTAGCGTCCCATTCTATACTGGGCGTGAAAGACCGCTTAATTTTGCTCAGAGGCCTCTATATCAGGCTTAAGGTTCCTTTACGTGCCGTAAATCTACGATACGGGACCAACGGCTTTACTTCCTTTCCGAAGGAAGACATGCTAAGGATTTTTACGCCCGGGTCCTCCCCCGGGTTTGAACCCGCATCCTTGGGTATATAAAGTTAGCATGGTTGTAGCCATTACGCCACAGAGGACGACTTTCACCAGGATATTTTGTGCCTTCTTTAGTTTTTGTGTCTTTTCTTAATTTATTCTGTGTAGGTCAGTTTTCGTTTACTGTTGTAAAGAGTTACGAACAGCGTTTATTGTGAAGGGAAGTTGCGTCACTAAAGCTCTCTACGCTACCATACTTCAATTATTTGAGTTCCCTATCACAAAAATACTGAGATTGCGACTTTACGAGACGCAACTGAATACAAACTTTAGAAAGATACGATACAACTCATTGTTCGAGAGTCCAGTGCAAAAGGCAATAATAAACTCACTCCCTAGTATTGAAATCAAGCGCGGACAAACGACTGGCGGCAAAGACCGAATAAATTTGAAGACCCATATAAGGTACACAAATGCCAATTGTATAGGGTTACTAATATATGTGATACAAGTGCGTTAAAGTGCATCATTGGAGAACGAAGTGCAACAATTTATACTTTCGAGAAAGCGATGTATAACAATTCTAAGATACAATTACTATTAACATGTGTTGTCATATACTTTTCAGAAACCCCGAGTATTAAGTTATAAAGTATCCAGTTGAAATTTGCATGGAAATAGAATATGCATTGGATCTGCCCAATAGAAAAAAATCTGATGTGTTACACTCACATTACATTCTCTAGCTGCTCTACAAAACTTTGTACACAATGTATTCTTCTTTGTACACAATGCTAATGAAGATAAATGTTAGCAGAATGTTATTACTTAATTCCTTATAAGTATAAGGGAATAAGGGAATGCACTATGCTAAAATTATTGTCAAATGTTTTAAAAGCTATCATTATGCGATTGTCATTGCAAATCACTTCTTTGCTTGGTCGGGAGTAGAACAAAAGAAAAATAGACACTTCCTGTGTGAGAAAAGTTTAAATACTTTCAATTGAAACCAATAAAAAGGAATATCTGAAAACGATTACCTCCACAACAAAAAGGACAAAAATTGTGTTTTGTCATGAGGTACATTTTTTGTGTAGTACGTTTTTTTCTATCTCTTACGGTTTAGCAGTTAAGCAAAATCCAGCAAAATTCATCCAGAATAAAGAGGCCTTCATTGGATATTCCCAAAAAAATTCAGATATACATTTTATTTCAGACCTAAATAGATTTAATATACAGGATTTTTAATCAAAATCGTTAGTCATTTTTAAGAAAATCAAAATTTTCGGAATTTTTTCCATGTAAGGGGTAGTTTGTGGTGGGGGGATATTTTTTTTGAAAATCTTCGTGTCGCATCCTTGGAAGATACTAAACCTAAATACAAAATTTGGTATTTAACGGTGTTTTTGTTTTGGGGCTATGCTGTCCACAAAAATACACACACACACACATGGACCTTTTTTTTTTAAAATGCTTTTTTCGGACTCAGGGGACCCAAAACATATATTTCCGGTGAAATCTCGGTATCGAATTTTTGGGTGCATTACAATACCTTCTCTATCCCTATGTACATTGTACATTTGGGGCTAGAGAAAGTAAAAATGAAATGGAGTTTTATTTATGGACGCTCTTTAACTGCTGTGGTTCTCGGTGTCCCATTCTATACTGGGCGTGAAGGACAGCTTAATTTTGCCCAGAGGCCTCTTTATCAGGCTTGAGGTTCTTTTACGTGCCGTAAATCTGCAACATGGGATCAACGGCTTTACTTCCCTTTTAAAGGAAGTCATGCTAACTGTTTTTACGCCCCAAAAAGCCATCGTCCTACGCCGGGGTCAGTGCAATGGTGAGCTCTAGTGTGACTTTCATTGGTGTTTGACCTTCATATATGCAAATGGCGTGTTATTTATGGACGCTCTTTAACTACTGTGGTTCTCAGCGTTCCATTCTATATTGGACGTGAAAGACCAATTAATTTTGCTAAGAGGGCTTTCTATCAGGCTTGAGGTTCTTTTACGTGCCGCAAATCTATGACATGGGACCAACGATTTTACTTCCCTTCCGAAGAAAGCCATGCTAAGGATTTTTACACCCAGGTTTGAACCCGCGACCTTGGGTATATGAAGTTAGCATGGTAACCTTCATAGCTTCAGTGCGGACAACACGATAGCTTATCACATTCTACAATGCAGGGTGATCATAAAGTTTAGATCCATTTTGTAGAAATAACATACGGCGGGCATGAAATTAATAAGGCGATTCAACAAGGCCGGCATTACATTGTAAAATATCTGTCCAAGAGATTTTCTATAAAACATATCTTTATAAAACATTTAACAATGTAATAGTTGTCTTTTTATAAAAGCTTTCTGTGATAAAATGTCTGTAATAAAGTGTATGGATAATTGGCTACCCTTTATAAAACATTATTGGCTACTGAAATAACATGGCGTAAAATAAAAAGACTGAATTATTAATGCAGTCTAAATGTTAATTCTCAAATACGAGAGGCTTTCAATAAGTTCCTAGAAAAAGATAGAAAAACAAATTAGTTATGGTATTTTTTGTTTGTTTTATTAGTTTTCAACATAATCTCCTATAAGCTTAATACACTTTTCCCAACTTTCTCCAGCTGTTTTACGCCTTCCAAAAAGAAGGACTTCGGAAATCCACAAAATAGACATCTGTTTGGGAGACATCTTCGTTAGACGTGAATCATTTTCCTCTGAGCCACTTTTTCAAGTTTGGAAATATAAAAATGTCACTGGGACCAAATTTGGTGAATACGGTGAATTTTGTAGTAATTCAAAACTTAAGTCTTCAATTTTCCCGCCCTTAAGTTTTGATGGAAAAGAGTCTGTTTCTTTGTCAGATGAGAGCGTTTTTTTTTTTTTTTTCTTGATTTCTCCGTTCAACCGCTGCAATAATACTTCATAATATTCTCCCTTTATCGTTCTTCCTTTCTGCAAGTATTTAATGCAGATAATTTCGCTTGCATCCTAAAAAACCGAGGCATCCCAAAAAAGCCTTGTCTGCAGATTTCACCACTTTTGCCTTTAAAAGCCCACTGTTCGACTGTACTTTTTTGTCTGGAATGTAGCAGTGTATCCAAGTTTCATCCACAGTTATGTATTGTCGCAGAAACTCGTCAGTATTTCGACGGAAAAGTGCCAAACCAGCTTCCGAATCAATCACACGATTGCGTTTATTATCTATTGAGAGCAAATGCGGCACTCATCTTGCCGAGGCCTATGTCAGACCTAAATTTTTGTACAAAATTGAGAACACTGTATCTTGTGATATGCCTGTGGCCTGTACTATTTTGCGAAACATAAAACTATATCCTGGATTTTGTCAATAATTTCGGAGGAAGTCGCTTCTATTGGATCCGGAATGATGTTCATCATTTGTGGATGTACGGCTACGTTTAAATTTATTTATCGAATTGTAAATTGTTGCAAACGCAGGAGCATATGTGTCACGAACTTCATCCAACTCGGCTTTTATCTCTTTTGGTGTTAAGCCTTTTAAAAATAAGTGTTTAATCATCACACGAAACTCATTTTTTCCCCCATCTTTCTAAATAAGCAGAAGAGTGTTTATTCAAACGCCTATGGCAACAAAACCACGTGATGGATATAGCTGAAACTTTAACTGCCATCTAGTAAGACACGACAGTTACTAAATACAAACTCATTTCCATGCTACGAGTGTAATTTCTGTGATTTTCTAAGGACTTATTGAACACCCCTCGTATAAAACTAAGAATTCATGTACAATACAATGCACTACGGATTACAAAAACCGAAATAAAAGACAAGCGACATACAAAAGAATTGTAGAAGCTTATGCGCTGTCCAGGAAGGCTACACATCACTGGATATCACGAAACAGCGGATTGTGAAGCCAGTATTTGTCGGAGAAAATGAACATGAGTGCACTTTAGGTTATAATCTTAGTTCTATTATCAGCCAAGGTCTTGGGTTCAAACCCGGCGTAAAAATCCTTCGGAAGGGAAGTAAAGCCGTGGGTCCCGTGTCGTAGATTTACAGTACATAAAAGAACCTCAAGCCTGATAGAGAGGCCTCTGAGCAAAATTAAGCGGTCTTTCACGTCCAGTATAGAATGGGACGCTGAGAACCACAGCAGTTACAGAGCGTCCATAAATAAAACGCCATTTCACTTTTTCTTAGCTCTATCATATAATTCTTCAGTGATTGCAATCAAATAAATGTTTTTCATTTCTTGCAGATACCACTTAATCACAGCGTATGTTGGAAACAAGCACTTGCGATTAAACATTTAAGACCACCTTTCTCAGGATTGCTATAGTAAATATTTATTAAGAGTGCCTGGAATATTAGCTAATTTCTTATAACTCAACGTGTTAATTGGCATTTCGTTTTTTTTTTGTTTTTTTTTTTTTCTTTTTTCTTTTTCCTGTTTTTACGCACAGCTTAATTTGTAACTACATATCTCTTGATGCTGTTGCTCAGCTGTGACCAAACATATGTAGTCTAATGTTTTACTGATGCCATAATTGAATGTTTTATAAACGTAAGCTTTTATAATTATTACTAAACTTATTTGACACAAAGTTTGACATAGTTATTTTGCAGTGTAATGCCGACCTTAGTTACTTGAAAGCACTGTACCCTTTGTTCGTCAGCATGTGAATGTAATTGTTGCATATGCTGCTCGAGTGTGGTTCCTGAGCTCTTGTAGATCTCGTTGCAATTAGACATGAGCACTGTAAACATGATGCGCAGTGACAGGATCTGATGCTGGACTCGGCCGCCAAGTTAGCAAGTGCGTAGCAAGCATCAGTCTGTTCCAAGGTTAGCGGAATTTCCGCTAAATTTGACGGATTTTACACATAATCAACCGGTACAATTTCACACGTAGCGGTCAGAGGATTTTTAACCGATTTATGGACTGTTGTCAAAACCATATTCTTCTGTTTTATTCAGTGCTTCAACTATATAATTAGAAGCCAGAATTAGTCTGTAGGACAGCAAATTAACCTTCCCACTTCCTAATTCAATCATGGAATGTGCACATTGTGTAATATGAAAAAAATGTGACTTCGTGCTCTGCGAGGTATGTGTTTATATGTAATGAAGTAAACATGTACACCTGATAATACACTATGTACATATACGTGTAGAGAAAGTAAAAACGATGTGTTCCATTCACATAACTTCCTCTAACTGCTCCACAAACAAAATTTTCTTTAAAAATCTGATGTGTTCCTTTCACTTGACTTTTCTCCACATCTCTGTAACAAATTATTATTAATAAGCTTATTCTTGTATCTACTTCATGCTAATCGAGATAAAGTAGGCAGAAATTGTTTATTACTTGTTTCCTTGTACGTAGAAAGGAAATACGGCAGTGCCCTAGGCCAAAGTGACAATCAATGCTCTTTTGTTTTAAAAGCGGGTTGCTATGTGATTGAAATTTCTTTGTTTGTATGGCCAGTAGTGGACAATTTCCCGTATAAGAAAATTATAAGTATTTTAAAGTTGTAACCAATAACAAGGAATATTACTGAAATGGTCAGCTGTGCCATAAAAAAAAACAAAAAAAAAAAAAAACATATGAGATAAATTATATGTTTTAACGGGATCTATATTTTTGTGTAGTAAGTTTTTGTCTATTTCTTACGATTTACCAGTAATGCAAAATTCATCCAGAATAAAGATCTCTTCTCTCTCTCTCTCTCTCTCAGAAAATTCAAGATATGCATTTTATTTCTCAATTTCTCTTTAATATCGATGTTTTAATCAAAATGTTAGAGCAACTTTTTAGGAAATAAAAAATGTCTAATATTTTTCCATATAAAGTATAGTTGGGAGTGGGGGATTTTTGTTGAAAATCTTCGTGTCGCATCCTTGTGAGATACTAAACTTAAGTACCAAGTTTGGTATTTAACGGACTTTTCGTTATGCTGTCCATTGATGTTTTCCAAAAATGTATTTTTGTATTCAGGGGTCTCAAAACATGTATTTCTGGTGAACAAGTAGGTACATAATTATCCTTTCCGCTGCTTGCAAAATTTCTCGTAATTCTGCCCAATACATTTCTAAGTCATTCAAACAATCCGCTTTGTCTTAAAAAATGGCTGATTTCTATTTACGTTACTTTCTTTATCTGTTTTGCAAACAAATATTTTTATAAGAGAGTATTGTTTTATCTACTTCATCCTAATCAAGATACATTACCAGAAATAGTCTTATTACTTAGTTTCTTACAAATAGGAGAGAAGCAAGGGAATACCTAGGCTAAACGGATAGTTCAAATCTGTATAAACTGTCGTTATATGATTGTTATTGAAATTCGGGTCTCGTTCCATGGCCAGGAGTAAAACAAAAGAGATATGAAACGGACGAGGATTTCCAGTATGAGAAAAGTTTAAGCATTTTAAAATTGAAAACAATAACAAGTAATATCTCGAAATCGTTCGATCTACAAGGAAGCAAGTAATATGACCATTTTTGTTAATATTTATCTCGATTAGAATGAAATAGAAATCTAAGCTTTTGTAATAACAATTGAATTGCTGTTTTCAACAAGCCGTGTATAGGACAAGAGTTGGATACGTAAATTCAGATTGAAAAATTCAATACCAAAGCAAAGATTGAACCATGGACTTCTCGGTATCAGCCGGTCGCTCTAACCACTGAGCTACTGAGAATTTTTCAGTCCGACTTATCCAACTCTCGCCTACACACGGGTTGTGTTAAAAAAAAAAAAACACAACAACAACACTAATTTGAGATCACCTAATGGTTTACCGGGAAACATGAGAGTCAGTTGAGGAATTTAGTGCTCAGTGATTAGAGAGACTGGCTAGAGACCAGGAAATCGATAGTTCAAATCCCGGCTATGGCATTGAATTTTTCAGTGTGACTCTACCTATCCAACTTTTGTAAGAATATTTTGTTGCAGAATAGGTGAAGAAAGTAATGCGAATGCAACACATCAAGTTTCTTGAGAGAGGTCCATGTGTGTTTGCCTATGTCACTGCTTCCACGCGCGCGCGCGTGTGTCAGTAAGTATGTGTATATAAACACATCATTGGCGAAAATGATTTCATTACATTTGTTTTATATGTTCAAGGGAAATAAGGGAGCACAATAGCTTAAAGCGATAGTCTACTTTTTAACAGCTGGTCGGTAAGTGATAAAACTGAAATTCCGTTCTATTTTAATGGACAGAATGGGGAAAAAGGGAAAGAAAGAAAAAAAGAAAGATCAACTAATGACGACTTCTGATAATAGAAATGTATAGGTATTTGAAAATATTAAACAATAACTAGGAATATCTTGGAAATGGTTAACAATGCAGTTAATATAAATTCTCTGTTTTAACGAGCGCTAAATTTGTTGTGAGGTAAGATTTTGTGTAGGTATATCTTACGGTTTACCAGTTATGTAAAAGTAATTTAAATACCTTAAACATAAGACAGTTTAATAAAAATGTTAAACCTATTTTGAGTAAATAAAAAATAACGAACTTTTTCTATGTAAGGCTAGTTTGAGATGGGGGAAATTTTTTTAAAATCTTCATGTCGCATCCTTTAACATAAATACAAAGCTTTTTAGTTTTGAACTATGCTGTTCACATAATATATAAACGCGCGCACACACACGCACACACACACACACTCTCTCTCTCTCTCCATCTGTATATGTGTGTGTGAGAGAGAGAGAGAGAGAGAGTGAGAGAGAAAGAGAGAAAAAGAGGCAGATACAGATACACAGAACCTTTTCCTGAATATGCTTTTATTCAGAGGGTCTCAAAACTGGTATTTCCTGTGAAATCTCGTGAATAAACTGCTACCTTTATTTGCTATAACTAAGCACCAGAGAAAAGTAAAACTGAAAAAAACAAAGAAACAAAACAAAATTCATTTTCTTCACATTATTGCCAAATTGCAAATTGACTTAAGTGTCATTAGCATATAAATAGTATATAAACGTATAACTTGAAGATGAAATTCGCTTTTTCATTCATGACATCACAATATGAGCGTCGACAACAGATAATTTAGTGTCAATGCGATTAAAATGAAGATGATATAATTATCGACGATGCAGTAATGCGTTTTAAATTGTTGCAAACTGCTGCATTATCTTCAGTTTGTAAACACTAATTATAATATTTTTTTCATACACAAAAGGAAACAGCTCGTAACTTAAAAGTTTCAAATATCCTCGAAAAACACAATAACAAGAAAACGATGATTTTCAAATAAAATAATTAACTTCTCACTAAATAATTCTATTTACTTCTTTTCTATTTCTATGCAGTAAAATAGAGTCCTCCCCTCTTGAAACCCGTTATGTAAACATGAAAGGTTGGAGATTGCACAAGGTTTGGCGATAGTGTTCATGTTCATGTTAGTGAAATTCTTTTTGAATGGCCGCATTTATTATCCTGGCAACAAACTTACGTGTTCATGTTGCATTTGCATTAACGCTTCTGAATGGACCCTTAAAACACTTCCGTTCTCTATGTTCCGAGAGAACACCTGTTTGAGCACCTGTTTTTGAAACCCTCAAGAAGAACTGTCCCTCGTGCGCCGGCCAATGGACCTATAACTTTTAAACTTTTTGATCATAAAGTAGCGCACAATAGCTGTATTATCCATAGTCACCTCCTCAGGTTGAGAAATATGATTCTGAAAGCTAACAATGGGGTCGATGATGTATCCCGCCTGTCGTCCCCATTCGAGGCCACGCCATGGTCCTTCTTACACAGTTGGTAGCCGTTTTCTCTCAAGGCTTCAGCAGTGATTGATCTCGCTTTGTGGTGACGTGTATTTCTTAGCACTCGTGTCTAGAACATGAGAAATCTTTCTATTTCTTTGCGGCGGCGCCGACAAAGCATTCTAGGTCCTACCTGACACGGTTCTTACTGCGGAATATTTGCCGTCGTCGCCTTAAATCCCTCAGGTGATACACAGAACAATAGTTCTCCAAGATCACGAACCCAAGTATTGGTGGTATGTATTGTCAGAATAGTTCTACTCCTTTACTCGTTTTCTCAGTTCTTTTCGCTTTCCTTCCAGGGGTCGTAACACAGGAAGTATCAGATTGTCAGATGGAGACTCTCAGTTGACAATTTGCATACGTTTATTTTAGTTTTGTTCTTATTGTTCTTTCTCTTTCTCTTCCTCCAAGGATTAAGGTTTTGGTGGTTCGTTCTGCTCCAGTTATTACGCTCCTGTATTCGTCTCTTTCATGGACGTCCGGGTCGTTTTCCCCCTCCCTTCCGTAGTAATACAAATGATAATTCTGCGTGACGACTATGTTAATTCGGGGAAATCCTAAATGAAGTATTAACTTGTGGTAGACGTTACACAAGGTCATGTTCTATAGAGATCGCGAGTTCAAATCCCGCTTAAGGCCCCGGTCCCCATGGCCACGCTCGCTAAAGCGTCTCGCTTTGGTGCTTCGTGGGCAGGGGATCGTGGGCTCGAGTCCCGCCTTGGGCATGGGTGTTATATGTTTGTGCAATGTGTATATGTTTGTAAAAGAAACAGTAAAACCAGTAATCAGTAAAACCTACGGGGGGAAATGTAAATAGGGATACAGTACCGGTGTCCTGATCAGACTCCGTTACTGTTAAAAAAAAAAAAAAAAAAAAAAAAAAAAAAAAAAAAAAAAACTTATGGGGGGGGGGGAAGGAGAAAGTCCAATATAGATACTCATTTTTCAAGAGTATTCATTACCCCAAAAATGATTAAAATTTCTTCGTACAACGCCAACATATAACAAGCTGTAACTGTTAACATCCACATAGGATTTCCTTTGTGAACGCTATATATTGTAGTGTTTTAAGGATGTTATTATAATTCATTGTAATCATTTCTTTTCATTGTACTGGCTGTTTATATATTGTGTTCTAATGACTTGTATCGCTTGCATTATTTTTTAACGTTACGTTAGAATGACTCGTATTATATTGTACTGTAAACAATTCTTGCACAGTTCTGATTTTGTAGTTAAGCGTCAAGAAATAAATAATTATACAAATAAAACACGTAACTATGCACGGATTTTATGGAAAAAAAAAGTCTAATGTGTTCCATTTACATGTCCTTCACGATGTTTTGCAAACATACTATTTTACAAGGTATTATTCTATTTACATCATACTAATTGAGATAAACTTTGGCAGAAGTGTATTATTACTTAGTTCCTTACAAGTAGAAGAGAAATAAGGGAATACCTAGGCTAACGCTACAGTTAAATCCTTTAAAAGCTGTTGCTATGCAATTTCCATTGAAATTCGCTTCTCTTTCGATGGCCAACAGTAAAACAAAAGATATAAGAAACGGATTGAGCTTCTCCGCTCGAGAAAAGTTTAAGTATTTTAAAACTGAAACAAATAATAGGGAATATCTCTAAAATGGTTAGCTCTATAAACGAAAAAAGAAATGTGCGTGACATAAATTCTGTGTCTTAACGATATCTACATTTTTATGCAGTAACGTTTTGTCTCTTACGGTTTGCCGGTTATACAAAAGTCATCAGTATGAAGAGGGCATCAGGGGCTATTCCCGAGAAATTAAGGAAATACATTTTATTTGACACGTAAACATCTTTAATATAGGGCAATTTAGTAAAAACCGTTAGAGCCATGTTTTAAAAAATCTAAACTTTCTAAAAGTGGTCCACGTAAAGTGTAGTTTGGGGTTGGGAGTTTCTCGGAAAATCTTCGTGTCGCATCCTTGGAAGATATTAAACTTCAACGCCAAATTTGGTATTTAACCGACTTTTTGTTTTTCATTCTGTCCATTCTGTCCATAGACTGGCACACACATACACACACGCTGATTTTTTCTAAAATTATTTTTAAATGCAGGGGTCCCCAAACATGTACTTATGGTTAAATGTCTGTATCGAATTTTTGGGTGAAATATAATACCTTCTACGATGTACGTACGTGCTCGAGCAAGCAAAAATGAAACGCAATGATACCGGTAAATAAAACAGGCAGATCAAATAAGACATAAGTAATCTTCAAAGCAAGCATGTCAAATACAGTCTATTCGCATTCTTTTCGGTTAGCATGTGAGAAAGGGGATGGAAGCCCGGGTCTGCATCAAGCGGTACCCTTCCCCCTACAAGCCCTAAACGAAGAGAAACGAATGGACTAGATGTGAACTACACAAATATCCACGAAATTATTGTGAAAGCAATGTCTCTCAAACAAACATTGTAGCTGGCATCCGGAGAAACACTCTTTTGAAGTCGGTACTTCACTAGCGCTCGCCATAAATTATAGAATCGTCAAGCCGAGTTACAATTCTCCAAGGCATTCTATAGGTATCGATTCTGAGATACATTCGTGCTATTGTCTCCGATACTCTTCTATTTTCTCTTCTTCCTCTACAATAGTATTTTCCCTATTTAAACGTTGCCGCCATTTATCTCCACATTACTCTGTTGTTCCAAGCACCTTCCCGTAGATTTCGCTCTTCCATACATTATCCCATGATAGTGCTGGTACTCCCCTCTTCCTTCTTCTAATTAGCCGACATCTTAAAATTATTCTTGGCCATCTTGTTTCTATATTTCTATTTGCAAGCCCATATCAGGTAAACACATGTTCTGTTTTCTAAGGTTTTTGTAATCGAACAAGTCAAGTCATGCTTCTCCATACTTTTCATTGTTGACTCTCTTCTCTCCTGTTAACTGTAGATATCTTCGTATATAATTCAATTATGTTTACTCTACGAGACTAAAAACATGAGTGGCATTGGTTCGATACCAGAGATTTGTGGCAAACAAAAATGCGTCTGCGTGGCTTTTCTCCGTATTCTCCGGTTTCCCCGCCCTTCTTTTCCACTACTTACTCCATTATCACATTTCCTTTCAAAACATTTCACCGTCATTTCATATCTTCTTCCTCATTCTCATACCAGTCATCAGGCTGATCACTCATCCCGGCTTCTCTCTCTGATCCAGATTCCGTTTGCTTCTCAACAGGTATCTCACTCAAGGCGCTTGCTTCTAAGTACTGGAGGATGTTCTTCTTACGAAGACGATAAATAGCGAAAGAAGAGAAAGGAAGACTAAGTACTTTCAATTCCTTACGGTAATCTTAAATGCTGCTTTTATCCGTTAAGGTGATACATCAGTGAAATTTGACCAAAAAGTATGAAAATTAAAAAATATATATATATATATATATATACACACACACACACACACACACACACACACACACACACACACACACACATATTTGTTCACAATACAATTACATGAATTCTAGACTTTAAGAAGATATATCTTTTTCGCACTTGACACACTTTAGCTACCAATTATTAGAAGCTATAAATATGTAGGCGTATGCTTATTAACAGGTACGTCCAATTTTATAACCTTGTTTTCTCGCAAACATTTTCCAATACTTTTCCATACCCGAAATGCTCCACAGGGAGCAACTTTTATAAATTGTTTTACAATTTTTATACTTCCTCTCAAAAGTACATTAAAGAAAAGGATCATACACTTTTTCGTAATAATGCTCCAATCTTGATAAATAAATTAATACGTTTAAAACAAGAGTTTGGAGAGTACAAAGGTAACAAGTTTTCTACAATCATTAGAGTTAATGTAAAAATACGATATGATATATCTATTTGTAAACCCATTTACAGTAAAACTTGAATTCTTATGTGAATATTTTTAAAAATGCATCACGAGGTACATTTTTATTAGAACAACGAATTTAGACAAATAAAATTATTATTTAAATAACTATTTAAGCTAGGATTTTGTTGCATAGAAAACATTATCACTATTATTGTGTTTAATAGCTGGTATGAATTTCAATAAGATATCTTATGTACTGTGAAGTTTCCAGAATTCAAAGAGGCATTACCTTAACTGCACTTCTCAGTATGATGTCCGCATCCTTTAGGAAATACTTCGGCGTTATGTAGAGTTAAATAGTTTGAAAGAAGTATATTAAAGTGGGACTTATGGAGCTGTTCATAATAATGGTTTTCATTGGACTGTAAAAGTGGCTAGCATATTACATTTCAGGTTTATTCTGGACGCTATACAATGTAGGTACGGGCTTGAAGAAAATTTCATCAGAAAAGCTCTCGCCTAATTTGCAAATATTCTCATGTAATTGTAAATATTTTCTATTACGACAAAATTAGGTAATAGAGATTTCTTTATGGAATTACCCTCTTCTATGCGTGCTATATCCAATTATGTATCTGGATTTATTAGGCCTATTTCTTCAGGTAGCGTACGTCAATATTTAATAGCTGAATTGTTGATAAATTAGTATTGGCTAACCCCCCCCCCCAAACGGTTAAGGGGAGACGAGAGACCGAAATTAAGCAAAAGTGTATCATTCTATTGCAGATAAGCTCAATAAAATATGTACAATAGTGTCTTACACATGAATCACTTATTTTGGAAACAATATAAGTCACTTTTTTGCTTTTGAATGCATATGAAATCTCTTTTCTGGCAGCAGTCTCAATGTTTAAGACAGAAATAACATTAGCCAGAGCTTTCATCCAGGATTTATAAACGTGTTTAAATATTATTTAATGCAGATACCACATTAGTCAGTGACTTATATTGGTTCTACACTCCAATAAATGTATTAAAGTCAATTGGTAAATCTGCTAACATCTATTTATTTGGCGGATTTATACGCCATTGTATCCATTCTGTGAGTTATCAATGTTGTTTTCACTATAAATTGGTACAGTAATGAAGCTACTGTCATTGCAAAGGATTTCAATAATGACATATTATTTCATAATTTTTTTCATAAGAAATGATTTGATAACAATATTACCAAGCTTATCAGCAGAATCATGGAACGCCTTCCAATAAAGAAAAAAGCAATAGATGATATTTTCAAACTGAGGGAGTAAATGCCTCAAGAGGAAGAAGTGACACAGTTCTATGAAAAGATATTCAAATGGTCAACATATGACTGAAATAAAACACAAGACTTAAGAAAGAGATACTTTGTTTACATTTTAAAAGTACTCATTTAATTTCTTTAATAATTAATATTTTGCGGATTATCTGATAAAAGTATAGCAATAATCTTTTGTAATTAACAATTTAAAGAACAGCAATTTCTTGAAGATAAAAGAAAGTGTTAAGCTATTAGCTGAAAAGTGTTTTATTTAAAACAACTAATGTGTTACACTCACGAGACGTTTTCTACCTGCTCTACAAGCTTCTTACAAAAGATTATTCTTCTTTCTACGTAATATTAATCGAGATAAACATTAGCAGAATACTCTTATTACTTATAAGTAGAAGGGAACTAGGCTAAAGTAATAGCCAAATGTTTTAAAAGCTATCATTATGCGATTGTCATTATAAATCGCTTCTTTGCTTGGCCTGGAGTAGAACAAAAGAAAAACGGACACTTCCTGTCTCGCACCTTATAAAATCTTACGGAAATGGTTATTTCTACAACAAAAACGTAAAGGACATAAATTGTGTGTTTTGACGAGATCTACATTTTTGTTTAGTAAGTTTTTATCTATCTCTTACAGTTTAGCAATTAAGCAAAAATTTGGCAAAATTTACCCATAATAGAGGTCTTCAGAGGCTATTCCCAGAAAATTTAAGATATACATTTGATTTGGGATGTAAATAGCTTTAACATATGGGAATTTAATCAAAATCGTTAGAGCCATTTTTTAGAAAATAAAATGTTTCTAAAAATTTTCCATGTAAAGGATAGTTTGTGGTGGGGGGATTTTCTTGAAAATCTTCGTGTCGCATCCTTGGGAGATACTAAAACTTAATACCAAGTTTGATATTTAACGTTCTTTTCGTTTTTGAGCTATGCTGTCCACAGGCACACACACACACACGCGCGTGCGCACACACACACACACACACGCGCGCGCGCACACACACATAGACCGTTTTCTCAAAATGCTTTTTTCAGACCCAGGGGAACCCAAAACATAAATTTCTAATGAAATCTCAACATCGAATTTTGGGTGCAATACAATACCTTCTTTATCCACTATGTAAATTGTACATGCGGGCTAGAGAAAGTAAAAAGAAGACAAAACGATTTTGATTGAAAGAAAAGGCAATTTATACACATTCTTTGATCTATGTGCAATGCCAGATCAATCCAGATGTGATGCAAATTTAATAAACTTGCCATGCTGAATCCTATAAAGATCTCTATGTAATTAAGTTGTTTTTTTGTCTACCCTGAAAACTTCGTATTCTTTGACTTAAGTAATTTCTGAAATAGGCTATTCATATACAACATATCTTTAGTGTATTTACCTCGTCGCTTCGGCAGTTGGTTGCTCTCTCTCTTACAATTGCACACTCGGAACTCACAGCGCAACTAAATTAATGGACCTCTTTTTATACCCGTCAATCACGTGGCAAGAAACTTCAGGAAATATAGTCATTATTGAGCGAGTAGGTATCTACACGCAGGTATCACAAAGTGACACAGAATGGGAGCTTTGATGTACAGTGGCCATCGACCGCATACATACTTATTTATTCAAGCAGTTGTGATGTTGATAGTGGAACTATGAAAGAAAGACGACCATGGAAGTCAACTCTCAGCCACAAACGTCCGAAAGCAAACCATTCACGCACGTGTGGCGATTACAGGCCGGCAAGACAGCCGCGTAATTACAATAGTGAACTGAAAAGTAATTAAAAAAAAAAAAAAACTTAAAAAAACACTAATGTGTTCCTTTCACGTGACTTTCTTTATCTGTTTTGCAAACAAACTATTGTTACAAAAGATTATTCATTTATTTACCACTACATAAGGCTAATCAAGAATAATATTACTAGAAATAGCCGTATTACTTATTTCCTTGTAAGATTAAGAGAAATCAGGGAATAAACCAGACTAAGGTGACAGTCAATTCTTTTAAAAGCTGTAGATGTGCGACTGATATGAAACTTCTCTTTCAATAGCCAGGAGTAAAACAAAAGAAATATGGAACGGATGAGGGCTTCCCATTTGAGAAAAGTTTTAAGCATTTCAAAATTGAAACCAATAACAGGGAATATCTCTGAAATGGTTAGCTTTAGAAAAAACATGTATATCATAAATGGTGTGTTTCAAAGAGAGCTACATTTTTACTTTCTCTATACGTACTATGTACATAGTGTATAGAGAGGGTGTTGCACTCCACCCAAAAATTCGGTACCGAGATTTCAACAGAAATGTATGTTTTAGGGTCCCCTTAATCTAAAAAAAGCATTTTCGGAAAAAGGTCCGTGTGTGTGAGTGGGTGTGTGTCCGTGTGTCTGTGAAAACGATAACTCAAAAACGAAAAGCGGTAAAACACCAAACTTGGTAATTAAATGTAGTATCTTCTAGGGATGCAACATGAAGATTTTGATAACAATCCCCCCACCCCCAACTACCCTTTACATGAAAAATTTTTCGAAAATTTTGATTTTCTCAAAAATGGGTCTAACGATTTTGATTAAAATGTGTATTAAAGCTATTTACCTGACAAATAAAATACATATTTTGACTTTTCTGGGAATAGTCTCTGAAGAGTACTTTATTCTGGATGAATTTTACGAAATGTTGAATAATTGCTAAACCGTAAGAGATGGACCAAAACTTACTACACGAAACATTTAGAGCACGTTAAAACACAGTTTATGTTATACACATTTTTTTCGTGGAGTTCATCGTTTTTGAGACATTCCTTGTTTTTCGTTTTTGCTTTGAAAAACTTTTTTCATACAGGAATTTGTCAACTGCTGTCCATACAAACAAAGGAACTTCCGTGACATAGCAACCAGCTTTTGACTATCACTTTAACCTATAGTACTCCCTTATTTCGCCTCTACTTACAAGGAAGCAAATAATAAGACTATTTCTGCAAATTTTTTTTCTGATCAGCATGAAGTAAATAGAAGTATAAGCTTTTTAAGAATAATTTGCTGCAGAGATGTAGAGAAAGTCATGTGAATTGTACACATCAGATTTTTTAAGTGACGTTCTTGCAGTTTGATATTATGCAACATATATCCAAAATGAAGAGACCTTCAGAGGCTATTCCCACAAAATTCAGGACATACATTCATTTGCCACGTAAAAATCTTTAATATACGATATTTTAATCAAAATCGTTGGAGCCATTTTTTAGAAAATCGTAAAATTCGAAAAACTTTCCATGTAAAGGATAGTTTGGGCGGGGGTTTTCTTGAACATCTTCGTGTCGCACCTTTGGAACTTAACTTTAACACCAAGTTTGGTATTTAACCGTCTTTTCATCTTTTACTTATGTTGTCCACATACAGACGGACAACACACACACACACACACACACACACACACACACACACACATTCATACATACAAGGACCTTTATCTAATTTTTTTTTCATTCTAGGGTCCTCAAAACATCTACATGTATCGAATTTTTGTGTGGAGTGTAACTTCTCTTCCTACTATGCACATTGAACATGTGGCTAAAGAAAGTAAAACATATTAACTGAATGACTGATGTATCGTTGTAATTTTGAGACACTTCCTGTGTTTATTATCTAACCTTTTCAATTGATACAACCTCCCAACTTTCGTTGGTGATATTCTCGGCCAGTTGATTGTACTTTTGGTTCCTTTGGGATGAACTGAGGCTGATCATGGGTATATTCTGGTAGGAATACCTACCACGATTAATCGCATCTAATAGTCGCCGCTGTTTACGTTTAATTTGTCAGAAGAGGCTATTTGCTGTTATTTGTAAATAATTTCACACTGTTATTTTATGTCTTTGTTTACTTTTACATACATATATAGGATGTTTCTAAATTAGACCGACAAAACTTGACAGTAGATAGATAACCTTATGTGAATCATATTTTGTCAAGTAACCTTTGGGCTGTGACTCTTCGTTTCAATGCAAGATGGATATTATTAATGAAGGAATTGGAGAAAACAGAGTACACTCGTGTCATTCCAAGAGGCGTTTTTTATTACTAGTATCACTAGGTGTGTTTACTTCCAGAGCATTCGGTAATGTTTACAGCATGTTTGTTTACTTCCCAGTCTGCCCCTTCTAACTATTACTCTACGTACTGCTTTAGTTGTAATGCGTCTTTCATTGTGAACAGCACAGTGACGTTTGGGAAGTACGGCAGACATGGAACGTTACACACGGCATGAATTGGGGGACATGCATTTGGTATACGGTGAAGCATTAATATGTGGTTTGGTGCAGACGCTTTACCGGGAAAGATTTCCAAACCGCCAGTGTCCTTACCATACGACACTGACCAGTATTCATCAGGGGCTAAGCGAATGGGGGTCATTACACAGACGAGCAGATAGGCAAGGACGGAGGCGTGTTGTGCGAACACCTGAACTCGAGGAAGCCGAGCTGCAGTGGGTAGCGAATAATCCTTCGCTGAGTACTCGAGAGATCGCACGACTTTCATACTGGCCATGTCACGATCTGGAGAATTTTACAGGAAATGCTATTGCATCCATATCATCTCGAGAGAGTCCATGCTCTTACACCAGGCGACTATTCATTCCGAGTGAACCTCTGTAATTGGTATTTGAACAAATGCATACTCCAACCAGAGCTTGCAAGCCGTGTATTGTTCACGAATGAAGCATGCTTCACACATGAGAGGATGTTTAATTTCCGCAATTCTCACGTATGGTGCTTTGAAAACTCCCATGCCACGATTGTGCAATCACATCAATAGCGATTTAGTGTCAATGTTTGGGCAGGGATTGTAGATGACTTTCTTGTGGGACCATACATTTTGCCCAATCGACTGAACGCCAATAATGATTTAGTATTTCTTCAACATGTTCTGCCTGAGTTACTGCATCCGTTTCCTCTCAATATCAGAATGAACATGTGGTTTCAGCATGATGGGGCACCAGCTCATTTTGGGAATCATGTACGCAACCATCTGACAGCTACATTCGGCAATCGTTGGATAGGTCGAGGTGGACCCACTGCCTGGCCACCACGCTCTCCTGATTTGTCGCCAATGGATTTCTTTTTGTGGGGCCACATGAAGGCAATGGTTTATGAAACTGCTGTTGACACGGAGGAAATTCTTGTAGCGTGAATTGCCAGGGCAGCAGCTAAAATCAGGGAAACCCCTGGCATCTTTAGAAAGGTAAGACAAGGTAAGGCACGGTGATACACTTCTTGTTTTGAAGTCAATGGACGTGTGTTCCAGCACTTGTTGATGTGATAAGACAACAAATTGGACCAATTTTCTGTTGTTTTTTTCAGTTGGATGAGTGTTTCAACTTTCGTTTTTTCATTATGTTTAGTTTCTTCTTGCCTGCACAATAAACACATAAATGTATGTAAAACTGAATGGTTTATTATTTGCACAAGCCTATTTACGTCAACTCTTTCCACTAATATCCTTCTTGTACTGAAACGAAGCGCCGCAGCCAATAGGTTCCTTAAGCAAACATGCTTAAAAGAAGAGCATGTATCTGCTCCCAAAGTGTGTCGGTCTAATTTAAAAACATCCAGTATATACATATATAGAGCACATTCCCTGTGAACCATCACACTTGCATGCTGAATTTGCTGACGCTTGAACGTTTCAATGTGGCAATAAACTTCCTGTGCCAAAATCTTGCGCTAAACAATACTAGTGATAAAAAAAGTCTAATAAAAACTGAACCGAGGTAAATTTCGTCAGTTTATGATATAAAAGAATCTGATTTGTTCTATTCACATGATTTTCTCTGCCTAACCTGCGAAAAAACTATTCTCACAAAAGCTTGCTCTTTTATTTGGTTCATGATAGTCGAAATAAACATTAACAGAAATGGTGTTATTATCTAATTCCCTATAAGTAGAAGGGAAATAATAGATCACAGCTATAGGCAAATCCGTTATAAACGGTCCCTATGGGACGAAATTTAAAACTGATTCACTTTGCATAACCAGGAGTAGACATGGATGATATGAGAAAAGTAAGTATTGGAACATTTAAACCAAATAACAAGGAATACCTGGGAAATGGTTAACTCCACACAAAAAATATATCTGATATAAATGATATGCCTCTTTTGGTTTACAGTTACGCAAAGTCATCCGGCATGAAGAGGACTTAAGAGAAAATTTAAGATATACATTTTAATGTCGTACACTTTCTTTAACGGTATTTTTACAAAATCATTAGTTGTGTAGTTATTTTTAGAAAAGCAAAATTTTCGAAAAACTTACCATTTAAAAGGGATTTTCTTGAAAATTTTCGTCTCGCATCCTTGGATGATGCTGAACTTAAATATCAAGTTTTGTATTTAACGCACTTTTCGTTTCTGAGTTATGTTATTCACAGGCCTACCAACACATACGCGCGCGCGCACACACACACACACACTCTCTCTGGGACTTTTTTCTAAAAATGATTCTTTTGGATTCAGTGGACCCTCAAAGGTGATGTCGCCCTCCGTGGTGTAATGGTTACCATGCTAACTTCATATACCCAAAGTAGCTGGTTCAAACCCGGTGGAGGACGATGGATTTTTTCGGGTGTAAAAATCCTTAGCATGGCTTCCTTCGGAAGGGAAGTAAAGCCGTTGGTCCCGTGTCTTAGATTTACAGCACGTAAAAGAACCTCAAGCCTGATAGGGAGGCCTCTGAGCAAAATTAAGCGGTCTTTCTCACCCAATATAGAATGAGACGCTGAGAACCACAGTAGTTAAAGAGCGTCCATAAATAACACACCATTTACATTTTGCCATTTACATTTCTCAAACGTGATTTTCCGGTAAAATCTCTATATCGAATTTTTGGAATACATTTTCTCTACATATGTACTATATACTAAATAAGGAAGCAATGAGTTAAACTTTCTACATCATTATTTCTTTAATATAATTGTCTAGAACAACATTTACTAAGAGCTAATTTTCACATCATCTTATTCTATCCAGCATTGCTGTTTCCCTATACCATGGGACGTTATTTCAATTTTTTACTTTTTCTAATATGTATGTACAGCGTACATGCGTACATGCGAGGACAGCAAAACTAAAACTCTTATGTGTTTGATTCACATAACGTTTTCTAACTGTTCCGTACACAAACTATTCTAGAAAAGATTATTCTTTTATCTACATCATGCTAATCGAGATAAACGTTAGCAGAATTAGCCTTATTACTTGCTTGCTTGTGAGTAGGAGGGAAACAAGGGAATACATTAGGCTAAAGTGATAGTAAAATCTTTTAAAAGCTGGTTGCTCAGTGAAACAATCGAGGTTCGGTTTGCTTTGCATGGTCCCATTTAGAATAGAGTTAGATAGTTAAAAATCTGATGTGCTCCATTCACATGACTTTCTCTATATCTCTGTAAATTATTATTGTTAATAAGCTTATCTTTTATTTATTTCATGCTAATCGAGATGTCTTATTTCTTACTTTATTGTAAGTAGAAGCGAAATAGGGAGTACCATACGTTAAAGTGAAACCCAAAAGCTGGTTGCTATGTGACTGATGTTTCTTTGTTTGTTTGGACAGGAGTTGACAATTTCTGTATGAGAAAAGTATAAGTTTTTCAAAGCTGAAACCAAGAAAAAGGAATATCTCAAAAACGATCAACTCCACGAAAAAAATTTATATAACATTAATTGTGTATTTTAATGTGCTCTACATTTTTGTGTGTTAAGTCTTTGTCCATCTCTTACGGTTTAGTAGTTATGAAAAATTCATCCAGAATAAAGTAGTCTTCAGAGGCTATTCTCAGAAAATTCAAAATATAAATTTTATTTGTCAGGTAAATAACTTTAATATACGATATTTTAATCAAAATCGTTAGAGCCATTTTTGAGAAAATCGAAATTTTCGAAAAAAGTTCCATGTAAAGGGTAGTTGGGGGTGGCGGTATTTTTCTCAAAATCTTCGTGTCGCATCCCTGGAAGATACTAAACTTAAATACCAAGTTTGGTATTTTACCGACTTTTCGTTTTTGAGTTATCGTGTTCACAGACACACTGACACACTGATACACGGACACACGGACCTTTTTCTGAAAATCCTTTTTTTGGACACAAGGGACCCTAAAACATATTTCCTGTGAAATCTGGGTATCGAAATTTTTGGTGGAGTGCAATACATTCTCTATACACTATGTACATAGTGAGTATAGAGAAAGTAAAAATCTGATGTGTACCATTCACATGACTTTCTCTATATCCCTACAACAAATTATTCTTAAAAAGCTTATACTTCTATTAACTTCATGCTAATCAGTAAAACATTAGCAGAAATAGCCATATTACTTGCTTCATTGCAAGTAGAGGTGAAATAAGGGAGTATCATAGGTTAAAGTGATAATCGAAAGCTGGTTGCTATGTCACTGAAGTTCCTCTGTTTGTAAGGACAGCAGTTGACAAATTCCTGTATGAGAAATGTATACGTTTTTCATAGCAGAAACCAAAAATAAGGAATGTCACAAAAATGACGAACTCCACGACAAAAATGTATATAACATAAATTGTGCGTTTTAACGTGCTCTACATTCCTTGTAGAGTAAGTTTTTGTCCATCTCTTACGGTTTAGCAGTTATTCAAAATTTAGTAAAATTCAACCAGAATAAACTGCTCTTCAGAGGCTATTCCCAGAGAATTCAATATATACGTTTTATTTGTCAGGTAAATATGTTTAATATACGAAATTTTAATCAAAATCGTTAGACCCATTTTTGAGAAAATCAAAATGTTCGAAAAAAGTTCCATGTAAAGGGTAGTTGGGGGTGGGGGATTTTTCTCAAAATCTTCGTTTCGCATCCCTGGAAGATACTAAACTTAAATACCAAGATTGGTATTTTATGTACTTTTCGTTTTTGAATTATCGTGTTCACAGACACACGGACACACGGACACACACACACACGCACACACACACACACACACACACGGACCTTTTTCTGAAAATGTTTTTTTTAGATAAAGGAGACCCCAAAACATATATTTCCGGTGAAATCTCGGTATCGCATTTTTTGGTGGAGTGCAATACTTTCTGTATACACTATGTACATAATGCATATGGAGAAAGTAAAAAATACCCCCATTCCAAACTACCCTATATATAGAATTTTTTGCTCGAAATGTTTGAATTTCTAGAAATGGCTGCAACGGTTATGGTTAAAATTACGTGTATTAAAGAGGCTTACACGGCAAATAAAATTTATTTTCTGAATTTCTTGGGAATATCTCCTTTAGTCCTCTACATTCTGGATGAGTTTTATATAAGCGGTAAACCGTAACAGATACACAAAATACTTACTGCACAAAAAATCTAATGTGTTATACTCACATGACTTTCTCTAGCTGCTCTACAAACCTCCTACAAAAGATTCTTCTTCTTTGTACACAATGCTAATCGAGATAAATATTAGCAGAATTTTATTACATAGCACCTAATAAGTAGAAGAGAATAAGGAAATGCGCTATGCTTAAGTTATTGTCTAATGTTTTAAAAGTTATCGTCATGCGATTGTCATTGCAAATCACTTCTTTGCTTGGCCAGGAGTAAAACAAAGGAAAAGCGTACTTTACAATTGAAACCAATAAAAAGGAATATCTCAGAAACGGTTACCACCACAACAAAAACGCAAAGGACATAAATTGTGCGTTTTGTTCTGTTGTACATTTTCTGTGTAGAGAGTTTTTTCTATCTCTTACGGTTTAGCAGTTAAGCAAAATTCATCCAGAATAAAAAAGTCTTAAGACGCTATTCCGCAAAAATTCGAGATATACATTTTATTTCGGACATAAATAGCTTTAATATACGGGATTTTAATCAAAATCGCTAGAGCCATTTCTAAGAAAATCAAAATTTTCAAAATTTGATCGATGTAAAGGGTAGTTTTTAGTGGGGGGATTTTTTGAAAATCTTCATGTCGCATCCTTGGAAGATACTAAACTTAAATACCAAGGTTGGTATTTAACGGTCTTTTTGTTTTGGGGATATGCTGTCCATAGACACACACACACACACACACGGTCATTTTTTTAAAATTCTCTTTTCGGACTTAGGGGACTCCAAAACATATATTTCCGGTGAAATCTCGGGATCGAATTTTTGGGTGCATTACAATACCTTCTCTATCCCTATGTACATTGTACATATGGGGGCTAGAGAAAGTAAAAATGTAGACCTCATTAAAAGTAAATTATGTAATAAAGAGTTTTTTGTACAGCTAACCATTTCAGAGATATTCCTTGTTATTGGTTTCAACTTAATGGGAAGCCCTCATTTGTTTCATCTCCCGTTTGTTTTTCTCCTGGCCTTGAAAAGAGACATAACAATGACAACCGTATTGCGAAAATGTTTAAAAGATTCGACTATCGCTTTATCCTAGTGTATTCTTTTAGTTCCCTTATAATAATACGGAACTAAGTAATAAGACCATTTGTGGTAACTTATCTGGATTAACAAGGTGTAGATAAGAGAAAATTAATAGTAAGTAAAGTTTGCTTGCAGAACAAATAGAGAAAGTCATATGAATGGAACACATCAGACTTTTTACTGAGGTTCCTTGAGTTTGGAGGCCATTTCTCTTCTCACACCCCGTGACTAAATAGCTGAGGGATTCAATGCAACACCCCAACGAGTTAACCATGCACTAGCTATGTAACAATGTTACTTCGTTAGAATGTTACCCTCCGAGATTCTTCTCGTTTTTGTATACACTGGGTTATAAAATACTTTGGTTATCTTTATTAATTTACCTTATAAAGGTGGATATAAATATTTTCACTTACCATTAACCAATTTATTTAATACACCATAACCACCACCACTACTGCCGTTGCCGCAGCTGCTGCACCTCCTGCTACTACTACCACTACCACCACCACCACCACCACCACCACCACCACCACCACCACTACTACTGCCGGAGGTGCTGCTCCTCCTGCTACTACTACCACCACTACCACCACCACTACTAGTGCCGCAGCTGCTGCTCCTGCTACTACTACCACTACTACCACCACTACCACTGCCGATTCCGAAGCTGCTGCTCCTGCTACTACTACCACTATCACCTCCACCACTACTATTGCCGCTGCCGCAGCAGCTGCTCCTGCTACTACTACCACTACCACTACTACCGCTGCTGCTGCTCCTCCTGGTACTACTACCACTACTACCACTATCACCTCCACCACTACAACTGCCGTTGCCGCAACAGCTGCACCTCCTAGTACTACCACTACCACCATCATTACTACTGCCGCTGCCGCAGCTGCTGCTCCACCTGCTACCACTACCACTACCACCACCACAACCAACACCAACAACACCACCACCACTACTATTACCGCCACCGCCGCTGCCGCTGCTGCTGATCCTCCTGCTATCACTACCACTACCACTACCACCTCCTACACCACCACCACCACTACTACTGCCGCTGCCGCAGCTGCTGCACCTACTGCTACTACTACCACTACCACCACCATTACTACATCGTTGCCACAGCTGCTGCTCCTACTGCTACTACTACCACTACAAATACCACTACCACTACTACTACCGCTGCCGCCGCTGCTGATCATCCCACTACTACTACCACTACCACCACCACTACCACTACTACTACCGCTGCCGCCGCTGCTTATCCTCCTTTTACCACTACCACTACCACTACCACCACCACTACTACTGCCGCAGCTGCTGCTCCTGCTACTACTACCACTACCACCACCACTACTACTGCCGCTGCCGCATCTGCTGTTCCTCCTGCTACTACTACCACTACCACCTCTACCACTACCACCTCTACCACTACCACCACTACTACTACCACCACTACTACTGCCGCTGCCGAAGCTGCTGCTCCTCCTCCTACTACTACTACTACTACTACTACTACTACTACTACTACTACTACTACTACTACTACCACTACCACTACTACTACTACCGCTGCCACCGCTGCCGCAGCTGTTGCTCCACCTGCTACTACTAAAACTACCACCACCACTAACACTACTACTACTGCAGCCACTGCTGCCGCTGCTGCTGCTCCTCCTACTACCACTACCGCTACCACAACTCAACAGCACCACCACCACCACCACCACCACCACCACTACTACTACTACCGCTGCCGCCGCTTACGCTGCTGCTGCTCCTCCTGCTACCACTACCACTACTACCTCCATCACTACCACCATTATTACTGGCGCTGCTACCGCTGCTGCTGCTCCTCCTACTACCACTACCACTACCACCACCACCACCACCACTACTACTGCCGAAGCTCCTGCTCCTGCTATTACTACCACTACTACCACTACTACCACCACTACCACTGCCGCTGCCGCAGCTGCTGCTCCTCCTGCTATTACTACCACTACCACTACTACTACTACCGCTGCCACCGTTGCCGCTGCTGCTGCTCCTCCTGCTACTACTGCCACTAATACCTCTATCAGCTCCACCACTACTATTGCAGCTTCCGCAGCTGCTGCTCCTCCTGCTACTACTACCACAACCACCACCACAACCTTCACCACCAAAACACCACCATCACCACCTTTACCACCACCACTACTATTACCGCCACCCCCGCTGCCGCTGCACCTGATCCTCCTGCTACCACTACCACTACCACCACCACTACTATTACCGCTGACGCTGCTGCTGATCCTCCTGCTATCACTACCACTACCACCTCCTCCACCACCACCACTACTACCGCTGCCGCAGCTGCTGATCCTCCTTTTACCATTACCACTACCACCACCACCACTACTACCGCCGCAGCTGCTGCTCCTGCCACTACTCCCACTACCACCACCACTACTACTGCCACTTCGGAAGCTGCTGCTCCTCCTGCTGCTACTACCACTACCACCACTACCACTACTACTACTACTACCGCTGCCACCGCTGCCGCTGTTATTGCAACTCTTGCTACTACTACCACTTCCAGCACCACTACCACTACTACTACCGCTGCCAACGCTGCGGCAGCTGTTGCTCATCCTGCTACTACTACCACTACCACCACTACTACTACCGCTGCCGCCGCTTACGCTGCTGCTGCTCCTCCTGTTACCACTACCACCACCATCACTACCACCATTATTACTGGCGCTGCCACCGCTGCTGCTGCTCCTCCTGCTACCACCACCACTACCACCACCAACACTACCACCAATATTACTGCCGCCGCCGCTCCTGCCGCTGCTGCTGCTCCTCCTGCTACCACTACCACTACCACTACCACCACCGCCACCATCATCACTACAGCCGCTGCCACTGCTGTTGCTCTTCCTGCTACCACTACCACTACCACCAACAACACCACCACTACCACCATTATTACTGCCGCTGCCGCCGCTGCTCCTCCTCCTGCTACCACTACCACCACCACCACCACCACCACTACTACTACTACCGCTGCCGCCGCTGCCGCTGCTACTGCTCCTCCTGCTACCACTACCACTACCACCACCATCACTACCACCATTATTACTGCCGCTGCCACCGCTGCTGCTGCTCCTCCTACTACCACTACCACCACTACCACCACCACCACCACCACCACCACTATTACTGCCGCAGCTGCTGCTCCTGCTACTACTACCACTACTACCAACACTACCACTGCCGCTGCCGCAGCTGCTGCTCCTCCTACTACTACTACCATTACTACCTCTATCAGCTCCACCACTACTATTGCCGCTGCCGCAACTGCTGCTCCTCCTGCTACTACTACCCCTACCACTACCACCACCACCACCATCACCATCAATACCACCATTAATACTGCCGCTGCCGCTGCTGCTCCTCCTGCTTCACTACCACTACCACCATCACCACTACCACCATTATTACTGCCGCAGCCTCCGCTGCTGCTCCTCCTGCTACAACCACCACTACCACCACCACTACCACTACCACTTCCACCACCACTACCACCATCTTTACTGCCGCTGCCGCTGCTGCTGCTCCTCCTGCTACCATTACCACTATCACTACCACGACCACTACCACTACCACTCTTACTCTGCCGCTGCTGCTGCTCCTCCTGCTACTACTACCACTATCACCACCACTACTAATGCAGCTGCTGCTCCTCCTCCTGCTACCACTACCCCCACCACCATTACTACTGCCGCTGCCGCTGCTGCTGCTGCTCCTGCTTTTATTACCAGTACCACTACCACCAACACCACCACCACCACCACCACCTCCACCACCGCCACTACTATTACCGCCCCCGCCACTGCCGCTGCTGCTGATCCTCCTGCTACCACTACCACTACCACCACTACTACTATTACTGCTGCCGCTGCTGCTGATCCTCCTGCTATCACTACCACTACCACTACCACCTCCTACACCACCACCACCACCACTGTTACTGCCGCTTTCGCAGCTGCTGCACCTACTGCTACTACTACCACTACCACCACCATTACTACTGTCGTTGCCGCAGCTGAATCTCCACCTGCTACTATACCACTACTACTACCGCTGCCGCCGCTGCTGATCATCCTGCTACTACTACCACTACAACCACCACTACCACTACTACTACCGCTGCCGCCGCTGCTGATCCTCCTTTACCATTACCGCTACCACTACCACTACCATCACCACCACTACTACTGCCGCAGCTGCTGCTCCTGCTACTACTACCACTAACACCGCCACCTATACTGCCCCTGCCGCAGCTGCTGCACCTCCTGCTACTACTACCACTACCACCACTACCACTACTACTACTAACGCTGCCACCGCTTCCGCTGTTATTGCTCCTCTTGCTTCTACTACCACTTCCAGCACCACTACCACTACTACTACTACCGCTTCCACCGCTGCTGCAGCTGTTGCTCCACCTGCTACTACTACCACTACCACCACCACCACTACTACTACCGCAGCTACTGCTGCCGCTGCTGCTGCTCCTCCTACTAACACTACCACTACCACTACCACAACCCAAAAGCACCACCACCACCACTACTACTACCGTTGTCGCCGCTGCCGCTGCTACTGCTCCTCCTGCTACCACTACCACTACCACCACCATCACTACCACCATTATTACTGCCGCTGCCGGTGCTGCTGCTCCTCCTCCTGCTAACACTACCACTACCACCACCACCACTACTATTGCCACAGCAGCTGCTCCTGCTATTACTACCACTACTACCACCACTACCACTTCCGCTGCCGCAGCAGCATCACCTGTTACTACTACCACTACCACTACTACTACTACCGCTGCCACCGTTGCCGGTGCTGCTGCTCCTCCTGCTACTACTACCACTACTACCACTATCAGCTCCACCACTACTACTGTCGCTGCCGCAGCTGCTGCACCTCCTGCTACTACTACCACTACCACCACCATTATTACTGCCGCATCCGCAGCTACTGCTCCTCCTGCTACTACTACCACTACCACCACCACAACCTCCACTACCAACACAATCACCACCACTACTATTACCGCCACCACCGCTGCCGCTGCAGCTGATCCTCCTGCTACCACTACCACTACCACCACCACCACTACTATTAACGCTGCCGCTGCTGCTGATCCTCCACCACCACAACCACTTCTACTACCGCTGCCGCCGCTGCTGATCCTCCTTTTACCACTACCACTACCTCCACCACCACTACTACTGCCGCAGCTGCTGCTCCTGCCACTACTACCACCAACACCGTCACTACTACTGGCGCTGATGCAGCTGCTGCTCCTTCTGGTACTACTACCACTACCTCCACCACCACTACCACTACAACTACTACCGCTGCCACCGGTTATTGCTCCTCTTGCTACTACTACCACTTCCAGCACCACTACCACTACTACTACTACTACTACCGCTGCCACCGCTGCCGAGCTGTTGCTCCTCTTGCTACTGCTACCACTACCACCACTGCTACCACTACTACTACAGCAGCCACTGCTGCCGCTGCTGCTGCTCCTCCTACTACCACTACCACTACCACAACCCAACAACACCACCACCACCACCACCTCCACCACCACCACCTCCACCACCACCACCACCACTACCACTAATACTACTAACGCTGCCGCCGCTGCTGCTGCTCCTCCTGCTACCACCTCCACTACCACCACCATCACTACCACCATTATTACTGCCGCTACCACCCCTGCCGCTGCTGCTGCTCCTCCTGCTAACACTATCACTACCAGTACCACTACCACCACCACCTAACCACCATTACTACCGCTGCCGCAGCTGCCGCTGCTCCTACTGCTACCACTACCACTACCACCACCAACACCACCATTATTACCTCCGCTGCCGCCGCTGCTGCTCCTCCTGCTACCATTACCACTATCACTACACGACCACTACCACCACAGCTACTACTCTGCCGCTGCTGCTGATCCTCCTGTTACTAATATCACTACCACCACCACTAGCACCACCATTACTACTCTTCCGCTGCTGCTGCTCCTCCTGCTACTACTACCAATACCACGACCACTACCACCACCACTACTACTCTGCCGCCACTGCTGCTGCTCCTGCTACCACTACCGCCACGTCTACCACTACCACTTCCACCACCACTACCACCATTATTACTGCTGCTGCCGCTGCTGCATCTGCAGCTACTGCTGCTACCATTACCACTATCAATACCACTACCACCACCACTATTACTCTGCCGCTGCTGCTGCTCCTCCTGCTACTACTACCACTACCACTACAACCACCACCACCACCACCACCACTACTACTACCGCTGCCGCCGCTTCTGCTGCTGCTCCTGCTACCACTACCACTACCACCACCATCATCACCATCACTACCACAATTATTACTGCCGCTGCCGCTGCTGCTCCTCCTGTTTCAACTACCACCAACACCACCACCACTACCACCATTATTACTGCCGCAGCCGCCCCTTCTGCTCCTCCTAACACTAGCACTACCACTACCACTTCCATCACCACTACCATCATTATTACTGCCGCTGCCACTGCTGCAGCTACTGCTGCTACCATTACCACTATCACTACCACTACCACCACCACTATTACTCTGCCGCTGCTGCTGCTCCTCCTGCTACTACTACTACTACTACCACTACCACCACCACCACTACTACTACCGCTGCCGCCTCTGCTGCTGCTCCTCCTGCTACCACTACAGCTACCACTACCACCACCACCTCCATCACCATCACTACCACCATTATTACTGCCGCTGCCGCTGCTGCTCCTTCTGCTTCAACTACCACTACCACCACCACCACCACTATCACCATTATTACTGCCGCTGCCCCGCTGCTGCTCCTCCTGCTACCACTACCACCACCATTACCACCATTATTACTGCCGCTGCCGCTGCTGCTGCTCCTCCTGCTACCATTACCACTATCACTACCACGACCACTACCACCACCACTACTACTCTGCCGCTGCTGCTGCTCCTCCTGCTACTACTACCACTACCACCACCACTACTACTGTTACTGCTGTCGCTCCTCCTGCTACTACTACCACCACCACTACTGCTAATACCACTGCCACCCTTGCCGCTGCTGCTGCTGCTCCTCCTGCTACTACTACCACTACCACTACCACCATCACCACCACTACTACAACCGGTTCTGTCGCTGCCGCTGCTGCTGCAGCAGCTGTTCCTCCTCCTGCTACCACTACCACCACCACCACTACTGCCGCCGCTGCTGCTGCTCCTCCTCCTTCTACTACCACCACGACCACTAACTTCTACCGCTGCCGCAGCTGCAGCTGCTCCTCCACCTGCTATTACCACCACCACTATTACTACCGCTGCCGCCGCTGCTGCTGCTCCTTCTCCTGGTACTACCACCACCACCACCACCACTACTACTGCCGCTGCTGCTGCTCCTCCTGCTGCTACTACTACTACTACCACTACCACTGCCGCTGCAGCCGCTGCCGCCGGTGCAGCTGCTGCTCCTCCTGCTAGCACTACCACCACCACCACCACCACCACCACTAGTACTTCCGCTGCCGCCGCCGCTGCTGCTGCTCCTCCTCCTACTACTACCACCACCAGCGCCACTACTACTGCCGTTGCTGCTGCTGCTGCTCCTCCTGATACTTCTACCACTACCACCACCACTACCACTGCCGCTGCTGCAGCTGCTGCTCCTCCTGCTGCCACTACCACCACCACCACCACAACTACTACCGCTGTCGCCGCTGTTGCTGCTCCTCCTTCTGCTACTACTACCACCACCACCACCACCACTACCACTGCCGCTGAAGCTGCTCCTCCTGCTACTACTACCACTACCACCACCACCACTTCTACTGCCGCTTCCGCTTCTGCCACTGCTGCTTCTCCTCCTTCTACTACTACCATCACCCCCACCACCACTACTACTGCTGCTGCTCCTCCTGCTGCTACTACCACTACCTCCACTACTACTGCCGCTGCTGCTGCTCCTCTCGCTGCTACTACCACCACCACCACCACCATTACTACTGCCGCTGCTCCTCCTGCTACTACTACCACTACTACCACCACCACCACTACTACTGCTGCTGCCGCTGCTCCTCATGCTACTACTACCACTACTACCTCCGCCACTACTACTGCCGCTGCTGCTGCTCCTCCTGCTACTACTGCTGCTGCCACCACCACTACCACCGCCACTACCACCACCACTACTACTCTGTCGCTGCTGTTGCTCCTCCTGCTACTAATACCACCACCACTTATATACCACCATCACTACCACTACCACTACTATTTCTACTACCTCTACCACTACTACTACCACTACCACCACCACTACTAATACTACTACTACCACTACGACTACCTCTACTATTATTTATACCGATACTGCTACCACTACCTCTGAAGCTACTGCTACTAGTACTGCTGCCGTCACCGCTACCTCAAGCGCTACCACTACTGCTACTACTGCTACTGCTACAGCTACCTTTACCGCTACAATTACTGCTACTGCTACTGCTACCACTACCGCTACCACTATTGCTACTACTACTGCTACCTCTACCGCTACCGCTACCACCACTACTACTACTACTACTACTACTACTACTACTACTACTACTACTACTACTACTACTACTTCTACTACTGCTACTGATACCGCTACCTCTGCCGCTACCGCTACGACTACTGCTACCGCTACCTCTACCGCTGCAGCTACCACTACTGTTGTTACTACGACTGCTACCGCTACCTCTACCGCTACCGCTACCACTACTGCTACTGCTACCGCTACGTCTACCGATACCACTACTGCTACTACTACTGCTACTGCTACCGCTACCTCTACCGATACCACTACTGGTACTACTACTGCTACCACTACCACTACTACTACTACTACTACTACTACTACTACTTCTATCGCTACGTCTACCGCTACTACTACTGCTACTGCTACCTCTACTGCTACTGCTACCACCCCATCTACTATTACTACTGCTACTGCTACCGCTACCTCATCCGCTACCACTACTGCTACCACCACCTACGGCTACTTCTACTGCTACTGCTACTACTAAGTAATATAAAAGTAAATTTGAAGTCCATAATTACATACCAAAGGGTGAGACAGGATTACATACTCTCTCCTACACTTTAATATTTATATCTACTGTTTTTTTTACTTTCTCTACATAGTACATGCTAAAGGTAGAGAGGTTATTGCACTCCACCCAAAAATTTATTGCTTAGATTTCACCAGAAATACGAGTTTTAGGGTCCCCTGTAAAAAGAAAAGTTTTTGGAAAAAAAGGTTCGAGCGTGTATTCGAGTGTGCATGTGTGTGTTAACTCAAAACGATAACTCAAAAACGGAAAGTCGATAAAATACTAATCTTGGTATTTGAATTTAATGTCATCCAAGGATGTAACATGAAGGATGTATCTCCCCACTACACTTTACATAGAAAACATTTCGGAAATTTTGATTTTCTCAAAAATGGCTGAAATCGTTTTGATTAAAATACCGTATATTTAAGTTATTTATATCAAAATAAAATGTATATTTTGAATTTTCTGGGAATAGCCTCTGAAGAGCTTTTTATTCTGGATGAATTTTGCTGAATTTTGCACTATTAGAACCGTAACAGACAAAAACTTACTAAAATCTACACAGCAATGTATATGTCGTTAAAACGCACAGTTTATGTTATTCATTTGCATTTTTATTTGCGAAATTTACCATTTATAAGATATTTCTTGTTATTGTTATCAGTATAAAAATACTTAAAACTTTTCAATTCTTGGTCATGTAAAAAAAAAAAAAAAAAACCGATTTTAACCTCATAGCAACCAGCTTTTAAAAGATTTGACCATAGCTATAGTTTAATGTACTCTCTTATTTCGTTTCCATTTACATAGGAGCAAATAATAAGAACCATTTAATGTTTATCTGGTTTACATCAAATTGATAGAAGAATAAGCTTTTCTACAATACTTTGTTGCAGAGATATGGAGAAAGTCATGTATGTGCATGGACACTCAGATTTTTTTGATAGTGTTTAACGCCCACTTTTACTACGTAGTCACCGCAGGCGATGACAGTGATGATACATGGAATGAAGATGGAGAGAACACCGGTGGAATGCGATGGCGGGTGAAACCAGAGAGCCACAAAAAACCCACCCCTACGTCACTTTGTCCACCACTAATCCCACATGCGGTCGTCTGGGATCGAACCCGGTGAGAGGCAAGTGGTGTATATTGACGCAACTGTATGCGAATACAAAGTTATTTTAAATAAACGCTTTAAAAGTGCTGTAATATTGGATACTAAAATATTTGTTGATGACCGAGTTTTATTTTTCAAATAGAGAAAGGTCTGTAAATGGCTGCCCACCAATTATACAAAATTGCAATTAGATACCTATAATTCATCTATCTCAAATAAGAGGACTAAAGTAATGGGCTTGTAGGTACGCAAAAAGTAAGATCAAAAAATAATTGTAAATAATGAACCAGTAGAGCAAATCTCTCATCTTAATGATCTTGGGTGCGGTGTATCAAATGGCAAACGAACTTAGAAATAAATTGTATAAATTTCAGACATGTGCAGCACAATACTCAGAACTATAAGAAGCAAAACGAACTGATACACAACCCAAAATCTATAAGCTGATGGCTGTACCTAAGCTTGATGTATGTTTTAAAGATGGGGCCCTGGGGTGATGCGTCAGGAAATTTGACCAGAACATGTTAAAAATTAAGACATTTTTATTCATAAAAATTGCATTAAAGTTATGCTTTAAAGAAAATACACCGAATTTCCCACTTGACACACTTTAATTACCAACCAGCGGAAGGATAAATGGATCGGCTTATTAATAGACATTCCCAAATTTAAACTTTATCTTCTCGAAAACTTTTTCCAAACACTTCGCTATACTCAAAATGTTCCACATGATTTAATTTTTCACTAATTTGTTTCCAAATGTTATGCTTTCTCAAAAAGCATAAAATGGTCATATATTGTTTTGAAATAATTCTCCAATTTAGGGAATACGAAAGGTATTAACTTTTCTGCACCAATTAGGGCTAGTATAACAATATAATAAGACAGACTTATTTGTAAACCTATTTGCTGCAAAATTGATTTTTATGTGAATATTTTAAAAATGCATCACATGACTCATTTTTACTAGAACAATAAATTGAGAGAATAAAAACTATTATTTAAATAACAATTAAAGCTATAATTTTGATCCATGACAAAAATATTAGGTACTATTATTGTGTATAATAACTAGTATAGCTTTTATCTAGATATTTTACATACTGTAGGTTTTTCAAATCTCGCCTTAGATAGATCTGACATAAGGAAAATTGAAAAATAAAATATGAAATGAAGCTGGTAAAGTGGCTTGATCACATATTATGAATGGATGCTAATAGAATAAGTAAACATATCTTAAATCATATACCAGAAGGCTGTAGAGATATCGGCCGTCCTGGAAGTTGAATTTTCTCAGATTCAGAACAGGCCGTACCTCTGAAGAAGAAGATTCCAATAATGCTACTCATAAAGCCATTGGCATGGCTTTCTCTAGCTGTACCACAAACACATCCTCCTTATGCAGGATTATTATTTTATCTACCTCGTACTAATCAAGATAAATATAAGCAAAACTTGTCTTATTACTTACTTCCTTGTAATTAGAAGGGAAATAATGGAATACACTAAGCTAAAGCGATAGTCAAATCTTTCAAAAGCTGACGCCAGGTGAAACAATTGCAATTCGATTCTCTGTTGCATTCTCGGGAGTAAAACAGAAGAGATGAAACCAAAGTTGACTCCTCGCTTGAAAAAAGTTACAGTGGTTTAACATTTAAACCAATAACAAGGAGTATCTCGGAAATGGATAATATGTAGGACATAAATTCTGTGTTTTAATGAGATCTACATTTCTTGTGTAGTAAGTTTTTGTCTATCTCTCATGGTTTACGAGTTATACAAAGGTCATCTAGAATGAAGAGGTCTTCAGAGGCTGTTCCCATATCATTCAAGATATATATTTAGTTTGTCATGAAAATATATTAAACACATGGCATTTTAATCAGCATCACATTTTTAAGAAAATAAAAAAAAATCGAAAAATGTACCACATAATGGGCAGTTGGAGGTGAGAAGATTTTCTTGAACATCATGACGCATCCTTAGAAGATGCAGAATTTAAATAGCAAGTTTGGTATTTAACCAACTTTTCGTTTTTGAGCTATGATGCAATTCAAAAATGATTTGTTTTATTCAAGGAATCTCAAAACCGGGTGAAATCCCGGTATCGAATGTTTTAGTGGAATACAATACATTCTCTACTATGTACATTGTACGAACGTGCTAGAGAAATAACAACTATTCTCAGAGCCAGGGCGATATTAAACATGAATTTGTTAATCAGTACTAAGATGAAGTGCTCTACGAAGTTGTGATACTAATAACAAGATGGATAAACATTAAGCAACAAATCGTAGCAAAAATGTTTTCCTTGCTAAATAGTCAACTGCTGTAGTATTTTATTATAACAATTTGGGGAATTCGCGCTAATAACGCTCACGTATATATGTTTGTATTTATATTTGTTCACTGTTGTCACTCATGGTTACTTCTGTTCCTCATACACAACGGACATCGCACGAATGACGCACTTCCCACCCAAGGTATCATGCGAACACTGCTTCTTTTGTTCTTGTCTTTCCGCCTGTTCTCAACATTCACATTCTGAGCACAGCGGAAGTTAGTGCTCATGTCAGCCAACAAACACGGGAAGCCACAAAGCGCAGCCGAGAGATTGAGGGCCTTAAGCCACAAAGCGTAGTCGAGTGATGTTTTTAGAAGGCAGGGTTGGAGCAGATGCGGACGAAAGCCGTGGTTGCAGTGAGATGATTGTCCATAGCCTAGGGATCTGTGTGAAGCGAATCCCGCGTGGTGATATTCTCATTGATTGGCAACATTTTAGCACACCTTCATTAGTTGGCAGTATTGATTTACCGCTGTTTGGCCCCCATGCGGCGTGGCTGATAATGGAGTTACTTTGCCGTATGTAGTGAAGTCCGAAATAAGCGCATGTGGGTGGGCAACATGACCTTGTTGAAGTAACATCTTCAACATGATGCTAATTTTATTTTAACAACTATTTTGTACATGTTCATTAACATTAGAAGTCGGTGCTAAAATATTAAATTAATTTGTCCTAAATTAAAAAAAAAAAAAAAAAAAATTACCCAAAATCTCGATGAACTTAGTTTTTCAAATCTGTAATTTCAGACTGAAACACAACCCCGCAGGATGCTAGAAAGGAATTTTGCAAAATTTTAAGAATATAAAGAACATTAGATTTGCTTACGAATTATTTCAGAAAGCACAGACCATACTCTCCTGTGGTGCACATCATATTAATATACCTACCTTATCTAACACAAATATATCACATATACTGATAGAAAATGTTTACATAACCTCTTGAATATAGTTTACTGAAGAGAAATACAGGTACCTAATTTCACATTTATTTTATTTTTATACTGTCTCTGAAAATCCAGTATCGCAAAGATATCTGTTTTTTCTGCTAAATGTGATTGTTTTTATTTACATGCCACCTTAGGTAATATCGTCGCATTACCACTTTGATCTTCTATAACTGCTTAAATTGTTGATTAGTACATTAAAACTGTACTTGTTGATTAACCTGACAGCCATTCAGTATCGCATTAATATTTCCAGGCTCTTTAGGGTGGGGAATAATGATAATGAAATAAGAATTGCTTCATAAGCCTGGAATTGAACCCAGCATATTTTGCATTTTTAATTCAGCATTTTGACCACTTTACTACAGAGACACTCTTAACAAGCCATCTTTATAACTCTTGTTGACGGCTTTGTGCATTAAAGTAAAAAGCAGGAAGTATACATGGAATCACTGAGAAAAGATTGCGAAAAACAGAATTAAAGTTGAATTGTGCTCACTGTGCTGCTTACATCCTGTTTGTAAAACACTTTAGATGCAGGTGTGCAATGTTCAATGATAATATTTTTATTACTTATGTTTTGTTCAGTTGTGGGATGAAATTCCGTCTAGTCAATGAAGTGATTTTATTCAACTCCCAACAAGGTCTGATCCCTGCGCACAGATGCTGATGATCATAAAGAACGTGTTGTCGCAATTATTTCCAACTCAGGTACCCTTATGACGTAATTATAGCTGTTTTAAATTTCACTGTTTTCCCATTACAACCAATGTATTGCACTCGAGTTCCTCAATTCTCGATATTTGCGCTGGTGTGCGCAGCCAGGCGAGTAGGGGCTTGCTTGCGACACTGAGCTCAACGACAGAACCCTGTAGGGCGAAAACAGCGTTACGTGGTAATGGTAGTCTTAAGCATTGGATAAGTTAATGATTTAACTATACCTATTATATGAATTTAACAAGAAATTTCTCTGTTTGGAGTATATATGTATTAGGCAACCCAAATTTTATTTCATCGGGCCTTAACTGGACTAGAAGAATCACATGATTTCAGTTAGCTTCGCAGCCTGTCTCTTTCGTTAGCCTCGACTTCAAAGCAACTGGACTTAACAGATGAATGGAGGTTTTCACAGTCAATATGACAATAACGATTTATCTTATTAATTGAAAGTAGTAATATGGGATTGTCGAATGGCAGAATATTCTAATAACATTAAAAAAACAAAACAAAAAAACAAAACAGGAAGCTTGAAGGGAAGCGTTTGCACGCATTATCTATATTCAAGTAAAATTACAAATTATTTTTCGTAAAATGTGAAGTAAAATAATAACACATGTAAAAGTAAACACAAATTCCGGATTCAGATTCCAAATATCTCATTGAATAGTATTTTCATTTTCAATGATATATTTCCTTTACGTTGCTGCTTTAATATGTAAATATTCCATTAGGAGTTATTGGCAAAGAATTTTATTAATCCATTATTTCCATTATGTGTGTGTGTGTGTGTGTTTATATTCGTACACAGTCTCCAGCATACTAAACCATAGTTTTATTTGACATATTTTTACTTTCTCTATACGCACTATGTACATAGTGTATTGAGAATGTATTGCACTCCACCAAAAAAATCGATACCGAGGTTTCACCGGAAATATATGTTTTAGGGTCCCCTGTATCCAAAAAAAGTATTTTCAGAAAAAGGTCCGCGTGTGTGTCCGTGTGTCTGTGAACACCATAACTCAAAAATGAAAAGTCGGTAAAATACCAAACTTGGTATTTAAGTTTAGTATCTTCCAGGGTTGCGACACGAAGATTTTGAGAAAAATCCCCCCATCCCAAACTACCCTTTACATGGAACGTTTTTCGAAAATTTTGATTTTCTAAAAAATGGCTCTAACGATTTTGATTAAAATATCATATATTAAAGATATTTACCTAACAAATAAAATGTATATTTTGACTTTTCTGGGAATAGCCTCTGAAGACTACTTTATTCTGAGTGAATTTTACGGAATTTTGCATAAGTGCTAAACCGTAAGAAAGAGACAAAAACTTACGACACAAAAAACGTAGAACACATTAAAACACATAATTTATGTTGTATATATATTTTTTTCGTGGAGTTGACTGTCTTTGAGATATTCCTTGTTTTTGGTTTAAGCTATAAAAACTTAATATTTGTCTCATACAGGAATTTGTCAACTCCTGTCCATACAAACAAATAACTTCAGTGACATAGCAACCAGCTTTTGACTATTACTTTAACCTATGATACTCCCTTATTTCGTTTCTACTTACAATTTCTGCTAATTTTTTCTCGATTAGCAGGAAGTAAGTAGAAGCATAAACTTTTTAAAAATAATTTATTGCAGAGATATAGAGAAAGTCATGTGAATGGAAGACATCATATTTTTTACTTTTAGCATTGGGATAACTATGGTTGTAGCATAGTTGTAAAATGGCTAGTTATAGGCAGTTGCGTCCAGAAAGTTGATCGTCTAGAAGGAGGCTTATATTTGGTGCTACTTCAGTACTACGCTGGTTAAAAAATTACTGGAATCCATAGGTTAGCAGATTAGGAGTGAAACCAAAAAGATTTGTTAATGAATGGCAAGGAACAAATCTTGTAAATGAAACAGTATACTGTCTGACGTTGCCATTCTCGTAAACACAAAAGTTTTGAATTATTTTCTCAAGATGCAAGTGTAAACAACTGGAGCAAAAAACGTCGGAGCGGGTCTGAATGAAGAAACATGAGACATCATTAAGATGAACGCAGTGGTTTTTCCGTGTTCGTTCCCAAGCAGTCACTGCAATGCTAGGGAAATGCTCTGAGTGAGAACCTCTTAGAATCAAACAAAACATGTTAAGGCATGAGGACCGGAGGTCTGTGAAGCACTTCAAGCACTTCTCTGCTTAGAGAAGGGAAGAACTAATTAATACCTAGATAGACATATTATACATTAACAGTGTGCTCTATTCAAATGACTTTCTCTCCGAGTTCTGCAAACTATTCAAACTATTCTTACAAAAGATTATTCTTTTATCTACATGGCCGCGCCGTGGCCGAGTGGTCAGACCATTCGCCTCGCACCCAGACGGCCCGCATGAGAGATTTGTGGTAGGTGGGTTTTCTCCGGGTTCTCTGGTTACCCCTGCCATCATATTCCACCGGGTCACCATCTTCATTGCAGTAAAAACGGGCGATAAACACTACAAAAAAAAAATAGCTACATCATGCTAATCGAGATAAATAATACTAGAAATAATCTTATCACTTGATTCCTTATAAGCACAATGGATAAAGCGATGGTCAAATCTTCTAAAAGCTGTCACTATGTAATTGAAATTCGGTTCTCTTTCCAAGCTCAGGTAATACAAAAGAGATAAAAAAATAAAATAAAATCTGTATATTAAACCCTGATAGCTAATTACTTAAACCAGGGTAAAATATCCCAAACTTTATACATTTATTACTACTTGTACCAATTACAAATTTAATTATACAACTTAAATTTACTTATAAAAAACTTAGCATAAATTTTTTTATAAATACCAATTAAAGTTATAATTATTATCAATTAAACTGTGTGTTAATATTTAATTAATACAATTTCAATTTAATTAATATTAATATTATTATAATTTCGTATTTTAATATATATTAATAATTTATATTTCATTTTAATGTATAATTTTACTATTACTACTATTATAATTATTAATTAAAATTTATTTTATATTATTTATTTATATTATACACATATTTTATTTTAAAAACCATTATATTAGTTTAATAGTTATTCTATTAAGTAATTTAATTATATTCCTCTTACTATTATTATATTATTACTTAAAATTGCATACATATAATTATACATATAATTACTGTTTTATTTATAAAATTTAAAATAAAAAAACATTACTTCATAAACTTTACCAAAAAAATACCAAATTATAATTATTTTTAACTTTATATTTATTTAAATTATCTAAAACTTAATATTATAATTATTTCCAATTATATCAAAATCCCACAATTTTAAAATTAAATATTTATATTATTTAAAAATTTCAAAACCATACATATTCAATGTAAATGTATAAATATAGATATATTTATACAAAAGAGATATAAAACGGACGAGAACTTCCCTTTTAGAAAAGTTTAAGTATTTTAAAGCTAAAACCAATAACAGGGGTATCTCGGAAATGGTTAGCTCTACAAAAATTGTATATGAAATAAGTTGCGTGTTTTAACGAGATCTACATTTTTCGTGTAGTAACTTTCTGTATATCCCTTACAGTTTACTAGTTATCATAAAGTCATTTAAAATGAAGAGGACTTCAGGAACTATTCCTTAGGTACTCAGGATATGTACACATTTTATTTTTCATTTAAATACCTGTAATTTACCGCATTTTAATCAAAATCATTAGAGCCGTTTTTTAGAAAATCGAAAATTTCGGAAAAATGCCCCATGTAAAGGATAACTTACGATTGGGACATCTTCTTGGAAATGTTCGTGTCACATCTTAGGAATATACTTAACTTAAATATCAACTTTGGTATTTAACAAAACCTTTGGTTTCTAAAAATAAAGTGTTTATTCAAGGGTCTTCAAAACATTTTTTTCCGGTGAAATCTAAGTACTTAAATGTTACGTGTAATACAATACCTTCTCTACCTACTATGCACATTTTATATACGCGCTAGGGAGTGTTAAAATCGAGGCAGAAATAAAGGATTATAGGTTTCAAAATTGCTGCGAACGAACCCCAAGATGCGAATCAGAGATTAAAAGGCAAATCTCCGTACCCACTCTCCCATTTTAAGTAGGGGAAGTGCTGAACTCCACCTAAAAATCCAATGTTAGGAGATCACCGAAATTATATGTTAAGAAGTCTCATAAGCAAAATATTATTATGTTTTACATTAAGATGAATTTCTCTACCTGTTCTGTAACAAACTATTCTTACAAAAGCTGATTCTTTTATCTACATAATGTTAATGGACATAAAAGTGATCTGCACCTATTTCCTGGTATGTACAAGGGAAATAAAACAAAAGAAAACTAGAACTAGGAATATTTCCAAAAAAATAAACATATCTGACATAGAGTGTGTTTTAACCACATCTACAGTTTTTGTGAGTAGACTTTATCTCTTTATCTTTTAGGGTTATTAATTATACCAAATTCATCCAAAATGAAGAAGACTTCAGAGACTATTCACATAAAATTCAAGATATACATTTCGTTTGCCATAAAAGTATATTAAATGCATGGCGTCGTATCCTTGGGAGATACTGAACTTAAAAACCAAGTTTGGTGCTTAATCGCCCTTTCAGTTTAAGGCTATTCTGTTTACAGACACATAAACCCACAGATCTTTTTCTAAAAATCCACTTTTTTACTTTCTCTATGTGTACTATGTACATAGTGTATAGAGGAAGTATTGTATTCCACCAAAAAACTCGATACCGAGATTTCACCGGAAATACATGTTTTAGGACCCCTCTGAATCCAAAAAAAGCATTTTCAGAAAAAGGTCCGTGTGTATGTGCGTGTCTGTCTCTCAGTCTGTGTGTGTCTGTGGACAGCATAGCTCAAAAACGAAAAGACCGTTAAATACTAAACTTGGTATTTAGGTTTGGTATCTTCCAACATTTTCAAGAAAATTCCCCCACCCCAACTACCCTTTACATGGAAAACGTTTCGAAAATTTTGATTTTCCAAAAAATGGCTCTAACGATTTTGATTAAAATCCCTTATATTAAAGATATTTACATACCAAATAAAATGTATATCTTGAATTTTCTGGGAATAGCCTCTGAAGAGCTCTTTATTCTGGATGAATTTTGCTAAATTTTGTTTAACTGCTAAACGATAAGAGATAGACAAAAACTTACTACACAGAAAATGTTGATCTGATGAAAACACACATGTCCTTTACATTTTTGCTGTGGAGGTATCAGTTTCCGAGATATTCCTTGTTTTTTTGTTTCAGTTGTGAGTACTTATAATTTTCTCAGACAGGAAGTGTCCGTTTTTTTTTTTTTTTTTTTTGTTCTACTCCTGGTCAAGCAAAGAAACGATTTGCAATGACAATCGAATAATGACAGCTTTTAAAACATTTGGCTATCGGTTTTAGCCTAGTGTGTTCCCTTATTTTCTTTCCACTTATAAGGAACTAAGTAGTAAGAACATTCTACTAATGATTATCTTGATTAGCAAGGTGCAGAAAGAAGAATAATCTTATGTAAGAAGTTTGTAGAAGAGCTAGAGAAAGTCATGTCTGTAACACATCAGATTTTTTTTTTTTTTTTTTTTTTTTTTTTTGTGGATCCTCAAAGCATGTGGTTCCGATGAAATCTCGTTATTGAGTTTTTTTTTTGGGTTTACCTTCTTCACCTATTGTGTAGTGAATGAACGTGGTGGAAGAATTAAATTATTTTATAAAAGGTTTTACAAAAAGATCCTGTGTGTCTGTGTAGTCTACATCTATATCATCTTGGTCTCTGTGAACAGCGTATATCAAAAACAAAATGTCTGTTAAACACTAAACTGGTATTTTAGTTCAATGCCTTCTAAAGACGCGTCACGAAGGTTTTCAAGAAATCCCACGTCCCACACATAAGTATCAAACATAATTGGGCAATTCTTATTTTCTAAAACTGGCTCTAACAATTTTTATTAAAATATCATATATTTAAAATACGGACATGACAAATAAAATGTATATGTTTACTTTTCTGAGAACAATGGTATAAATCCTCGTCATTCGGAAGGAAATTTACGTATGTATAACTTAAAATCGTAAAGTGATAGACAAAAAGTACCTCACAAAAGCTGTACACCTCCTCAATACACATAACTTGTTTCAAAAACATTTTTGCGATAGCAGCCTTTTCCGAGATATCCACTATTAATGCTTCCAATTGTTCAATCCTGTCGATGTTCAGTAGTTTTTCGCAATGTCATGGTAAAAGTAGTTTATAGAGTTCAGTTCTAAAACACAACCAATTACTTTTCCCTCTGTGTCTATAAAAATCTTATGTGTTCCATTCACATTACTTTTTCTACCTGTTCTCTAAACAAAGTAATCTTGCAAAGAATTAATCTTTAATTTACACAAAACTGATTGAGATAAACATTAGCAGAAATTGTGTTTTACTCGCTTCCTTGTAAGTGGAAGGGAACTAAGGGAATACACTAGGTTAAACCAACTGTAAAATATTTCCAAAGTTTTTCACTATTTGAACGATTGAAGATCGTTGTCTTTCCATTGTCAGCAGTAAAACAAAAGTGAGATGAAACGAAATGTGACCCCGTTTGAGAAAAGTTACATAGTTTAATACTGAAATCAATATCAAGGAATATCTCAAAAACGGTCAACTCTACAATAAAAGTGTATTTTTGAAATTTATTTTATTAAAAAGCATGCTGCATTACCGTAGTACTACTACATGCTAAACATAAATCACTTACATAATTGGTTGTCAGTATACAATTGTTTAACACATGGCTATTTGGTAAGTAATATTATTATTTCAGATTTTGTCAAAATCAGTGGAATTAACAAATGGTTTGAAATGTATGTGAAATAAGAATCGATTAATGCACTTTTATTCACTATAGTTCTATTAATCAGTTTTGTCTTTTTTTGTTTAACACCAGACATACGTAAATTAGGCGACTTATAGTTTGTTCTTCTATGTTGCATGGGCAGTTTGGACTATCTACAATCTTAAACCTGTGACGGTAGGCCTTTGTTTTTCCCTGTTCACTGGTTATTGCTGTCAGATTTGGAGTTTTAGTTATTTTCATTTGCAGCCCTTTTCCGACGTTCGGGAAGAATTCTCTAGCGATGAATCCATTTGTAGCGTTGTCCCAGTCGCCCTTCAACTCCCTTGGTATAACTCCCTTTTCAGTGCGCTTTTTGGTACTTTATGGTAGATTTCATCTTCTTGGCTCATTGCTTCTTGTTTTGCGAGTTGATCAGCAAGTTTATTATCGATGTGTGCTTTAATCCAAACAAAACCTAGTTCACGATTTGCTCTTTTAAGCTTTATACCTATGTTTCTTCTTATTAATTCTATTATTTGGTTATGGTTGTCAGTGTTTTAAAGAAATCTATTGTTATTTGGCTATCTGTGAGTATGAGTGCGATCTTCTCTCCATGCTGTTCCAGTTGTATTTCAGTAGCAATTTTAGAGCTTTCAGAATGGCAATTTTCTCGGTCGATTATTGGATAGTTTTTATTTTTGTTGATTAACGAGTTTTTCTCTTACAAACTCCTGCTCCCATCCCATATTCGTTCTTGCTACCGTCGGTGAATATTTGCAAATCGGGTAGCGTCTTTTATTTCAACTATATCAGCAGAGTAGTATTTCTTGGAAGTTAATTTCGAGCCGATAGTGTTACCTTCCCTTGGAAATATTGTACAGTAGAACAGCTTCACTGATTTCATATTTAATGGGAGTAATAACTGACAGAATACATAGAGCTTCACTGGAAATGGTGCGAAAAGCTTTAGCTATTTATAAGTCTGTGTATCCTATTGAATTTGATCCAGTTAAATTCTTTATTCATAGTCGCTTCCCAAACTGGTGTCCCATAAAGCCCAGGGGGAGAATAGGGCCTTTATATACTGTTTATAGAGCTTCCTGTTTAAGGCCCCATGTCAGTTTTGCAGACTTTGATGACTCTTGCTTTTACTGCGACATAGGTTATATGGTTTAAAAATATCAGTTTGTACTCTATAATTATACCTAGGTTCTTTAGTTTCTGTACATGGTTTAACAACTGACTATTGAGATAGACTTTTTAATTCTTTTTGTTCTCTAGATCTTATTCTGGATATTAGCATTATTTTGGAATTTTTTTCATTAAATTTTATTTTATTCTGTTGGGCCCAATGCGAGACATTTAAAATCTCTACACTGGCGAAATGTTTTACTTCTTTTACTGTGTTTCCTGTTACTGCAAGGATCAGGTCGTCTGCAAAGGCTAGTGGTGTTGTTCTCGTGGCGTCAAAGGCTCCTTGTCGTACATCTAAACTCACTAGGGCTGCAACTTGTCCTGAGGTTATGCTTTCTTCTGCGAAGTCCTTGATATTTTAGATTATTGATAGCAAACTGATTGCTATTCATGAGACTATTTGTGCTGATATGGTGGTTGATTCTATTTATGTTACCTTCTCTAGTATCTTACCGCCTGTATTGAGAAGGCTAATGGGTACACATTTATTTAATTCTTTACTGCCTTTACCATTAGTATAATTTTAGACCTTTTGTATCTTTTGTGAAAACAGTCTCTCTTGATGCATCCATTGAATATAGTTGTTAATAATTTAGGAAAGTTTTGAATTACGCGGTTTAAGATGCTGGTATTAATTCCATCTGCTCCTGGTGGCTTCTTGCCATCAGTATTTTTGATTGTCTGTCTTATTTTATTTTCGGTGAAATCCTTGTTGTCTGGAGTTAGCAAGGCTCCCCAACTCTGGCTCTGACTTGTTGATGATAAACAGTATCTGAATCTTCTGAGTCGGTTGGAACAAATACATGACATGAATTGGTATTTTAAGGAGATTTACATTTGTTTGGGTAGTAAGTTTTTGTCTATTTGTTACGGTTTAACAGTTATGCAAAATTTAGGAAAACCCATCCCAAATGAACAGATCTTCAGAAGCTATTCTCAAAAATTCAATATATAATTTTATTTGTGAAGTAAATAACTTAAATATACGGTATATTAATCAAAATCGTTAGAGCCAATTTTGAGAGAAACGAAATTTTCAAATGTTCTTCTATGTAAAGAGTAGTTTGGGGTGGGGGATTTTCTTGAAAAGCTTCATGCCGCCGCATCCTTGGAAGATACTAAACTTAAATAGCAAATTTGTTATATAACGGTTTTTTAGTTTTTACAGCTATGCTGTCCACAGACATACACACACGTACCTACCTTTTTCTAAAAATTATTTTTTTATTCAGGGAACCTCAAAACATATTTCCGGTGAAAGTTCGACATCGAATTTTTGGGTGGAATACAATAGGTACCTTCTCTTTACACCATACATAGTAAGTGAAGAGAAACTAAAAATATGATGTGTTCCACTCAAATGACTTTCTCTATCTCTCTGTAACAAATTATTCTTAAAAAACTTAATCGTCTATCTACTTCATGCTAATCAAAATAAACATTAGCTGTATGGTCTTATTACTTGGTTCATTATAAGTAAAAGGGAAACAAAGAAATACACTAGACTAAAGTGATAGTCAAATCTTTTAAAAGCTGGTTGCCATGTGTTTTTATGCATTGTCATTCTCATTTCCGAATGAGAAAAGTTTAAATATTTTGAAATTAAAACCAATAGTAACGAATATCTAATAGTTAACTCCAAAAAGGTATATATCATAAATTGTGCTTTTTAATGAGATCTACAGTTTTGTGAGGTAAGTTTTTGTCTATCTCTTATGATTTAGTCAATCTCCGTGGTTCAGGGGTAACATGCTAGCCTCTGGATCCCATGGTCGCGGTTTCAAACCCGCGGAGAGCGATGGGTTTTTTCAGGCATAAAAATGCTTAGTTCTCGGAAGGTAAGTAAAGATCATGGCACCCTGCCGTAGATTTACGACACATATAAGAACTTGAAGCCTGAGAAAGAGATCTCTGAGCAAAATTAAGTGATCTTTCACAGGCAATATAGAATTGGGATGCTGTGAACCCCAGCAGTTATAGAGCATCCATAAATAAAACTAAATTTAAGTTAATTTTCTTACGGTTTACCAGTTATGCAAAAGTCATTCAGAGGACTTCAGAGCCAATTCCCAGAAAATTTAAAATATGCATTTTACTTGACATTTAATTATTTTTCATATACGGTATTTTAATCAAAATGGTTACAGTAATTTTTGAGAAGATCAAAGTTTTCGAAGTTTTTTCATGTAAAGGGTGGTTTGGGTTGGGAGTATTTTCTTGAACATTTTTACATCGCAGCCTTGGAAGTTGCTGATTGATATTTAGCCAACTTAACCTATTTATAAACCTATTGTTAACTATTTAACCTATTAATTAAAATTTCTCAAAAACGGTCCGCCTAAAGGGTGGTTTAACGTGGAGGGGTTTCATCAAAATGTTCGTGTTGCATTCTTGGAAGATTCTGAAAACATATATAAAGTACTTTTCGTTTTTAAGTTATTCAATTCACATACGCACACGTACAGACAGCCAGACAAATGCACACACACACATACACACACACACCCCTAAACACATTAGGATTTTTTTCTTATAAAAATGCCTTTCTTGTAAATTTAGGGCTAAAGTCGTGTTTTTCCGGAGAAAGTTTGACCTTGAATTTTGTGGTGGAATACAATACCTCGCCTACATACTTTATGTCGTAGATTCTGGGGCCTCAAAATGTGTTTTTGCTGTGAAACCTTGGTATCGAATTTTTGAGTGGAATACAATACTGCAGGTATTTAATATACATAACAGAGCAAGTAAAAATAGTTCTACCAATTTTGAGAAATTTCAATATATTATTGTGCATTTGAAAACGTCTGGTGTATAGAGGTGCTGTTAATTACGTCTGCTTGCTTCTTCGTAGGACCTGACCTGCGGCATTCCTATGCGGATTCATCCGTGCACTGAACATAAAATCCATACATAGTGAAGTAGGCAGAGTTGTGAGGGGTAAGAGAAACTATAGCCTCCCCTAAATTTTAGGGGGAAAATGACAATTGTTTTACTTTCGATGATTTTGTTACTTTGTATTTCAAAATCAATGCTTTTTTACTTTTTTTCTGTGTACATAGTAAGTACAGAAGGTATCGAATTCCACCCAAACATTCGATGTCAATATTTCACCGGAGATATATGTTTGGAAATTCACCGAATAAAAAACAGCATTTTAGAAAAAGATGTGCGCGTGTTTCTAATAGTTGGTTAAAAACATTAAATGTTTGAGGATTTCATAAATAATGTTTTATAAATGTATTTAGAATTTTATTACGTTGAGATGAACTCGAATTAGTATATTATTGTTTATTTATTTATTATCAAAGTGTTAAATCTTATAATACGGTATATTAAATACTTATTATTCAAGTAGTTAAAACCCATTTACATCTTAATTATTTATATAGTTTAAACAAAACATCAAATCGAGTAGGAAGTTGCTTTATTAATACTTACTGCATGAATATTAAATTTTGGAATAATTTATTACGTTCTCTAGCCTGCATGAACAATGTTCATAGTGAATAGAGAAGGTATTGCATTCCACCCAAAAATTTGTTATCAGATTTTAACAGAAATATAGGTTTAGGGGTACCCTGAGTCCGAAAAAATAATTTTTAGAAGATCCGCGCGCGCGCGCGCGCGTGTGTATATATGTGTATGTCTGTGGACAGTAAAACCAAACTTGGTAATTAAGTTTAGTACCTTCCAAGGATGCATCACGAAGAGTTTCAAGAAAATCCCCTCACCAAAACTACCCTTTACATGGACAAATTTTAGAAAATATTGTTCTTTTCAAAATTGGACCTAACGATTTTGATTAAAATATCGTATTTTAAAAATATTTACATTACAAATAAACTGCATATTTTGATTTTTTTTGGAAATAGCCCCTAAAGACCACTCTATTCTGAATGAGTTTGGCAGAATTTTGCAAAACCTTAAGAGATAGACAAAAACTTAAGGCACAAATAACGTGGATATAGTTAAAACGCATAATTTATGTCATACGGCTTTATGCACTGCTGACCGTTTCTGAGGCATCCCTGGTTATTGGTTTCAATGTTAAACTGCTTATACTTTTCTCAAACGGGCTGTGAGTTTCGTTTCTCTCCTTTGTTTTACTGCAAAGCGACGCGAACTTCATTTGTTTCACATAGGGTCAGCTTTTAAAAGATTTGACTATCGATTTAGCCTACTATACTCCCTTATGTACCTTCTACTCACAAGTGATTAGATCACTCGTCTCTCGCCTAGACGACCTGGGTTCGATCCCAAGCGTCCGCATGTACCATTTGTGGCGAACAAAGCGGCACAGGGGCGGTTTTCTCTGTTTTATAGTTTCCCCCACCATCGCATTCCACCGGTGCTCCATCTTCATTCCATGTATCATCAATGTCATCGCCTGCGGTGCTATAAGTAGTAAAAGCGGGCGTTAAGCACTACTAAAAATGTCGTAGATAAAAGAATAATGTTTTGTAAGGAAAATTGTCTGTGTAACAGCTAAGGAAAGCCATGTGAGTAGAACACATTTCATTTGAATTGTATAATACCTAATTGTATAATAATTAAATTTCGTTTTTAGTTGCCTCAGCAGAAATAATAAAGAGTGCTAAAATTCCTTTTTCAGCGTGTCTTGTTTAAGAAACGTGTAAGTATTATACAATTGAAACCATTTAAAGGAATATCTCGGATACGGTTAACACAAAAAAAAAAAAAAAAAAATTGTATCGGGCATAAATTGTGTATTTTAACGGGGCCTATATTTTTTGATGTAGTAAGATTTTGTGTAAAAGTACACAACACAAGTTTGTGTTGAACGAAGCGGGCATTCAAACACACAACCAATGTACACGAACAATTTTTAGACTATCATTTAATTGCTGACTTGTTAGGGATGCCAGACACATCCCTATGGAACAGGCGAACTTGCAGAGGTTGACTTTCCTTCACTATGGCAATAAACCGATGGATTAGCCTCTGCAAGGGGCTGCTGTGGTTTGCTAATGTAGCCACAATGTAGCCTCAAAACAAGTATTTTTGGGAACATATAGACGTTAAGTTCTGTTGCGTCATCATGGCACCGAGGTTATAAACATGCAGCTTACATATCGATTGACAAGAAAGCTGCACATCCACAGAGGCCATCCTCTCCTTCGTTGGTTTTGTCTCTCTTCAAGGCCAGAAGGCAAAGTAGCTGTGATTCCTTTCTTCGTGGTTAGCACTAAAGTTGTTAGCCACATTGGGTTGTTTGCGCACGTGCATACAACAAATTAAACACTTATATTTAGATTTACTAAAATGAGTGAATCGGAGCTTCACTAGCTTCTCCTGAATAGCCACCACTGATAGTAAATATCGGCACGAAACACAACTTTGCACAATATGTGAGCTTAATCACCCCTGTACTCTTACTTTGTCGTAAGAAGTCGCAGCATCGGGTGCTTGTATTTTTCCCATGTTTTTCTATTTCGTATAAGGTACTTGCGGAATTATAATTTCGCAACCAAACACGTTTGGGAACATTCATATTCATTATTTCACAGTACATCAAAGAGTTCAAATAAGAAATAATCAGTTTAGGAACAGAATATGTTGAAAAAAAATCTGATGTGTTTCATTCACATGACTTTCTCTACAAACTCTTATTGTAAAGAATTATTCTTATTGTAATTGAGATAAGCGTTATCAGAAATAGCTGCATTAGTTCCTTCTAAGTAGAAGGGAAATAAGGTAATATACTAGGCTAAAGGGATAATAATATGCCGGTCACCATGTGAAACAATTTAAATTCGATTCGTTTACTAAGGCCAGGAGTAAAACAAAGGGGAGATGAAACGAATGACCTCCCGTTCGAGAAAAGTTTAAGTAGCTAAACATTGAAACCAATAACAATGAATATCTTGGAAACGGTTAACTCTACAAAAAATGTATATAACATACATTGTGTCTTTTAACGAGCTCTACATTTTTGTAGAGTAACTTTTTGTCTATCTCTTACGGTTTAGCAGTTATGTAAAATTTATCTAGAATAAAGAGGTCTCCAGAAGCTATTCCAAGAAAATTCAAGATATATATTTTATTTTCCATTTTAATAGTATAGGGTATTTTAATCCAAATCGTTAGAGCCACTTTTTAGAAAAAAATTCAAAACATTTTCCATATAATTGGGCAATTTGAGATTGGGGGATTTTTTCTAAAAATTTCATGTCGCATCCTTGGAAAATACTAAACTTAAATACAAAATTTGATATTGAAAGACCTTTTCGATTCAGAGCTATGCTGTTCACAGGCAAACACAGACGGACATTTTATAATTTTACTCAGGGGATCTCAAAATATATTTCCGATGAAATCTCGACATCAGATTTTGAGCGGAATGCCATACACACTCTCTCTCTCTCTCTCTCTCTCTACCTATTATAAACAAAGCACGCGTAGAGAAAGTAAACATACATAATACCCACTAATTTCAGCAAAATAAATCTCAAAAGCACCTCGGAGGCATGGCTTAAAATTTGTTCCATATAAATAACACGGTGGCATCTCTTAACGGTCCTTGTCTAGTCATCTTTCATTGGTTGCTGTGGTAGTATAGGCTGTTGTGCGGTACGAAGTATTTCCTTCCTTAACATTAATATGTACGTTCATATATCTGAAGAAAATTGCGTGAATCAAATATAGTAGTAGTATTTATTAAGTGCATAATACTTCAATTGCGTCACATATTCGGATAAGTCATGCTCTATCAGAATTAATGTATCTAAAATAAATTACATTTTGTAAAAAAATACATATAGGAGAATCATTCGTTTTAAATCTGCCTTTCAGGATGACGACTGCACGTGACAGAGCGTTTATATTAGTTTTTATTGCCTGACCTTGCACCGCAGAGGGCTTTTATATCGCCATTCAAATGTGACCATACATACCCAATCAGGGGAAAGAAGAAGGTAAATTTGCATATAAATATACATATAAGCGGGGCAAGCTTACATAAAACAACAATTAGCGAGTCTGCTTCACATTTAAGTGGTCCTGATTTCGAATCTCGGTTAGGATGAGATTTTCGAATAACATTTTCCCCTGAGGTTTTCTCTTACACATTTTAGAGGAATTCAAAATGTTCGAAAAAAAGTTCTATATAAAGAGTAGTTTGGGGTGGAAAGAATTTCTTGAAAATCCCCATGTCGCATCCTTAGAGGATGCTGAACTTAAATGTCAAGTTTGGTGTTTAATCGAATTTTCGTTTCACATGCACACATAGACACACACACACACACACACACACATTTTACTAATAATGTTCTTTTTTGGAAGCAGACGTTTATTTCCAGTGATATCTCGATATCGAATTTTTGGGTAGAATGCAATGCCTTCTCTACCTATGTGCTACGGATTAATTAGAAAAAGTTAAAACTTATAACCAGCTGAAAGGTATCAAGCTGGTCAAAAATAGTTCGCAATATAGCCAACATTATTCTTAAATCTGCAAAAGTGGAATAATTATCTAAAGAATAGAGCACAGATCGTCGGCTCATATATGCCAGATGGTCCAACAGCGCCGTATTTCTTGTGTGCAGACAACTCTTCGTGCATATAGGAATTGCAGAGCTCAACGGGGCAAATCCAAGTAAACACCGGCCAGTGACGTGTTAGTGGAGGGACCTGCGTTCTACTCCCCTTGCATATTAGCATCTCACTCAATGAGTGCAGTTCCCAGGTATGTAGTAAGAGTCCGTGATCTCGTATACAGGAACAGTGCGAACAGATCGGAAAGGTTAACTACTTCAGTTACAGAGCCTTTATATTTCAGAGAATGAAGTCACCTTCTAGATCAAGAATTATTTAAAATGTCTTTATTTCACCTTTCAGTATCTGCCAATAGTTAAGTTTTGTAATTGTGTACGCTGTTCTTATTTAACATTAGACACTAGACTCATTTTAGGTTTAAATCAAAATGTTAGGTGCCGTAACATAAAAAAGCCATGGATGAGAGTACGTAGTGTTTCACCGTATTATTATTATTATTATTATTATTATTATTATTATTATTATCGTCATAATTATTATTGTTATTATTATTATTATTATTATTATTATTATTATTATTATTATGTGAAAAACTACGTGCCATGATTGCATACAGAAGTTAAGATTTGAATTATTTTGTAACGGGATGTTATGGGTTATTTGATACCCCGTGTAGTGTTGTGAGGTTATATGGAACGAGACTTTATATGGTGGTAGTTTGTAGTTTACACCGCACGTCGGACAGTCATATGTAATAGGAATTTTACGTTATTAAGTTTTTACGCCTCAACGTGGGTGCTTATGTGCGGCGTACCTAAGTGTTACTTCAAATCAACTCCACTACACTCACGTACCTGGTACTGAAGCTCTTCTTGGATGGGTTGCCACGGCCTTGCTCAGTCTTGCACGATCATTGACTCTCTCTGGCGTGGATTTTGCAAGTGGGAGGAGTTGTAGAAGTGATCATTTAATAGTGAAGAAAACACTTGTGAACTTTTACTGTTATTTATTCTATAAGGAGTTCCAAAAACAAGCACCTTGCTGTACACTGTTATTCTGCTGAATGGTACTCTTACCACTCACTCACACGTACTCTCAATTACACTGTTTCTACGTTAAGTACATGTCACAATTCACTCTCGAGTAATCACGAGCCGACTATTAAATAAGTGAGCGACGTTACTTTAATTTACTAACAGTTTTTTCTCATTACAGTCTTACTTCGCGAACAGAGTTTTTTTACAGAACGACGATCTACCGCATCTCGTGGACAGATTCTTGACAAACGACGCTACCTCTCACGGGCAAATTCTTAACAAAACGAGGTTGCCCCACACGGGCAAGTTCTTAGCAAAAACGACATTGCCTCTCGCGGGTAGATTCTTAGCACAACGACGTGGCCTCTCGCGGGCAAATTCTTAGCACAACGACGTGGCCTCTTGCGGGCAAATTCTTAGCACAACGACCACGATGTGTCGAACCCTACTTCTTTTATACTGAAAACGGTGTCATGGTGGCTTATTCCTGATTGGTTAGAAAGTCCGCCAAAATGACACCATCGTGACCCAAAAACCATTGCGAATCTCCCAGAATACGTGATAATAACCACGTGATACTATGAATATAAAGCAGAAGTCCCCTCGTGGGTTTTAAACTGGACTGCCCCTGTATAAGAAATTCTTACGTGACTTACACAAAAGAAGCAACTTCTCACCCTTCTCTGCAGTCTGGCGTCAGGATTCTGTGTAGCTTTCAAGTCAACAACTGACTTCTTAGTTCCTATGTATACAAACTAATAAAAGTTAACTTTCTTTACTTTTACAGTTCTTGGGCCCCCAATATTCGGCATTAGTCTACTCAGTGCCACTGTTCTCTCTTCGGCCTTCTTGGTGATTGTTCTAACGTGCTCACCAAAATTTCCACCATCACCCAATATGAAACCTAGATATCTCACTGACTTTTTTGGCTTAACATCAGTATTGCCTATCCTGAAACTCACATCTGGCCGTTTTCTTGGCCCTTTTAGGACCACAGCTTCCGTTTTCTGTGGCGCAAGAATTAATTTGTTGGCTTTCATCCACCTGTCTATGCGTATGAGGGATTCATCTGCCTTAAACATCAATTCTTCTGCGTCAGCAGCTGTAGTGACTAACACTAAATCATCTGCAAATCCCAACGTATAAGCTCCTGTCGGTAGTTTTAGCCGCAATACGCCATCGTATAAAATATTCCACAATGTAGGTCCCAGGACCGAGCCTTGGGTACTCCTGCAGTAACCTGTACTTGTTTCTTATTACTTAGCGTTATGTATCTTGAGTTGAGGTACTCTCGTATTATATTTACTAAATATGCTGAAATCTTTTTTCTTTGGAGCTCTTGAATGATAATTCTCCAAGTTGCACTGTTGAAAGCACTTTTCACATCCAGTGTGAATGCAGCTACCTACTTTTCTTTACTGTCATCTTTAATTTTTTGAACAGCTTTAATGGCCTGGATTGTAGTTTTGCCTTTTCTAAAGCCATATTGGTTGCAGGATAGTCCTTAACCTTCCTCAATTTCTTTTGTCGATTCTTGTCCTTATTAGACTCTCATATAGTTTACTCATGGTATTGAGTAAACATATTGGTCGATATGCTGATGGAGCTTGAGGTAACTTACCCCCTTTTAGCAACAATATGAGTTTAGCTACCTTCCATTCTCCTGGAAACTCCTGTTGTTCCAGTAACGTATTTAAGGCTGCTAGAATCCATTTAGAGATTGCCTCAATGGCGAACCTCACTGCTTCGGGTGGAATACCGTCCAATCCCGGTGCTTTGCCGGATTTCATGTTGCGCCCTGCTTCATGTAATTCATCCATGGTGAACTCTTTCTCTACACTACATCTTATTTTGGCTTCTATCTTATCTTCATTGCTTGGGAATAACGCCTTTACTACACTTATTTCCTTCTCCTCTGTTAATTTTATGGGAGCTCTATTAGTCAAACGCCCAGTTATTATTTTATATCCTGATCCCTAAATAACCTGATCAAGTTCTTCACATAGTTTTTGCCAGTTTTTTTCTCTTGGACTCCTTTATGAGGTTTGTCAATGTTCTTTTCTTCTCTTTATTGTCTACTCTTAACGCTTCTAGGTCCTGCTCTTGTATTCGTCTCTTATTTGCTCTTGTTACTTTGATTGCATCTCCTCCTTTGACATTTAATGTCATTGGTCCACCAGTATGGTACTCGGGAGCTGTCTCTCTTGCTGGTATGTATTTGGCTAGCTAAAGTAGCTTCTTGTATTGCGTTTACCACCTCCTCCCGGGAGATTTCTTCTGTAACGTCTTCTCTATTCTCTTCCTTCCACTTCATGATAACTTGATATATATATTTTATATATATCCCAATCATACTCTACTTTAGTCTTCCCATTTTGCCAACCCTTTCGCTTCGTTGGTTCTTTGATTTCAAAATAGATAAACTTGTGGTCGCTAAGTGATTCCTCTTCGAGCACCTCCCAATTCAGGATTTTATTTGATATCATCTGAGTTGAACACGTAATGTCTATAAATGATTCACAGGCTCTTCTCACAAAAGTCGGTTTGTTTCCTATGTTTTGTACTACTAAATCCAGTTCCATCATCCACTCGACCCAATATTCACCTCTCTGGTCAGTGGTTTGTGCGCCCCACTGTGGTGATTTAATATTTAAGTCTCCCATTATAATGCTTTCTCCTCCTTGCGTACTAATGTCTTGCATTATAGAATCTACTTCTTTCTTAAATTCGTCCAGGGGTATATTTGGTGAACTATAACATCCACAAATCTTAAATTGTTTGAAGTAAATGCAGACATAACCATTTGCTAACCTCCAATCTATTACCTCTATATTTTTGTTTAGGAAGTTGACAGCGACATTCATCCTATTATCCTTAATCCAATTATTGCTGGATACACACTTTAAATTTGGTTCACTTACTATCATTATGTCAACCTTCTTCTCCATTGCAACTACGTATGCCATATTATGACCACCTTGTGACCTCATTAAATTAGCTTGTAGGATTCCTATGGCTGTTGAACCCATTATCTTTTTTATTTCAACCTTCTTCGTCTTATGTCCCCTATCATCTTTCTGTATAGAGGGCAACTCATTTGGTCACTTCTGTGGCCTCCTTTTTTACACGTTATACAGACAGATGCATTTGTGCATTCTCTGGCTATATGACCCTTCTCCCCACAATTCAAGCAAGATCCAGTTCTATCATCTTCCTCCTTACATTGATACGCTATATGTCCAAATCCAAAACACTTAAAACACCTAGTGACTTTTATTCTTTCTCTAATCTGGCAGCTGACCCATCCTACTCTATTCTGTCTCCGTTTTAGTAGGGTCTTACCAGGTTCAGCAGGTAACGTTACTGTTACGTTTTGGTTACCAAACTTCCTGGTCTCATAGAAACATTTATTATATCCGTCTCCTGTAACTCTATTTATTCACAAATTGCAGTTTTCAGATCATCTTCCTTGGTTGTAGGATCTATTCCATAAATAAAAAAATTAATTTCCTTCCTCACAGTACGCACCTCAACTTCTTCAACATTCTTCGGGATCTCCTCTTTGAGGGCATTTGCTTTCCCTGTTCCCTCAACTGCAAGGAATAGGTCCTCTTTACCTACTTTCCTAATGCTTTTTATTCTCAAATCTAGTTTTCCTATACCAATACCTTGTTTCACAGACTTCAGTGTTTCCGCGTATGTTTTCCCTTTTCCCTTAATTACTACCGTTTCTTCCGGTTGTTCTTTTTGCGCTGACCTATTTTCTTTTGCATTGGTTTCCCGTTCTTCTGTTGGTTCCCATGCCTTTGTTGGTACAATATACCTTATTGCTATTCCACATCCACAAAATAAGCATTCCAGTATTTTCCTCGTGTATTCTCTCTTTATCCCTTCCGGTGTGGCAATTGCTATTTTTCTTACATGATGTTCTTCCAGTACTTGCTTGCATTGGCGTAGCATTCTGGAGAACCACTCCATGTCATTTACACCTTCGACATCCACATTGAACGGGGTTATATAAAAGAATCGAGATGTGTATTTTTCCTTCTCTCTACTACTATAAACTTTGACATTCCTTTGGAGATATTCTATTTTACCTTCTTCTAGATTTTCACCTGTTATACCTACAAACTCAGGATAAATCTCTTTCAATTTCTTCAAGATGCCTTCGTCTCCTTTATCTGCCAGATTTGTTACCACAGCAATATCATATCCTTCCTCAACTTTAAATAAGCTTCCAGGTAGTACAGATATAATCTGCAAATTACTTTCCGACCATTTTACATCCAACAAATGCGCAAAGTCTACAAAACTATGAGCTTGGGACATGTTCTCCTGTATGCTTCTTTTACTTTGGCTATTACACCCTGACGCACCAGATATCTCCCTGTGTATCTCTCTGTATAAAATCTTCTTGCACTTGAACTGCTATTTCTGAAGTTTTGAGAGTACTAACATCTCCTTTTTTCCTCTCTAGATCCCATCCCTTCCACCTATCCAATATCATCTCGGCAATACTGCCTAATTTCCTGATAGTAGTAGTAGTAGTAGTAGTAGTAGTAGTAGTAGAGTAGTAGTAGTAGTAGTAGTAGTAGTAGTAGTAGTAGTAGCAGTAGTAGTAGTAGTAGTAGTAGAGTAGTAGTAGTAGTAGTAGAGTAGTAGTAGTAGTAGTAGTAGTAGTAGTAGTAGTAGTAGAGTAGTAGTAGTAGTAGTAGCAGTAGTAGTAGTAGTAGTAGTAGTAGAGTAGTAGTAGTAGCAGTAGTAGTAGTAGCAGTAGTAGTAGTAGTAGTAGAGTAGTAGTAGTGTGGTGGTAGTGGTGGTTGTGGTAGCGGTAGTGGTAGCGGAAGTGGTAGTGGTCGTAGTAGTAATAGTAATAATAGTAGTGGTGGTGGTTGTGGTAGCGGTGGTGGTGGTAGTAGTAGTAGTAGTAGTAGTAGTAGTAGTAGTAGTAATAGTAGTAGTAGTAGTAGTAGTGGTGGTTGTGGTAGCGGTAGTGGTAGCGGAAATGGTAGTGGTAATGGTCGTAGTAGTAATAGTAATAATAGTAGTGGTAGTTGTGGTAGCGATGGTAGCAGTAGTAGTAGTAGTAGTAGTAGTAGTGGTGGTGGTTGTGGTAGCGATGGTAGCAGTAGTAGTAGTAGTAGTAGTAGTAGTAATAGTAGTAGTAGTAGTAGTAGTAGTAGTAGTGGTGGTTGTGGTAGCGGTAGTGGTAGCGGAAATGGTAGTGGTAATGGTCGTAGTAGTAATAGTAATAATAGTAGTGGTAGTGGTGGTTGTGGTAGCGATGGTAGCAGTAGTAGTAGTGGTGGTGGTTGTGTTAGCGATGGTAGCAGTAGTAGTAGTAGTAGTAGTAGTAGTAGTAGTAGTAGTGGTGGTGGTGGTTGTAATAGTTGTAGTAGTGGTCGTAGTAGTAGTTGTAGTAGTAGTTGTAGTAGTTGTAGTAGTAGTGGTGGTGGTGGTTGTTGTAATAGCTGTAGTAGTAGTTGTAGTAGTAGTAGTAGTAGTAGTAGTGGTGGTGGTTGTTGTAATAGTTGTAGTAGTGGTAGTAGTAGTAGTAGTAGTAGTAGTAGTAGTGGTGGTGGTGGTGGTGGTGGTTGTTGTAATAGTTGTAGTAGTAGTGGTGGTGGTGGTTGTTGTAATAGCTGTAGTAGTAGTTGTAGTAGTAGTAGTAGTAGTGGTGGTGGTGGTGGTGGTTGTTGTAATAGTTGTAGTAGTGGTAGTAGTAGTTGTAGTAGTAGTTGTAGTAGTAGTAGTGGTGGTGGTGGTGGTGGTGGTTGTTGTAATAGTTGTAGTAGTGGTAGTAGTAGTTGTAGTAGTAGTAGTAGTAGTAGTGGTGGTGGTGGTGGTGGTTGTTGTAATAGTTGTAGTAGTGGTAGTAGTAGTTGTAGTAGTAGTTGTAGTAGTAGTAGTGGTGGTGGTTGTTGTAATAGCTGTAGTAGTAGTTGTAGTTGTAGTAGTAGTAGTAGTAATGGTGGTGGTGGTTGTTGTAATAGCTGTAGTAGTAGTTGTAGTAGTTGTAGTAGTAGTAGTAGTAGTGGTGGTGGTGGTTGTTGTAATAGCTGTAGTAGTAGTTGTAGTAGTTGTAGTAGTAGTAGTAGTGGTGGTGGTGGTTGTTGTAATAGCTGTAGTAGTAGTAGTTGTAGTAGTTGTAGTAGTAGTAGTGGTGGTGGTGTTGTTGTAATAGCTGTAGTAGTAGTTGTAGTAGTTGTAGTAGAAGTAGTGGTGGTGGTGGTGGTTGTTGTAATAGGTGTAGTAGTAGTTGTAGTAGTTGTAGTAGTAGTAGTAGTAGTGGTGGTGGTGGTTGTTGTAATAGCTGTAGTAGTAGTAGTAGTAGTTGTAGTAGTTGTAGTAGTAGTAGTGGTGGTGGTGGTGGTTGTTGTAATAGCTGTAGTAGTAGTTGTAGTAGTTGTAGTAGTAGTAGTGGTGGTGGTGGTTGTTGTAATAGCTGTAGTAGTAGTTGTAGTAGTTGTAGTAGTAGTAGTAGTAGTGGTGGTGGTGTTGTTGTAATAGCTGTAGTAGTAGTTGTAGTAGTTGTAGTAGAAGTAGTGGTGGTGGTGGTGGTTGTTGTAATAGGTGTAGTAGTAGTTGTAGTAGTTGTAGTAGTTGTAGTAGTAGTAGTAGTGGTGGTGGTGGTGGTGGTTGTTGTAATAGCTGTAGTAGTAGTAGTAGTAGTTGTAGTAGTTGTTGTAGTAGTAGTGGTGGTGGTGGTTGTTGTAATAGCTGTAGTAGTAGTTGTAGTAGTTGTAGTAGTAGTAGTAGTGGTGGTGGTGTTGTTGTAATAGCTGTAGTAGTAGTTGTAGTAGTTGTAGTAGAAGTAGTGGTGGTGGTGGTGGTTGTTGTAATAGGTGTAGTAGTAGTAGTAGTAGTAGTAGTAGTAGTAGTGGTGGTGGTGGTGGTGGTGGTTGTTGTAATAGCTGTAGTAGTAGTAGTAGTTGTAGTAGTTGTAGTAGTAGTAGTGGTGGTGGTGGTGGTGGTTGTTGTAATAGCTGTAGTAGTAGTAGTAGTTGTAGTAGTTGTAGTAGTAGTAGTGGTGGTGGTGGTGGTTGTTGTAATAGCTGTAGTAGTAGTTGTAGTAGTTGTAGTAGTAGTAGTGGTGGTTGTTGTAATAGCTGTAGTAGTAGTTGTAGTAGTTGTAGTAGTAGTAGTAGTGGTGGTGGTGTTGTTGTAATAGCTGTAGTAGTAGTTGTAGTAGTTGTAGTAGAAGTAGTGGTGGTGGTGGTGGTTGTTGTAATAGGTGTAGTAGTAGTTGTAGTAGTTGTAGTAGTAGTAGTAGTGGTGGTGGTGGTTGTTGTAATAGCTGTAGTAGTAGTAGTAGTTGTAGTAGTAGTGGTGGTGGTGGTTGTTGTAATAGCTGTAGTAGTAGTTGTAGTAGTTGTAGTAGTAGTAGTAGTGGTGGTGGTGTTGTTGTAATAGCTGTAGTAGTAGTTGTAGTAGTTGTAGTAGTTGTAGTAGAAGTAGTGGTGGTGGTGGTGGTTGTTGTAATAGGTGTAGTAGTAGTAGTAGTAGTAGTAGTAGTAGTGGTGGTGGTGTTGTTGTAATAGCTGTAGTAGTAGTTGTAGTAGTTGTAGTAGTTGTAGTAGAAGTAGTGGTGGTGGTGGTGGTTGTTGTAATAGGTGTAGTAGTAGTTGTAGTAGTTGTAGTAGTAGTAGTGGTGGTGGTGGTGGTGGTTGTTGTAATAGCTGTAGTAGTAGTAGTAGTAGTTGTAGTAGTTGTAGTAGTAGTGGTGGTGGTGGTTGTTGTAATAGCTGTAGTAGTAGTTGTAGTAGTTGTAGTAGTAGTAGTAGTGGTGGTGGTGTTGTTGTAATAGCTGTAGTAGTAGTTGTAGTAGTTGTAGTAGTTGTAGTAGAAGTAGTGGTGGTGGTGGTGGTTGTTGTAATAGGTGTAGTAGTAGTAGTAGTAGTAGTAGTAGTGGTGGTGGTGGTGGTGGTGGTTGTTGTAATAGCTGTAGTAGTAGTAGTAGTTGTAGTAGTTGTAGTAGTAGTAGTGGTGGTGGTGGTGGTGGTTGTTGTAATAGCTGTAGTAGTAGTAGTAGTAGTTGTAGTAGTTGTAGTAGTAGTAGTGGTGGTGGTGGTGGTTGTTGTAATAGCTGTAGTAGTAGTTGTAGTAGTTGTAGTAGTAGTGGTGGTTGTTGTAATAGTTGTAGTAGTTGTAGTAGTAGTTGTAGTAGTTCTAGTAGTAGTAGTGGTGGTGGTAGTAGTCGTAGTAGTAGTTGTAGTAATAGTAGTTGTAGTAGTGGTGGTCGTAGTAGTAGCTATAGTAGTAGTGTAGTGGTGGTCGTAGTTGTAGTAGTAGTGATAGTCGTAGTAGTATTTGTAGTAGTAGTAGTAGTAGTAGTAGTAGTCGTAGCAGTAGTTGTAGTAGTAGTGGTGGTTGTTGTAATAGTTGTAGTAGTTGTAGTAGTAGTTGTAGTAGTTCTAGTAGTAGTAGTGGTGGTGGTAGTAGTCGTAGTAGTAGTTGTAGTAATAGTAGTTGTAGTAGTGGTGGTCGTAGTAGTAGCTATAGTAGTAGTGTAGTGGTGGTCGTAGTTGTAGTAGTAGTGATAGTCGTAGTAGTATTTGTAGTAGTAGTAGTAGTAGTAGTAGTAGTAGTCGTAGCAGTAGTTGTAGTAGTAGTGTTGGTAGTAGTAGTAGCTATAGTAGTAGTGTAGTGGTGGTCGTAGTTGTAGTAGTAGTGATAGTCGTAGTAGTATTTGTAGTAGTAGTAGTAGTAGTAGTAGTAGTCGTAGCAGTAGTTGTAGTAGTAGTGTTGGTAGTAGTAGTAGCTATAGTAGTAGTTGTAGTAGTAGGGTAGTAGTAGTGAGGTGGTAGTAGTTGTAGTAGTAGCTATAGTAGTAGTAGTGTAGTGGTGGTCGTAGTTGTAGTAGTGGTGGTAGTAGTTGTAGTAATAGTAGTAGTGGTGGTCGTAGTAGTAGCTATAGTAGTAGTAGTGGTGGAGGTAGTAGTAATAGTAGTAATAGTAGTGGAAGTAGTAGTGGTAGTGGTGGTGGTAGTGGTGGTAGCTTTTTTTTTGAGCAGAGTAAAAAATCTTACAAAGACGCCTTAGGTGAGTTGGAATCTCACCAACTAAAAAAACACCCCTGCAAGAATCAATGTAAAATTCCCCTCGGAACTGCCCAAGACGGCATTACTTCAGGGGGAAGCGATTCAAGGTGGTAAGTATTATTGGTCTATATCATCTAGGAAACTGTGCTGGTCTCAGCTATCATTCATCTCCAATCGTTTACTAAGCAAAATGTCACAGGCCAATCTAGAAACAATGCTCCAATTCTGTGCACAGGCAAGCATCTTGGACAGAAGGTTATCTGGCGTCAAAACTCCCAATTGGCTCTCAGCCTGAGGGTCAGATTGCTACGTTGCATTAAGCGTAGACCTGGGCCGTCGACTACTGCATTTAGGCTCAGTCCGCATCGGCTGGTGTTCCTGCAGAGTTCAAGAACGGGTTTTTATTCCACGATGTTTTAACTGTCAGGACATCGTGCCCACAGATGCAATGGACCGTTCAGGTTACCTCGATGAGACCTACAGCTGCTGAGGGTCCCTCACCAAGAGAGCTTGGGTTCGATCCCAAGCGACCGCATGTGAGATTTGTGGTGGACATAGCGGCGCAGGGGCAGGTTTTCTCCGGGTTCTCCGGTTTACTCCGCCATCTCATTCCACCGGGGCTCCATCTTCATGTATCACCAGCGTCATCGTCTGCGGTGCCAGAGCGGGCGTTAAACACTACATCACAAGATGTGATTGGAGCAAAATGGAAATAGGGACATCATCGACTATTGGGCAAAATACTCCATCATCAATTATTTCCATAGCAACACCTCGTAGCACATTTCGTATTTCACTCATTATTAAAAATCCGACATATTTTCCAAACACTATCTTCTCTTTCTTTTCCACACGGTCAAAACAGGTGTCACGGGTCTCTGCTTGCACAAGTTCATCGACATCTTTCAGGGCTCGAGGTATTTAAATGTTCGATGTTTCCAGATATGTGTTATTGTCGAAGTTATATCTGCCAAGTTCTTCTGTATGAATTGCAAATCTTCATGCAATCCATTTGAAGCAAGAGATTTTACAATCTTTGTTGAAGAGCATGCTCTATCATCCCAGACATTAATTACCTCTAAAACAGAACTGTAATATACAGCATAGTATATTACTGCGTCGAGTCAAGTTCCCCAACGCGTTACTTCAGGTTGTTTACCTGTGGCGCGTCCAGTCGCATGTGTCCCTTTAGCGGTCCCCAGATGCAATCCCTAGTGATGATGATAATAATAATAATAATAATAATAATAACAATAATAATAATAATACTCAAAATGCTTCAGTGAAAAACTGCGTTACAACAACAACAACAACAACAATAATAATAATACAGCGAAATATTTTTGTGCTCTCATGCATTCGTTTTTTTTTGTTTTTTTTTTTACGTTATTTAACCCTAAAGTAGATTTAGTGTCTAATGTTAAATAAAAACAGGGTATACACAATTACAAAGCTAGCTATTGGTGCTTACTGAAAGGTGAAATAAAGACATTTTAATCAATTCTAAATCTAAAAGGTGACTTTATTCTCTCAAATGTAAAAGTTCTGTAACCGAAATGGTTAACTTTTTCGGTCTGTTCGCACTGTTCCTGTATACTAGATCACAGACTCTTAATGCAAACCTGGGAACTGCTCTCCCCTCACCATTTCCGCTGATGTGCAAGGGGAGTAGAACGCAGGTTCCTCGCACTAACACCGCCGCTGACCGGTGTTTGCTTGGATTTTCCCAGTTGAGCTCGGCAATTCTTTAAACGCTCTTTATGTACTCACGTGAAATACGGCGCTGTTGGGCCAACTGGTGCTCTAAGGTTTGTTTTCTATAACTTTGTCCCTTGTCTCGTATAGGTCACCTTTGGCTGCCATTGTGGAATAGGGTGTTGTGTGGTACAGGTTAGTTCCTTATTTAACATGTTAATTTATATTATATTTGAAGATATTTGTCAAATTTACATTCTCATAACCGTATTAATCAGATGTGTTTTGTTGGAATGCATGTATACTTATATGAAATATATGGGGAGGGGTCCTTTGCTTCAAATCTGCATCTCAGGATGGGATAATAAGTGCATCTTTCACGATACAATATTTATATTGCCTTTATTACCAATAACATTATCTACTGCTATTCTTAAACTCAAAATCTGCTTTAGAAATTTCAAAATACGGCTATCCTTGCTTGGCACATTGTTTCTTAGTCACCAGCGGAAGAATACATCTCTGCAGCGCAAGGTTATAAGAAACAAGAATTAATAAGGGTATTCCAAGTACAATTATTCCAAAACAAATTCCTAGCTCTACAACCGCTCCTAGGTGACATTTTGGCTGCAATAAAATAAAACAAATACAATCATTGCAACTGTTCTACAATCGCTCCGTGAATTTTCTGCTGCTAACGCTAAGCACATCTGAAGGTAAAAATTAAATACAAGTTTCTTGCTCGTCATTTGGTTGAATGTGGTGTCTGACATCTGCTTTGTATCACAGTAATACGACAAAAAAACCAGGAAAAAAGAAAGTTAGACAGGTGACTTGAAAGCTTTGGTTCACAGCAGCACTCTTTGTTGAGAAATCTGATTAATTTCATTCATATTTTTGTCTAGCTGTTCTGCAAACAAAAGATTATTCTTCTGTCTACTTAATGATTGCGAAGCAAAGTTGTATACATGGTCTCATTACTTACTTTCTTGCAAGTAGAAGATAAATAAGAGCATAGACTGGGGAAACGGATAGTCAAATCCTTTAAAAGCTGTCGTTATTTGATTGTTATTGAAATTCGGCTCTTTCCATGTATAGGAGTAAATCCAAAGAGATATGACACAGATGAATAATTTTCGTTTGAGCAAAGTTTAAGTAGTTTAAAATTGAAATTGAAACCCCTCGGAAATGGTTATCTCTACCAATAAATAAACAAATAATAATTATAATGAATAAAAATTATAATAATAAGATAAAAACTGTATTTGATATAAACTGTTTTAATGATATCTACATGTCATGAAAATATCTTGAATATATTATGGTATTGTCATCAAAATCATCGTGGCCATTTTTAGAGAATCGAACATTTCGAAACATGTTTCATTTAAAGTGTAGTTTGGGGTGGGGGAAGTTTCCTAAAAATCTCTGTGTCGCATCCTTGGGAGATACTGAACTTAAATACCGTGTTTGGCATTTAACAGACTTTTCGTTTTTGAATCTTGCTGTCCACAGACAGACAGACAGACAGACATACACTCGCGCGGAGCTTTCTCTAAATGTGCTTTTTTATTCAGGGCCCTCAAAACAGTTTACCTGGTGAAATCTCGGAAAAGAATTATTGGTTGGAATGCAATTCCTCTCTACATATTAGGTGCACTGTACATACATACTTGGTAGAGAAAGAAAAAATGTGTTCAAATTCGTATTACTATCTCGAAAACCAGTTAGCATAGGAAGCTAGAATTTGGTCTGGAAACATCAAATGTGCTTCATGAGCAGCTTATTTCCTTTTCTGGAGCGCCACTACATTTTCTAGGAGCAAATGATGTTAGTATCAGCTGTTATACGTCGTAAAATTACGTTAAGATAGCATCTTAACTGCATTACGCGGCATTCTTATTTTACTTCACTCACCAGCTCCATCTCTAAACCTCCCATTGAATTTTCTGTTTCCTAAAATGTTATTTTATTCCTCAGAATTGTGAGCTGCAATACGATCGGGCCATGTTGTTCCATTGATAAATGATGAAGACTCTGATTATGATTAAACAGCTTTGTTTAAACGTGCATTTTCATGCTATATTTTCGCAATTGACTCGCACATTTGTCTTTGAAGACTACGAATTCTTGAGAGGCGTTATTTCTGGATGTGAAATTTCTTCATTATTGTTTTTGTTTTTCCTACTAAGCAAGTCACATGACAAAGTTCATGCCGACCTTATGTCTCTATAATTAATGTATATTTTTGCTGGGAGGGAAACGGAGACTCCCTATTTACAGGTGCACAATGTTTGATGTTACAGAACGAGCTGAGATATTTTATTGAAGGTAGATCGAAAATAAAAAGAACCTGTCTCTGACCATTGACCCAAGTTTGACAAGACAACAATTGTTTGCAAAATAGTTCCTTATACATTCATTATTCAAGAAATGTTAAACGAGAGCTTATGTAAAATTGGGTGACTTTATCTCTTCAATGTTTCCGCCCGTCCATCTAGTCTTTCTTCTTCTTCTTCTTTTTGATAGAGTTTAACGCCCGCTTTTACTACTATGGCACCGCAGGCGATGGCACTGATGATACGTGGAATGAAGATGGAGCACTGGTGAAATGCCATGGCGGGGGAAACCGGAGAAAACTCGCCTTGCACCGCTTTGTCCACCACAAATTTCACCCGCCTTAGTGAGAGACGAGTGGTCTAATCACTCGGCCACGGCGCGGCCTTATCTATCTGCCTGCCTGTCTGCCTGCCATCCGTCACCCGTCCGTCCAACCGTCCATTCATCCATCCACCCATCCACTGTCCATCTGTTTCTTTCTGTCTTTTTCTCTCTTTGTTTATTTATTTGAGCCACCCATTGCCAAGAAAAAATGAAACTATCTGCTGCCGATATTCTCTGCGCTATGTGAACTCTTGGTTGTAAGCATCTTCAGTACGGTCTTGCGCGCAGATGGGTGTAGGCTCGGTGCGGACAAAACTTTTTACTACCGTGAAGCTTGTGGTAGTAAGCGCTCGTCTTTTTCACTTAAATAAGAAGTTTAACCGCGAAAACCTCTAGGGAAGGTTTCCTATTGAATTCCAAAAGAGGGGCTCTTCCTATTAAACTCACATTCTCTGTATAGCTCTGCTGATTCAACAACGTATTACTTTCTAAAATTATATTAAATTAATTATTATACGTAAATAATTTTATTATTATTAACTTTAATTATTCGATTATGGATGTAATGCAGCCTGTTAGAGGTAAAGTGCAGATATTTGTAGTGGTACTTAAACAGTGTAGTGAACAATATTACATCAAAATTTGCTTCAGTTATGGACTTATAATTTTATTTATTAGGGGTAGAATGTTTCCAGGATGGTTAGTAACTCCAAGTAGGCGTGGTACATACAAGACATACATACGTGTTTATTTTCCCTGAGACCGCGGGTCGGAGGGCGTAATTTTGAATGGGCGGGACTTGCTAAAACGAATTCTGTATCGGAACTGAGTTGAATACTTTCTGCAAAGCTAATGACTCTAAACTTCCTATTGAGGTGTAAAAACTGGAAGCAAAGCGGATAGTTTACACTGGCCGGTGTTGTTCATTTCGCCGCGCAGAGACCATGCAAAGCACATGAGGTAATAAATGATATGATTGGTTTGTGGAAAAACTGTTAGCCGAAGGGAGAAGCAACTAATATACTGAAGTGAATACACATTACCATTTATCAACCATTTATCAAAATATATAAGATTTTGTAAGAATAGTTTGTTTGTAGAACTGATAGAAAAAGTCATGTGAATGGGACCTATTAAAGTTTTTTACTTTCTCTAGCAAGTGGTAGATAGAGAAGGTATTGTTTTGAATTAAAGATTCTATACCGAGATTTCACCGGAAATATATGTTTTAGGGTCCTCTGATTCTAAAAAAGCAGTTTTAGAAAAATGTGTGTGTGTTTATATGTATTGTATTTATTTGTGTATGTATTTATTTATTCTCTGCAATTGGGTACTGCCCGGTGGCAGAGTTAAATGTACAAAATTCATTTACAATAATAATCTTACAGTTAAATTAAGAATAGTAATAAAACTAACATATTATATACATACATTTTTTTTTTAAAATGTCTAACTACTTATTATTCAGTATAGCAATACTTATGTCAATTTCAAGCAAGTTTATAAATAGTTATGAAGCCTCAACAATAATTCTATACATGTGTGTATGTGTATGTGTGTATGTGTGGAGGGGGGAATAGCTTAACTTAAAAACGAAAAATCGGTTAAATACCAAACTTGGTATTTAAGTTCTCTATCTCCCGAGGATGCGACACGAAGATTTTCAAAAACATTCTCGCACCTCCAACAACCCTTACATGGAAAATTTTTCGAACATTTGGATTTTCCCAAAAATTGCTTTAATGATTTTGATTAAAATGCCATAATATTTAATATTATATTCTTATGACTAGAACCCGGATGTTTAGGCATTTATTTTGGTTAAAATAATGAGGCATATAGGCACTAATATAGGCAGTGAATGAGACATTTATTAATCACGGAAACAGACGAAAATACTAAACTATCTCATACGTACTCCTTTTCTTGGTTATATACCACAAAATGCTTTTTTAAGTTGTGAACTGAGCCGCCCGTTAGAGAGAAGGTATTTTATGCTGGACAAAGCCTTGTACAGATCCAGAGAAAACTGAAATTGTTGCAACCGTAATTGATATTAAACAGAGCTTCTTCTGCCAGTCTTATGCTTCGCTGTTGCAAAATGTGCAAGTATAACATACCTTTTCTCATGGTTAGTTGTTTTTCACAAACTTTGCACATCAGAACTGTACCATCGGTAGATAGCGTATCTGAACCAAATTCGCGGACATAACCATGCAACTCACTTTCGGCATGATAAATATTGCAATAATCACAACTGCAGATGGAGTTGTTTAATACAAGTTCAGTCTCAAACTAACAGATTCTACTTGCAGAGGCCTGAGTGTGTCTACTTTCTTTCAGAGATTGGGAAAATCCGACTGTGTATTGTCTCAAAAAGAGGGGTGTGAGGAGAGATTAGAGAGTTCGAAGTACGCAATAACAGGATCTGGAGAAAAAATAACTTTGCAGAGCCACCTGGCTTGAAAAGGGGTGAGTTGACCATCGGGCGAGGGAGGCGAATAATACAAATCTTACAAAAGACACTTTCAAGCATGAATTCCTTTCTACACCCTCCGCATAATAATTTCTCTGGCTGGCAAACTCCCAAGTAACCTGTTCAAGCACTTCATGGGAATATATGTACTACTGGAGAACAAGCTTCTCAGCAAATAGCTGTGTGAGGTAAATACATATTTTTAATTCATACAATCATTATTTTTTTGATATAATCCATACAAACTTTATTTAAATGTATTAAAAATAAAGAAAATATATAATAACGAGGTAAAAAGCTAAAAAAAAAGGCGATTAACTTTAAAATAGACAACGAGAGCTAAAATAGGCAAAGAAAAAAAAAACTAAAAATTGCGCCTATGGTCCTCAAATGTGTCAAAACGTGTTTATCCATAATTGGTGTTTCATATATACTCTCCGGGTAAAAAAGGCATTTTGCCTAACACCCAGGCTCCACTTATAGCAAACAAAATGTGTATTTTTTAATTTTCTGGAAATAGCCTCTGAACACCTCTCCATTCTGGATCATTTTTGTATAAATTTTGTATAACTGGTAAACCAGAAGAGATAGACAAAAACTTACTACACAAAAAAATTAAACCTCATTAAAACACACAATTTATATCATATATATTTTGTTTATAGAACCTATTTCAGCTTTTCTCAAACGCAATATAAGTTTCGTCTCTCTTTTGTTTACTCCTAGCTCTCAAAAGATTTGATTATCACTTTAAACCTTATCGCGATTACCGCGATGTTCAAAACCTGCGGAGGACGATTTTTTTCGGACGTAAAAATCCTTAGCATGGCTTCCTTCGGAAGGGAAGTAAAGCTGTTGTTCCCGTGTCGTAGATTTACGGCATGTAAAGTAACTTCAAGCCCGATAAAGAGGCCTCTAGTAAAATTAAGCCGTCTTTCACGACCAGTATATAATGGGACGCTGAGAACCACAGCAGTTAAAGAGCATGCATAAATAAAATTCCATTTCATTTCACCATGATGTAGATAAAGGAATAATCATATGTACAGTATGTAGAGAAAGTCATGTGAGTGGAACACATCAGATTTTTTTCATTGATACATTACCTTTAACATCTAGGTCATATTGTTGGTTTCTCCTTTCAAACAATTGCTCATTGTAATGATATTCACTCGTTTACTGTTGAAGGTTAACTTCTGAATTATCTTGACTTTACACGCACATTCTCTCATTCATACCTCTAGCCTCTCGGGAATTTGTGAAATAATCATGTCTAGAGAAAATGTCCCAAATCCAGCTGGGAATCGAACCCGAAAACCCTCGCAAAGATATATTCTCTACCGATTGAGCTAAGGGACCGCCCTTCGTGTTTGGTTATACTTGAGATCCAATATGCCATCCTGTCTACTCTATTGCACCATTAAATGACAGGGTTTTGAGTATCCCATGTGCACTTAGCCAATCAAGGGAAAGGAGAAGTGAATTGTGTTCACAAGGTTACATATCAGTGGGGCAAACTTATAAGAATCAAGAATTAGTGTAGGAGTTACATAATGGGGGGGGGGGAGACGTTTCCCCTACTTTCGGGCGCGCCTGCGCAAAACAATGTTCTTTCCTCCGTTGCATTTCTAAACTGTCTTCCCTTGTAGTCTTTTTTTAGACATACAGCATTCTTTATCCTATTCTCTTTTTTTTTTTTTTTTTTCCATTATTTTCTAATCACCATAAAATAATTCTCAGCTGTTTTTACCTTTATCATTGTGAATCAGAACTGCATTCTAAGGTTGTCACAAAACGAGTTATTGTCGAATTAATGCCCCTTATGTGTGTAAGATCGAACAGAAATATTTATTTGCATCCTGATGTTTTAGAGGATTTTTAAAAATCATAGGTCTGGAAAGTTCTAACGTTCTCGTATGATCCTAACATCTTAAAACTTTGATTCTGTTTCTCTCAATTTTAAGTTTTTTAAAAGTTTATGTGCGCTTAGCTCAAAAGCTACTGCAGTTACAAGTCTACATTTTTTAATATTTAAACCCTATTGAAATAATTTTAAACAGTTAAACAGCTCTTTTAAATAAGTTATGTGAACATTTGAAATGTTTAAAATAAATACTGACTTTTTAAAAATATATTTTTAATTCATATATTTTAATAAATTTTATGTGCTTTTTATAACTGCAAAATAAGGTTTATTACATCTGAAATTTGGAAAATCCAGAGCAAGTAAGATCTTATTGAAGTTTATAGCAGTCATTATACACAATAACAGGATATTTTTGTATGCATCACAACTTTAACTTGCGTGGTAAATTTAAATAATAATGTTTATTTTCCTAATTCATTGTTCTAATAAAAATGAGCCATGATGCATTTTTAAAAATATTCATATAAAATTCCAATTTTACAGTAAATGAGTTTACATATAGATCTGCCATATTATATTTTTATATTCACCCTAATTATTGTAAAAAATACTACTTTTGGTGCTCTCGAAAAATCTTAATTTTTCAAATTTTAATAATTTATTTTTCAAAATTGGAGACTATTTTGATAAAATATATGACAATTTTCTTTAAAGTACTTTTGAGAGGCAGTGTAACAATTTTGAAACAAATTAGTAAAAAATTTCTCTGGTGTGGAGCATTTAGAGTGCGGAAAACTGTTGAAAAAGTTTATTTGAGAAAATAAAGTTTAAAGTTAAGAGTACGTATTAATAAGCATGAGCCTGCCCATTTATAGGTTCATTAATTGGTAGTTAAAGTGCACCAAGTGAGAAAAGCGATGTATTTTATCAAAGTTTAGAATTCATATTATTTTATTGTGAAAAATAATTGTTTAAATTTTCACAATTTTTGGTGAAATTCCACAGATGCATCACCTTGCATTTAAAATGTTGAGAACAAGTCAGAATGTCAAAGTTGTGCACAGTGGGTGTTGAGCTAAGCGTACCGGAAAAGTGTCATTTTAACATTGGCGGGATAGGCTGTTCCGACTCCCCTTAGCACCATTAGAAACAGTTGATATGCTCAATTGTCAGCCATTGCCCTTATGATAGCACCTTCTGAAAATAATGCCAACATTTCCTCATGAAAGTTACGAACTTCGAGTACATTTTGCAATCACAAGATGCAGTTCTCTGGCGTTATATTATGACGACATGTATTAAATGTCGCTTTATGGAAAATTGTCTGTTTTAGTCACTGACTTATCCAATTTTTGTTATTCTTTTTTTTAATTATTTCATTTACATAACCCCTTTAACATTTAACGTCATATCGAGGGTTTTAATTTGAAAAAAATCGTTAACTATAGGTTTTTTTAACGTTAGGTTTTTAGTCATGTTCTTTTCTTCAAACACACACATTCATGCATACTTCCAGACTCTGTGGGGGATAGGGAATAATTCTAGTTTAAGAAAATTGCTGCCCCTGTCGGGAATCGAACATGGAATCTCCGGGAGAGAAGCCAGTTCGTTAACCACTCGGCCACGGAGGCAGTCTGTTTCTGTTGTTATTAAAGTGTTTTCCTTGTAAAATAAACCACGATGTTCGACAACTTGATACTCATTTAGGAATGCAGATGTGAAAAACCATGTGAATCACGAACTAAAATTAAGAAACTTGCGACCATATTTAAGTATTAAATGAGTTTGCCCATCCCTAAGCGTAGTCCAGTTTACTTCAAAGTGCTTTTTCACGTTCACGTTTTGGAATTATACAGTTTATTAATTTTTCACGAAGTACAGCTTATCATCGAGAATATTTGTATTCCAATGAATGATTTTCGAATAAAAGTGGTTTTACCCGGTTTTTCACTTTGCAAATGTGTCATTTCTTAATTAAACGCTTCTTTTAATACTGAAAGTAAAGTAAATGAATGTTGGAGCCTTTGGTCAGAAGTAAACAAAATAAACACAGACAACTTCCTGTTTGAGAAAAGCATTAGTATTTTAAAATTGAAATCAATAACAATGAATATCTCGGAAATAGCATCACAACAAAAAACTTGTGTCTTTTGATATCTACATTCTTTGAGTGATAAGTTTTGTCTGTCTCTTACATTTACCAGTATTATAGAAGTCATCCAGAATGATAGGCCTTCAGAGGCTATTTCCAAAACATTTAAGAAATACATTTCAATTGTCATGAAGATATCTTGAACATGTGGTATTTTAATCACATTTTGAGAAAATACAATTTTTAAAAAAATCTTCCATACAAAATGTAATTTGAGTTGGGAAGGATTTGTTAAAAACCTTCGTGTCGCATTCTTGGAAGATGCTGAACTTAAATATCAGTTTGTTATTTAACCAATTTAGTTTTTGGGTTAGATGTTTACAAGACACACACATGATATTTTTTCTAAAAATGCTTTTTTGCTTGGTCGAGTGGTTAGACCACTAGCCTCTCACCTAGACGGCCGGGGTTTGATCCCAAGCGACCGCCTGTGAGATTTGTGGTGGACAAAGCGGCGCTGGGGCGGGTTTTCTCCGGGTACTCCGGTTTCCCCCACCATCGCATTCCACCGGTGCTCCATCATCATTCATGTATCATCAGTGTCACCGCCTACGTTGCCATTAGTAGCTAAAGCGGACGTTAAACACTACCAAAAAAAAAAAAAAATCCGACGAAATCACGTATTGAATTTTTGGAATACAATGCCTCCTATACCTACGTCCATATTATGAAAGGAAAAAGTAAAAATGTGCCTAAAACCTTCAATTATTAAAAATTGTGCATATACAAAAAGTTTGCTTTTAGATTGGACTTAAAACCAAAGTGGTAACAATGGAGTAGTATAAAATCATACCATACTAGAAGACAGTTCAAAGCATTTAGTTCGTGTGTACCATGTTAAAACTCTACTATTAGGCCATGCTGACTAAAAAATCTGATGTGCTCTATTCACACTCTGTAACAAATTATTGTTAAACAGCTTATTCTTCTTTCTACTTTATGCTAATTGAAATAAACAAAGTAAGATGTAATTAGATTTCGGTCAGTTAAAATTATGGGAATAACTTCTGCTAAAACTGGAAGGGATAATAATAGTAAAAGTGCGGTAATACCAACTGATCAAACAAATAAGGGTATTTGGGTTTGGGTTATGTTAATTGGGTTTATATTAATTATAGGAGCAGAAATAGTCTTATTACTTGCTTCCTTGAAAATACTTAGAAGGGAAATGAGGTAATACACTAGGCTAAATCGTTAGTCAAATATTTTAAAAGCTGGTTGCCATGTGATTGAAATTCGTTTCTTGGCATGGCCAGGAATTGAAAAATTCTCGTATGAGAAAAGAATTTTAAAATTGAAACAATAGCAAGGAATGTCTCGGAAATGGTCAACTCCACGAAGAAAATGTATGACATAAATTATGTGTTTCAAAGAGATAGTCATTTTTTCCAGCAAAGTTTTGTCTATCTCTTACAGTTTACAATTTATGCAAAAGCCATCCAGAAAGAAAAGGTCTTCAGAAGCTATTTCCAGATACCTCAAGATATACATTTTACTTGTCATATAAACACTTTTAGTATACCTTATTTTAATCATAATCGTTAAAGTTTTTGAGAAAATCAAATATTTTGAATGTTTTTTCATGTAAAGAGTAGTTTGGAATGGGGGGATTTTCCAGGGAAGATGCTAACCTTAAATACTTAGTTTAGTATTTTACCGACTTTTCGTAGTTATCTATCCACAGACACACACACACCTCGGACCTTTTCCCAAATTTTCTTTTAGGGGGGATACAGGGGACCCTAAAACTTGTTTTTCCCGTGAAATTTGGATATTGCATTTTTGGATGGAATATAATACCTTCTCGACCTAATGTGCACATTGAACATACGTGCTAGAATGATTGAAATCAATTAAAACGACATTAGAATTTAAAAAAGCATGTGATAAGCCATTTAGTAGCTACCAAACATTACATTTGTTTACAGGCTAAAATAGAAGGGCATGAAATCTGTGGCTGGTACTGTCTCTTTCAGAAGTTGGGGCATGGCACATTGCCCTGTCGCCATGCATGCTCGTAACGTAACTTCTACATGTGTGTATGTGCCCCAGTTATTTCAAGCTGCAGGCGCGAGCCAGCTTTTAAAAAAATACTTGACAATAATTCTCGGGAAGCATCTATTTCTGCTTGGGTTGACACTACTTCTGTTGGACTTCTGAAAAATATTTCCTCTGTGCGCGCACGTGGTGTGTGAGTGTGTGTGCGCGCGCACGCGTGTCTTTTCATTCAGAATCTCTGAAGATAGCTGCAAGCTGTGGCGTGTGTGGACCAGAACAGCTTTTTGAAATGTAGCTGTCCCATACACAAGGCTTACTTGTGATATAATTACGGCACTGACTGTGCCAGTTTCAAAGTAAGCCATGAACACTTGGCAACGCTGTTAGCAGTCCAATATTATTGAAGCCCAAGAGGATTAGATTAGGCTCCTCTTAGCAAAGCTAATCTTACAATATAATCTTATTATATATGCACAACTGATATACGTATAATAATATCAATTTAAATAAAATATTTAAAACTTCAATACTTTTAATAAATAATTCATACTTTTAATTTTCCACAACGTATGATGTATATAGTAGGTACAGAAGATATTGTATTCTATCCAAAAATTGGATAACGAGATTTCACCGAAAAGATCTCTTTTGAGATGTCCTGATTCCAAAAAATGGATTTTTTTTTCTCTACAAAGAGCTATTACGTACAAAGGCAGAGAAGGTATTGTATTCCACCTAAAAGTCATTATCGATATCTCTGTATTTCACCTGAAATACATTTGATGACCCCTGAATACCCCCCCAAAAGAAATATTTCAAAAACAATTTCGTGGGTGTATGATAAATCAAATATGAAAAGTATGTTGACTTTACTATCTTCCAAGGATGCGACACGCAAATTTTCAGAAGAATCTCCCAATCCAAACTACCCTTTACATGGAACATTTTTCGTAATTTTTGATTTTCTCAAAAATGTCTCTTAACAATTTGGTTTAAAATGCTATAAATTAAACACATTTATATGAAAAATATGATATATCTCGAATCCTCTGAGAATAGCATTTAAAACCCTCTTCATTTTGGATGATTTTGCATAAATGGTAAATCGTAAGAGATAAATAAGTTCTTACTACAGAAAAAGTATAGATCTCTTTAAAGTACACAATCAACAAAGGACACATTTTTATGGAGTTAATCATTTCCGAGACATTTCTTGTTTGGTGTCAATTTTAAAATACTTATACCTTTCTCAAACGGAAATACGTCATTGGTTTCATATAAGTTTTGTTTTACTACTGGCCATGCAAAGAGAACCGAAAATAAAATCATATATTATATATGATAGTTAAATATAATTATATTAACAACTAGTGTGTTCCCCTATTTCCCTTCTACTTAAAAGGGAGCAACAAATAAAACCATTTCTGCTAATGTTTATCTTGATTAGCATGAAGAAGATAGAATAATCCTGTGTAAGAATAGTTTATTTGCAGAACAGAAAGTCATGCGAGGGAACACATCAGATTTTTTTTTACAGCTCTATCAAACTATTCTTGCAAACGTTTATTGTTCAAGTTTAATTCAAGATTACTGAGACAAACATTTACTTAATAATTTCAATAGTTTCATTTTGAATAGACTTAATTAGAAACTAATTATAAAAACTGTCCTAGATCACTTAAGGACCTATTTTGATATCAATCAAAATCAGGTTAGTCAAACAGTAACCATTCTTCATGAACATCGCTACTTTACCAGCCATAGATGAAAGACTGCTTACTATTCATGAAAGTTTGATGAGCAGCTCAAGTAAAAGTTTGAGTTTTGATAGGGTTATGGGCCTTGGATTATTATATATTTATATTAAACACCCATGATTGGAAGAAATAATAGTTATTATATTTACCTGCAAATAAGCTTTTTGGGTTAGACAATCCCGAATCATTATTTTTTTGTCCCAAAAAAGACATGGTAACAAAAATTAAAACATTTTTATTTTGAGAGCCTGACCGTTTTTATGCAGATGCAGTCAATTTAAGATGTATCTATACCGAAGTGGTACTACCATGTAGTCAGGATGCCCTAGACAATAATACCACAAACTTTCCTAAATTACAAGCCAAGAGGAAGGAAAAACATAGGCGGACTGAAGAAGCGTTGGGGAGACCAGAGAAATCCAGAAGATGGTATAGGCCCAATGGCCTTATCTGTACCTCATTTAATGATAATCTTTAAAATAAGCGACAAGCAGATTTTTTTGAAAAAAAGACCCTCTTCCGAAAATACCCTTTCCATGGAAAATGTTCGAAGATTTTGATTTTCTCAAAAGTGGGAGGTCCGGGTTCGATATCAGCCGGCCTATCTATCTTGATTTGTATGTGCTTTTTCCCAAGATGAATACTGGGATGGTTTCTCCTTTTCCTTTCATTCCGTTTCCTTCTCCTTTTCAGGTATGCTTCTGTATTTCATAATGGCGAGATGCTTGCTCCAAGAAAAGAATATTCCCCGCAGACATTAGAGGGTTGCTTGGTTGGACAGGTTCTTCATCGCTCTCTGAGTAATTCCAGTAGTCCAAAGTAAAGCACACAATTTATGTCAGATACATTCTTTGCTTTTGTTTGTTTGTACAGTTATCAGTTTTGAAGATATATCTTGTAATTGGTTTAAGCTTTCAAATACTTATAGTTGTTATATTTTCTTCTTCTTCTTCTTCTTCTTCTTCTTCTTTTCACTCCTGCCATCCAAGGCCAGGAATTTCAGTTCCATCACATAGCGACCAGCTTTAAAAAAATTGACTACCGCTTTAGCTTAATGCATATGTTTATTTTCATTTTACCTAATAGAAAATTATTAAAAATCAATTTATGCTCAAGTTTATTCCTATTACTAGATAAAAGAATGAAGTAAATGAAATAGCTAGCTCTTATAGGGTTTTTATGCTGAAGAATAGGTCGAGAAAGCTGTGTGAATGAAAAACATGACATCTTTTGTACAGTAAGCTTTGGTCTATATCTTACGTTTATCAATTATGCATATGTCATCCAGAATGAAGAGGTCTTCAAAAGTTATTCCCAGTAAATTCAAAATATGCATTTTATTTATTACTGAACACAAAAACACACACGCAAGTGGACCAGTTTATAACCATGTTTTTATACAGGGGGCCCTAAAACGTGTATTTATAGTTAAATCTGGGTATCAATTTTTTGGGTGGAACAAATATATTGTGCACTAAGTAAAGAAAGTAAAAATATATAAATCAGAAGTATCTATTTAACCAAACACATTCAAGTCATGTTAAAAACTACCAAAAATATAAAGATAAAACTAACACTTCATTTATATTAAAGTCATAAGCTATGAACTTAAATTATTTTGAAAATCAGGAGTAGCATAACTCAAAATCGAAAAGTGAGATAAAACAAAATTGGGTCAGAGTCATTTAGAGACCTTTAAAGAGGAAGATTAGCACGGCACGTGGCTGTACCGGTGGATATAACAAGTGATCTCCACGTAACTGATGTGGTAGAGCAAGGTGTTTATTACCTTTGCCCATTTCGCTGCCTCAAAAGACTCTGTCCAAAGAATGTGTAGTCCAAATGTTCTAAGAATGCAACAGAAATGTTTTAAGAAAATCCAGCTGTCACAAACCAACTTTGCACGAAAACGTTTTGTTGTTTTGGATTTTCTCAGAAAATGCTCTTACGTTTTTGATTAATATATATAAGAAATTTGCATACTTAATACAATCTACATGCTGAATTTTCTGCAAATAATCTGTTTAAATACTCATCATTATAAATAAATGTTCATTGTTTTATATATAATTAAAGGTCAACAGTAAGAAAGAGTCGAAATTTTAATATACAAACGCGCAGGTATTGTTACAACACACCATACGAATGTCAAATAAAACTTTTTGTGACATTAAACATTTCCGACGTATCCAATGTTATTGTTTAAATCTTCAAATTCTTTACACTTTTTATGAAGTGTAAAGAAGCAAAACTGCAAGAGCAGCTTGCTTCTTTTAGTTATGTGAAGAGTGAAATTTCAAAGCCAGCATACACTGACCCGCCTTTTATCTATATTTTACCTCCTAAATCCCCTTGAATCTGCAATGAATGGAGGAAAATAATAGAAAAAGTAATGTATTTTTTTTATTTGTTAGGCTGACTCATTAATGAGTTTGCCTAGTGACCCAGAATAAAATATATAGGTATATATATTTTTATATATAGAGATTTTTACAAAAAAATGTTACAAGTGAGTATTACAAAAATATTTTACCATACGTTATAACAGTTATATAAAATTAAGCTATGAAAACAGATTGTAACAAAAATTATAAAAGATGTGAAACAACAATAACATTTATAACAATAAAAGAGAAAAAACTACAAAAATAAAGCGATTCATAAACCATAATATATCTTACGTTCTATTTAAACCATACAAATGATTTAAAAAATTCTGATATGTTCTATTCACATGACTTTCCCTACATCTCTGCAACAAATTATTGTTAAAAAGCCTATACTTCTACTTACTTCATGCTAATCGAGAAACAATTAGTAGAAATAGTCTTATTACTTGCTTCCTTATAAGCAGAAGCGAAATAAGGGAGTACCATAGGTTAAAGAGATAGTCAAAAGCTGGTTGCTATATGACTAAAATTCCTTTGTTTGTATGCACAGGGATTGTTAAATTCCTGTATGTAAAAAGTATGTTTTTGAAAGCTGAAACCAAAAACAAGGTATATCTCAAAAACAATCAACTCCACGAAAAAATGTAAAGTGTGTGTTTTAAAGTGTTCTGCATTTGTTGTGTGGTAAGTTTTGTCCGTCTCTTACGGTTTAGTAGTTATGCAAAATTCCGTAAAATTGACCCAGAATAAAGTAGTTTTCAGAGGATATTCCCAGAAATTTCAAAATATACATTTTATTTGTCAGGTAAATATCTTTAATATACGAAATTTTAATCAAAATCGTTAGAGCCATTTTTGAGAAAATCAAAATTTTCGAAAAGAGTTCCATGTGAAGGGTAGTTTGGGGTGGGGGGATTTTTCTCAAAATCTTCGTAAAGTAAAAATACAATCGTCTCATAGACATCATTGCGATAAGTAGAAGAAAATCAGAAGCAGAGATACTAGACCCAACCATCCGCTTTGAACTGAATAAAGACCAACCTCAACAAGCACATCTGGAAAAACAGAAAGTATATGAGCCCATCATGCCATATTTTAAAGAACAATACAATCTCAGAAAAATAACTACAGTAGGCCTATTTTTACTTTCTCTATACGCACTATGTATATAGTGTACAGAGAAGGTATTGCACTCCACCCAAAAATTCGATACCGCGATTTCACCGGAAATATATGTTTTAGGGTCCCCAATATCCAAAAAAAGCATTTTCAAAAAAAGGTCCGTGTGTGTGTGTGTGTGTATGTCCGTGTGTCTGTGAACACGATAACTCAAAAACGAGAGGTCGGTAAAATACCAAACTTGGTATTTAACTTTAGTATCTTGTAGGGATGCGACACGAAGATTTTGAGAAAAATACCCCCACCCCCAACTACCCTTTAAATGGAACTTTTCTCAAAAATGGTTCTAACGATTTTGATTAAAATTTCGTATATTAAAGATATTTACCTGACAAATAAAATGTATATGTTGAATTTTCTGTGAATAGCCTCTGAAGAGTAGTTTGGATGAACTTTACTGAATTTTGAATAACTGCTAAAGCGTAAGAGATGGACAAAAACTTACTACACAAAAATTTAGAGCACGTTAAAACACAACATTTATGTTATATACATTTTTCTCGTGGAGCTCGTCGTTTTGGAGACATTCCTTATTTTTGGTTTCTGCTATGAAAAACTTATACTTTTCTCATACTGGAATTTGACAACTGCTGTCCATACAAACAAAGGAACTTCAGTAACATAGCAACCAGCTATTGATTATCACTTTAACCTATGGTGCTCTCTTATTTCGCTTCTACTTACAAGGAAGCAAGTAATAAAGGTATTTCTGCTAATTTTTTACTGATTAGCATGAAGTAAATAGAAGCATAAGCTTTTTAAGAATAATTTATTGCAGAGATGTAGAGAAAGCCATGTGAATGTAACACATCAGATTTTTGCTATTGAACACTTTCATTTTCGCTCCAATCCTTTCTTTTTGTGATCGCGTTTATGGCACCTCATCTGTTATTAAAACATTTATATTTAATCTATCAAGCTTTTAAAATAAACCTACATATAAATGAGCTATTTTGAGAACATCGGGACTAATTGGATTTTTGAAGTCTTGTATTAACACAGCATTTGAAATAGCATTGCCAGATTTTTGTTTTATTCATTGCATTCATTCAAAAAGAATCGTGCAGTTGTCTTAAACATGTATCAGGGTAGTTAGTTTTAAAGGCACCGGCATTTGAACCACAAAACCTCCGGTCTTTGTCCATTAGATTAATCACTGAGCTATCGTGGCAACATGTCATTAAATTCCCCAACTGACTCCTATGTTCCCGATAAACCACTCCGGTAAACACCAAATTATTTTGAGACGACTGACGATAATGATGACTTACAGTGGTCTAAGTACTAACAAACGGGCTTTAAAGTTAACCAACTATTAGGTCAATCAATATTGTTTCCCACACAGTCCGTATTTAGGGCAGGAACTAGATACGAAGTCTTACAAAAGCTTATGCTTCTATCTACTTCACGCTTATCAAGATAGACATTATGAAATGGTTTTATTATGTTATCAGTTCCTTGCACAAGGAATTTAAGGAAATATAATAAGCTAAAGCGATTATAAAATCTTTTAAAAGACACTCGCTGCCTGATAGTATTTCCTCTCTGTTTGACCAGGATAATAAAATCGGAATAGCGACTTCCCATATGTTGAGGAAAGTATTGGCGAATTTAAACCAATATACAGAAATATCTCGGAAATCGTTAACTCCATAAAAAAGTGTATTTAACATAGCTTGTGTGTTTTGGAGACATCTGCATGCTTTGTGTTGTAATTTTTTGTTTATCTGTTACCCCTTTCCGTTTATGCAAAAGTCACCCAGAATGAAGAGTACTTCAAGGCTAATTTCAGGAAGTTAAATACATACATTTTATTTGTGATATAAATATATTTAATATACGGTGTTTTAATCAAAATCGTTTCAACTATTTTTCAGAATTTAACAATATGAAAACTATTCCATATAAAGCGTAGTTTGGAATGCAAAGTATTCGTGTCGCATTCTAGAAACATAATGAACTCAAATACCAAGTTTAGTATTAATTGACTTTTCGGTTGAGTCATTTTACAGACAAGCACGCTTTCTTTCTAAAAAAATATATTAGTTTAGGAATCAGGGCCCTCAAAACATGTATTTCCGGTGAATACTGGGTATAGAATTCTTAGGTCAAATAGACACCTCTATCTACTATGTACATTGTGCGTAGTAGGTCAAGTATAAAGGCTACCTTAAGCTTATTCCCCATATAAATTTAACATGCACAAGTGGACAATTCCCAGAAAATTCAAAGTATACATTTTATTTGTCATGAAAATATGCTATTTAAATCAAAGACATTAAAGAGATTTTTCATAAAATCAAAATTTTCGAAAAATTGTCCATGTAAAGGGTAGTTGGGGTGGGGAGATTTTCTTGAAAATCTTCGTGTCGCATCCTTGGAAGATACAGAACAAGACTTTTCATTTTTGCGCCATGTTTCCCACAGACACACACACACACACACACACACACACACACACACACACACAGATATGTTTCTAAAATGCCTTTTTGGATTCAGTGGTCTCAAAACATGTATTTCTCGTTATTGAACTTTTGGGTGGAATATAGTATCTCTTCTATCTATTATAGACTTCGTACTACGTTCTAGAGAAGTTAAACATTGATTTTATATTCACAGATTAAGTTGGAGCAATTGGAATTAAAGTTAGAATTTTACTTTAGTTGTTACTTTTTAAGACAGGGGTTGCAACCCTCAAAACTGCTTTCTAGTTACGCCTCTGTTTGAAATAAATTTTAATATCAGGATATTCAGTAAAGATTTTTAGCGAAGTCAGCTGAATATTATTTTCCACAGACAAGAGAATCATACATCAGTCAGATATGAAATATTAAAAGGAATCTGAATGATGATTTTTGTCCTTTTTCAGTTTGAAGTTTTGTTTGCACGTGAGTATTTCACAGCTTCCGCTCACTGTGTTGATTAAAGTAGCAGGGTAATTGCAAAAAATTAAAAAATATCAGTGAAAATAATGCTGCATAGCACGTTTTTACAATTGTAACATATTGTGATAACCTCAAATACTCAGCATATATTGTGTTAGAAAGAAGATCTTTGTTTTGATCGGGAAGTGTTCCTACTAGAGTTATTGATAGAAATAGATGACACGAGAACTATGGGCCTGCAGGATTATGGGACATTCTGTGCAGTTTATGTTTAACAGTTATTTCTAAATAATTACAATTTTTATTAAAATTATTGATTCCCTTAGAAACTAATTGATGTATGATATGTATAATTAATTGATGTATCACCTGGCTAAAGAACTTTATTTTAATGCAAAAATTTTATGCACAATGCTAGTTATTTTTAAATTAAAAAAAATCTGAAGTGTTCTATTCACATGCCTTTTTCTACATATCTGCAACAAAAATGTTGTTAAAAAGCTTATGCTTCTATTTACTTCATGCTAAGTGAGAAAAAATTAGCAGAAATAGTTTTATTACTTGCTTCCTTGTAAGTAGAAGCGAAATAAGGGACAACCGTGGGTTAAAGTGATAGTCAAAAGGTGGTTGCTATGTCAGTGAAGTTCCTTTATTTATATGGATAGGAGTTCACAAGTTCCTGTATGAGAAAAGTATACGTTTTTCTTAGCAGAAACCAAAAATAAGGAATGTCACAAAAACGACGAACTCCACGAAAAAAATGTATATAACATAAATTGTGTGTTTTAATGTGCTCTACATTTTTTGTGTAGTAAGTTTTTGTCTATCTCTTACAGTTTACCAGTTACACAAAACTGATCCAGAACAAAGTAATCTTCAGAGGCTATTCCCAGAAAATTCAAGATATATATTTTATTTGTCACATAAATATCTTAAATATAAGAAATTTTAATCAAAATCGTTAGTCATTTTTAGAAAATCAAAATTTTCGAAAAATTTTCCATGTAAAGGGTAGTTGGGCGTGGAGGGATTTTCTTGAAAATCTTCGTGTCGCATCCTTGGAAGATACCAAACTTAAATACCAAGTTTGGTGCTTAACGGTCTATTCGTTTTTGAGCTATGCTGCCCACAGACACATACACACAGACACACACAGAGAGACAGACAGACAGACACACAGACACACACACGGATATTTTTCTAAACATTTTTTTGGATTCAGGGAGTCTCAAAACATGTATTTCTGGTGAAATCCCGATATCGAATTTTTGGGTGCATTACAATACCTTCCCTATACACTATGTACATAGCATGTATAGAGAAAGTAAAATGTATTTTTTCAAATTATTTGGGACAATATGCTAATTTTAAAGCTATGTATAATGCAAGAAACAATATTAACAAGTCAGTTGTGGAATACGGTAGAAAAAGAAATGGAAAATATAGGTATGGGGGATATATGGCTGCGGTAAGAAAATTTACACCAGCGGAATTTTGAAAGAAGTGAAAACCAGGATACAAGAAACATGTGGAATTTGAAGCATAGGAAATCATTAAATCAACACAGGAAATAAAAACGGATTGGCGAGTGGAAAAGTACATTGGCTAGTGCAGAGTGGAAGATAGGGAAGAAATAACAAGGATGAGAGCAGGAGTTGAAAGCAAAACAGGAGGAAGTATATGACGTAAATGGGCGTCGGAGGGGGGGGGGCGAAGAGAGTATACTGAATTATCTAACTGAATGCACAGAAATAGAAAGTAAGAGCGAAAAAATATGGGAGAAAATGAGGCAAAATGAGCACAAAAATAATGAAATAAATATGCTAACGAGAAACGAAAATACGAGAAATAGGAGGGTGTAGGAAAGTTTCTGTGGGGATGAAAGAGAAGTGGATTGGGAAGGTAAAGGAAACAAGAGGTACAGATGATGAGGTGGGAAGTAGAATTTAAGGTAACTACCTAGTTAAGATACAATACCAGAGAGAGGATTGCAATTAATTACAATGCAAGTAATATGTAAATTTACATGCAAATTCATAATACTAAAATTTGTTTAATGTGTTACATTCACCTGGCTTTCCCTACCTGTTCTACAAGCAAACTTCTTATGCAAGATAATTCTTCTTTCTATCCCATGTTAATTGAGATAAGAATTAGCCAAATGTTCTTAACCCTTACATACTTCGTTATAAGAGAAATAAGGAATAAAGGAATACACTAGGCTAAAGCGATAGTAAAAATCTTTTAAAAACTGGTTGTCATGCGATTGTCATTGAAATTCTCTTCTTTGCATGGCCAGGATTAAAACAAAAGAAACACAGACGAGTTTCTGTTTTAGAAAGGTATAAGTAATTTATAATTAACAATAACAAAGAATATCTCGGAAATGGTTAGATCCACAACAAAATTGCAATGGGCATAAATTGTGTATTTTGACGAAATCAACATTTTTGTGTAGTAGGGTTTTTTCTATCTCTTACGGTTACCACTTATGCAAAAGTCATTCAGAATGGAGTGGACTTCAGAGGTTATTCCCAGGAAGTTCAATATATACATTCTATTTGCCATAAAGATATCTTTAATATATAGATGTTTAATCAAAATCGTTAAGGCAATTTATGAGTAAATCAATTTTTTCGAAAATGTTTACATTTAGGGTAGTTTGGTTGGAGGGATTTTCCTGAAACTCCTCATGTTGCTTCCTTGGGAGATAATAAACTTAAGTACAAAGTTTGGCATTTTACGAACTTATAGTTTTTGAGCTATGATTTCCACAGACAAACACAGACACACTGAACCTTTTTTCTAAAAATGTGTTTATTGAACTCAAGAGACATCAAAACATATATTTCCTGTGAAATAAAACTCAGTATAAAATTTCTGGGTGGATTACAATTCCTTCTCTGCACATGATGTACATAGTACATGTAGATAAAGAAAAAGTCGGATGTGTTGCATTCAGATTATTTTTGTTTGAAAATATTACTCCTTTAGACAAAGGGATAGATCCAAATTGTTACAAAACATTATTGCTTTGTCCACATCGTAGAAATGGTTGTATTAGTTCCTTCTAAGAAAAAGGGAAATAAGGTAATACACTAAGCTAAATCGATAGTCAAATCTTTAAAATCTGGTCTGTATGTGAAATAATTGAAATTTGTTTGCCAGGATTAAAACGAAAGATGATTTCACGTTTGAGAAATATTTAAGCAGTTTAAAATAGAAACCAATAATAAAGAATACTTCGAAAGAGTTTAATCTATATATGTGACAAATTGTGTGATTTAACGAGATCTACATTTTTGTGCAGCAAATTTTTGTGTATCTCTTACGGTTTTTGTTTATTTTGTTTTGTTTTTATTAGCTTAACGTCCTTTAATCTGGTCATGTGGATAATGAATGAAATGAAATTGGTGAAATGATGTTCAAATGATCCCGGGCTCCATAAAGCTTAAAGTTACTTGACATTCGCCTTCTCAGGATAAGTGAAAACCCCGAAAAACCCTTATTTGGGTAATTCACTCTAAGACATATTCGAACTCGCGACCTTTTGAAGTGAGGTAGACACACTACCAGGAGGGTCTTACGGTTTATTAGTTATACAAAGGCAATCTAGAATGTAGAGGTCTGCAGAGGTTATTCCCAGAAAATTCCGGATAAGCATTTCCTTTGTCACAAGAATATCCTAGATATATTGTATTATAATACAAATCAATAGAGCCAATTTTGAGAAAGTAAAAACATATCGAAAAATGTTCCATGGAAAGTGTAGCTGGACTGGGGGGATATTCCTGAAAATCTTCGTGTCGTATCCTTGAAAGACACTGAAAGTGTTTGGTACTTAACGACTACACAGACACACACACTCAGATGAACCTTTTTCTAAAAATTATTTGATTCAGGGAGCTTAAAATATACATTTCTTTTGAAAATTTGGTACCGAATTTTTCGGTGGAATACAGTAGCTTCACTACCTATGCATGTAAGAAGCAGAGAAAATAAAAATGAAAACATGCAGTGATCCGTTTAATCAACTAACCAATCAAAGCTTTCTGACAAACTTCTCCGTACTTTTATAGTCTTCCGTTTTCTCTGTTTGGGTGTTTCATCTTTGTCTCCACGTAATGATAAAAACCAGAAATAAGACCTGCATTGTAAATGTAAATACATGTTGAGCTATCTTATCTGAGCTCTCCCAGCTTCTGAGCGATACAATTTATAAATCAGACATAGAAAAGAATATAATGAGAAGGGACAGAGAAAGGAAAAGGACAATTTTGACCCTGAGCAGTAGTTGTTATTCTACTGTAATGATTATTTACGGTATTTAGAACGTGTTTGAAATATGTGGAGCATCTGCTGGCCGCAGCCTTCTGGTGTTGCATAATGAAACACAGCCTCCGAATCTGATTAAAACTTCACCTGAAACTGCTTTTATCTCTATGCCGACAAAAAGTTTCAAAGAGAGGATCTCCTAGGCTGGACGCAGGAGAGGGACTGGGCGGTGTAAACAAGTACGATGGACTGCACACAAGGCGATTTCCGACACAATCACCGGAAACTAACACCGCATTGTCATTCCGTACGCATCACATCTTCATCTTGTGGACACCTCCCCCAGCTGAACAAATGGCTACAGCGACTTCCATGCCGTCCATCAAACCGCTCAGCAGTCCACACGCGTCCACTCTTCGACGCAGAAGGAATTCAACATCCCACTACTTTCTGTCTTCTTTTTCGTCTTCTCCTGTTTTTGATATTTATTAACTTATTTACATAGTACTGAAACCCCAAGGTAAAATGGAAAATCCAACTTCCGGTAGTCATAAAATTTCAGAGTTTTGCAGCTGAATTCGGAGGCAGGTCTTTGAACAACATATACGCTTACAGACTAAAGATGCCATTTAGTAATTTTATTGTAGAAGAAACTCTAAATATTGGCTAGGGTCTAAATATGGGTTAGTTGTTGCCTAAGGGATTATAGGTGCTGCAGCCCAACAACTGCAGCAGCTATTAGAGAAGGAGCCAACAAACGAAACGTGGCAGTTGATTGCCTTTAGGCCAAGTTTTGAATGCATTCTTGCAGAAAAGGCTATTTTGCCGTATTCAGTGCCTTGAAACATTTTCCATATATTGTGACTACAGCCTGCGCCGTAATCGCCGAACGTATATGTATGGCTTGTTTCGTAATTCATAGCTGATTGTTGGCATCCATTGTTACGCCTGCGATAGTAGACAGCTCTGCCACGGCAAGTTCTTTATTTTTTCCACAAACTGATTACACTCAGAATCTGTTCACAAATAACTGTCTTTCGTATCAATTCTGCTGTACAGTTTCTTTTCGATCTTCGCTACGAAATTCCCGTCTCTAGGAACTCAATCAACTGTTGCGCACGATGCATTCCCGGTGAAAACTGAACGCTGGGAAAGGCTTCGTTGCCCTTTTTATATCTACCTGTTGGTCACATCACTGGAAACTCCTAGAAGCAGTCGCACGAGTAAAACCACCACAGCAGTCATAAACTCACTCAGGCTTAACAATTCGCCTCTTTAACGTCAAAGAACCATCCGATAGAACACGTGTCCACTCGCACAGGTGTAACAGGTGTAACAATCACAGCTGCGTTGTCAAAAGAACATACACATATATATTTCCTATATATACACTGTATTTACTATAACTTGTTAAAGTTAAGGCTTTTTTGTAATAACATCTAGCTACTGATATTTCACAGTTCTTTTGCATAAATTATTTTATTGATTAACATATTTTGAAAATGAGCTGACACCACTTGGGGCGTTCTTATCTAATTGGTCTAAGTATAGGCTACACAAGGAGATCTAAACATGAACTCTGCCAGGAACATTAAAGTAGATAAATGAATCCTTTTGAAATTGCTCCAGTTCCTTGCATAGAGAAAGTAACAACAAAACGAGGTCATTATCCTTCAAGTTCTTGTAGTTATTGAAACATCACACCGGCAAAAATCTGTCTGTCAGCCAAGAACGTAGCGTTCCATAGTAAATACATAAGACGTTCAAAATTGAAATAATGCTCCTCAGATTCAGAGGATGGTGGCGCACTCCAGTTCATATCTCGAAATACCTCGAGGAGAATATCCAATTGATGAAGACGGAGCTGCACTTTCTATGACTCAAGGGGGTGAACTTTCGGTCAAAGTACAATACACGGTAAAAGTTTGAGTACAATACATGGCCACACAGTGCATGTGCAGTTGCTGAAGCATATTTATTTATATTTGCGACATTTGCAAGTAGGTAAATTTTGTTGCACTATTCAGCATTTTGAACAATAAATAATTATGTTCTTTTGAATTCATTACATAACAAATGTGCATTTTGGCTTTACCACTGCTCTTAAGACTTCCTTAAAATTAAAGTCGATGTCTTACATATTTTTGTTTTTTTTTATCGCTGTTTTACAGCATTTTCGAAGTAGCCTATATTTACACATTGCTTTGGTAATCTGCAATTTTGTAGTTCTAGCTAATTAAGCTATTTTGTACACTTTTTTCACCACCGTTTATTTTAGTCTCCCTGTTAGAAACCAAATATGTTTTAGATTTCCTTTAAAGTGTATTACTTTTTGAAGTGTTCAACAACCTTGGCAATAAACCCTTTAATGAAAACAGACAAATTCCCATACATTAGAAGAAAATATAAAAGTTTCAACTGTGGTCGTTAAATTACTGCTCTAATAAATGTCAATATCCAATCAACCTGACAACGTTATTCCTACTTTTTCTACCAGATACGAGTTAGCAGAAGAAGTATGGCATTCCATCTAAAATTGCAGTTTGAGGTTTTATGGAAATGCATATTTTGAGATTTCCTGAATCAAGATAAGAAGTCTGATGTGTTCCATTCACATGACTTTCTCTACATCTCAGTAACAAATTATTGTTAAAAAACTTATTCCTCTATCTTCTTCATGCTAATGGAGATAAACATTAGCAGAACTGGTCTTTATTCTTGTTTCCTTGTAAGTAGAAGGGAAATAAGGGAATACACTAGGCTAAAACAATAATCAAATCGGTTAAAAGCTGTTTGCTATGGATTGAAATTCGTTTGTTAGTATGGCCATAAGTTGACAAATTCGCGTATGAGAAAACTTTAAGTAGGTGTTTTAAAACATAACTAATAACAAAACATATCTCATAAGTGGTCAATTCCATGACAGATTGTGTGTTTTAATAAGATTTAGGTACACTTTCTGTGTAGAAAATTTTGTCTATCTGTTGGGTTTACCAGTTTTTCAAAAGCCAACCAGAATGAAGAAGTCTTCAGAGGTTATTCCCAAAAATTCAACATATACCTACATTTTATTGTGCATGAAAAATGTTTAATATGCGGTATTTTAATTAAAATCTTTTGAGCCATTTTTGAGAACATGAACATTTTCGAAATTTTTGCCATGTAAAGGTTAGTTTGGGGTGGTGGATATTTCTCAAATTCTTTGTGTCGCATCCCTGGAAGATACTAAACTTAAATACCAAGTTTGGTAGCTTACCGACTTTTTTATTTTTGAGTTATCGTGTTCACGGACACACACACACACACACACACGGACATTTTACAGGGGACCCTAAAACGTGTATTTATGGTGAAATCCTCAGAGCGAATTTTTGAATGGAATACAATAGTCTACCTACTATTTACTTTATGTAAAAGAGGTATTTTAGAAAAAAGGTACATATGTACTGTGTCTCTGTGAATAATGTTCATAACCAAACGTGAAATGTGGAAGACTTGCTGAACTTTCTGTTTAATTTAAATATGTTCCAAAGCAAATGTTCAATAAAATTTCGATTCCGAATTACTATTTACATGAAAAACTTTTCGATATGTTTGATTTCTTAAAAATGGCTCTAAGAGTTTTATTAAAATAGCACATATGAAAGATATTTACAAGAAAATAGTATATATGTTAATCATTTTATGGGAATGGTATGAGAAACGTGAAGTCCTCTTCACTTGGAAGGTATTTTGTACCAATTTGTTTAACCGGCGAATCTTAAGGAATAAGCAAAAACCTACTACCGGTTTGCATTGGGCGAGTATAATTACTTTCTATAGCACGTATATACAATGTACATAGTGGATAGAGATGTTATATTAATGCACCCAAAATTCGATATCGAAAATTTACCGGAAATATATGTTTTGAGACTCCCTGAATAAAAAAAAGGACATTCAGAAACATGGCTGTGTATGTGTGTCTATGGGCAGCATAGGTCAAAACGAAAATTCCTTAAATACCAAACTAAGTTCAATATCTTCCAAGGATGCGACACGAAGATTTTCAAGAAAATCCCACCGCCACAAACTACCCTTTACATGGAATAATTTTTTAAATTTGTCATTTTCTCACGATTTTGACTAAAATACTGTATATTATAGATAATTATAGATAAAAAATATATTTTAAATTTTCTGGGAATAGGCTTTGAAGACCTCTTTATTCTGAATGATTTTTGAAGAATTTTGCATAACAGTTAAACCATAAGAGATAGACAAAAATTTAATACACCAAAAATGTTACCTCGTTAAAACACATAATTTATGTAATACACGCTTTCCTGGTTCAGTTGACCGTTTTCGAGATATTCCTTCTTATTGGTTTCAATTTTAAAATACTTAACTTTTCTCAGACGAGACCACGCAAAGCGAATCGAACCTCAATTATTTCACAGAGAGACCAGCTTTTAAAACTTGACTACCACTTTAGCCCAATGTAACCCCTTATTCCCCTTATACTTATAAGGAACTAAATAATAAGACTTATTCTGCTAATTTTTATCTCGATTAGTATGATGTAGATAAAAGAATAATCTTTTGTAAGAATAGCTTGCATATGGAACAGCTGGAGAAAGTTATGTGAATGAAACACATGAGATATTTTTCCTTATTCTTCTGTCCCATGAAGTTAGGCTTATAGGCCTGTTTTCAATCAACAGAACTGATCGATCCAGCTGGCTGCTGGTCTTTCTATGTTTACAAATCATTTCAATTTATAGTTTAATAAAGCAGTTGGGAATCTATTCAAGTCCATCTTTATTATTTGTTCAAACCAGTGTACCTATCTGATTATATTTATTCTCTCTGTAATGTTAAATATATTTAAGTCCTTCCGGATTTGTTCACTTCTGATTTTGTCCATAAGAGTCACTCCTATCACGGTGCGTAAGAGTCTCATCTTTATCGCCTTCTGATTGGTTTAAAGTCCAATTTTCACAAGCATATTATGTTAAAACAGGAACAGCCATGACTTTATAAAACTTAAGTTGTTTACTCTTTAGAGTTTTATATTTCAATGTTCTGCTTATTGTTTCACCCATTCTATTGAATCTGTACTCTTTAGAGCTGTATGTTTCAATGCTCTGATTCTCGTTTCACTCATTCTATTGAATCTTTACTCTTTAGAGTTTTATGTTTCAATGTTCTGATTCTCGTTTCACTCATTCTATTCAATCTTTACTCTTTAGAGTTTTATGTTTCAATGTTCTGATTCTTGTTTCACTCATTCTATTCAATCTTTACTCTTTAGAGTAAAGCTCTTTGGAGTAAAAGCTCTGATTCTTGTTTCCCTCATTCTATTGAATCTTTACTCTTTAAAGTTGTATGTTTCAATGTTCTGATACTCGTTTCACTCATTCTATTGAATCTTTACCTTTTAGAGTTTTATGTTTCAGTGTTCTGCTTATTGTTTCACTCATGCTATTGAATTTGCCTATTTTAATATTTTTCATCTTTCTGTCTATAAGACACGTTGCACACTAAATGATTAAATTTATTTACCTGTTCTATTGTTTGATTATTAATGACAATTTTTCATCTAATAGATTCTTCGCCCAGACGGCTATCGCCTTCATTTTCGTGTATGATATTTTCAATTTGCACTCTGCAGCTGCTTCATTTAATTTATCGACAGCTATTTTTGCTTTCTCTACACAATGTATAGTAGAGAACTATTGCACTCCACCAAATTTTGATACCGAAATGTTACCGGATATATACGTCATAAAAGGCATTTTTAGAAAATGTCTGCCAACACGATAACTCAAATCGAAAAGTCAATTTAGTACCAAACTTTAGCAACAGGACGATTTTCAAGAAAATCTCTTCACCTAAATTACCCTTACATGAAAAAAATTGAAAATTGTGATTTTCTCAAAAATGGCTCTAACAATTTAATTAAAACACTGTATATTACAGTTACTTACATAGTGAATACAATTTATATCATAATGTTTTGGGAATAGGCTCTGGAGTCCTCTTTATTCTGAATGACTTTTGTATAACTGGTAAAGCGAAAAAGACAAAATGGTACACAAAAAATGTAGAACTCGTTAAAGCAAACACCTTATGTCGTATACATTTTTGTGGAATAACCATTTCCAAAATATTCCTCGAATATGGTTCTAATTTTAAAATACTTAAACTTTTCACATACATAAATTTGCCAACACTTGAACAAGCAAAGTGAACAAATTTCAATTACATAGTAATCAGCTTTTAAAAGATTTGACTATCGTTTTAGCCTAGTGTAATCCCTTATTTGCCTTCTACTTACAAGGAAGCAAGTAATAAGACCACTTCAGCTGATGTTTATCTCAATTAGATGGAAGTAGATAGAAGATTAAGCTTTTTAACAATAATTTGTTTTAAAAAACTATAAATGGCGTGTTATTTATGGACGATTTTTAACTACAGTGGTTTTCAGCGTCCCATTCTATATTGGGCGTGAAAGACCCTTTAATTTTGCTCAGAGGCCTCTCTACCATACTTGAGATACTTTTACATCCGTAAATCTACGAAACGGGACCAACGGCTATTCTTCCCTTTCGAAGGAAGCAATGCTAGAGATTTTTACGCCCGAAAAAATCCATCGTGCAACCGCTGGGTTTGAATTTGTTTCAGAGTGTAGAGAAAGTCATGTGAGTAGAATACATAAGATTTTTGTAAATTATTTTCTGAGCAACTTAATATCACTTGGTTGCCTTATATAACATAGTATTTAAAATGTTTTCGTTTATTTTAAAGTTACTTATTTTTGCCTGTCACTCTTTGATGGCTTGGTCTTGATATAGCCTAAATAGTGCAGGGAAATGAGATACTCTTGTTTAATTTCCTGATTGGTTCTTAATGTATGTTTGCTAACCGTACCTCCTTTGTCAATAACTTCCGTGTTAAAATATAAACTTCTATTAACCTTAACCAAGTGTTCTGGAATACATATATTGAACATTATTTCTCACAGTTTTATATGTTATGTTTTACAAATAACATATAAGTAGGTAGTTTGTATTCTCGTTTCTTCTATATTAATTTTTCTATAATAAATATACAGTCCGAACATGACCATCCTTATCGAAATTCTCTTAATTATAGCCAGTAATTAAAAATATCTCCTGGCCACGCGCGGCACAAGATAACCCTAGTGGGAATGCCACCTTAAAGCATCTGGTATAAGCCTCGCAGAGAAAACAGACACCTCCGCCATCTTCCCCAGGAGTATGCCGTTGTGGTCTTTACCGTGATCAAGGTTCTTCTTCAGGAGCTTTTTAGTTCTCCTTGGCGACAAGATGCATTTTCCCTGTCTGCAATACTGTCAAGCAGGGGAACTCTTATCTGCCATTAAAGAGAAGTAGATTGACCCTGGTGTTAACATTGCTGTCGGGTCTAACCGGATCTGTCGGAACTAACCGGTTCTATCAGTTCTGGTCGTGTTAGCTGTTCCTAGTCGTTAACATGCATACGAATGAATTGGGAAATATTTGATAATTCGCAACATTAGTTTCTGAACTTCAAAATAAAAAAAAGAAGTCTTGAAAATAATTGTCATATCCAAATCTAGTTCATGAACAATACACGAAACAGTAAAATTTGAAATGCGGTTTCATGTTTTTCAGGGGAAAATAGTAGTGATTAGGGGAATTTAATGTCATACCGGCACGACATTATATGCACCATTACTTATAGGAACCGGACGAAATAGGACGATCTGTAGTTCAAATCCATTTTCAGTCCTGTCATACACATAGCTTGTTTGAAAGAACAATTATTTACCATTATTTATTTGATCTGCTATAGTTACACTAATATCGATATTTATTTTGGTTACTTTGTCTTACTTCTCCGATGTAGCGGCTGTGCAGTTTCTTTGCAATACTTGATAACAAGCCATAAAGGAAACACAAATGTAAGGCTGATATTTAACAGGAAGCTGATGTGTAATGCAATACCCAATGATACATATGTTTCTCATTATCAGTAATTGAATTTAATAATATAAGTGCATTAATGAATAATATGCCCATTTAAACTTTCATTAACTACACGAGAAGGGAAATCAATTTCAGAATATACAATACGTTCCTTGATATGAAAATCATATTTTCCATATTATACATACGGTAAAAAATGTGTGTACCGTATAAGCGTGGTATAGCAACAGCAAAGACTTTGTAGTTTGAGTCAAGTAGTGTCTATGGTGACACTCCGACGAATGTAAGCAGGTCAGACTCGGTCCAGTTAAGACTCGCTTTAATAGGCTGAACATGTTATCACGTAAACACCGCACTCAGCCGATACAGAGCATTCCTATACAAGGTAGCGTTTAGTACACAATTCATTTCAAATAACTTTATTGCAATTTCCGAGATATTCGTGTTATTAGTTTGAATTCTAGAATTTTAATCTCTCATTATGTTATAGAAAAAGCGACCCGATTTTGAACATGAGACTATTGCTTCGGTTTCCCACATCCTGATAGTACTTACATCGAAGTGAAATGCAGCTATTTATGTAGTGTGTATCCGATTAAAATAAGTTAGAAAAATAACGTTTGGTAAGAAAAACTCGTAGAAATTGTATGTTTACCGCTATAATGGGTAGAGACATTATTATGAATTTGACGCATAAGATTTTTTATTATTATTTATTTTTGTTACAGTAATGTTCACGTAGTTCTTAAATATTAGTAACGCTTTTAATCAGACATGCCGCAGGAGTTTAATTTATTGTCTTATATAGGCTATTGGTTTCCCTATCATCTAAGGAGTTCCTACTTTGTTGGCACTGCGTCGCCGTAAAGTCCTACCATCCACATTGCACAAAGTTAGGAAATGAGAAGAGAAAAATGGCATCGAGTGACAGACACAAAATGCCAAGCCTGCTTTAAGTAACTTTTCATGCCTATCCGGAATAATGTGAGTAATTTATTTGTTAGAGAAAAATAATTTTGTATTCAGTGAATTATAAGCCTAAAGACGTGGTGATCAACTTTGGTATTGAACGGAGCCTTCGTTCACAGACACACACAAAACTTTTTGGCGAGATTGGGGGGGGGGGGGATGAGGGTCTGAAAACATATATTTCCAGTGAAATCTCGACATAGAATTTTTGGAAGGAATGATATACCTTCTCTACGTACTATGTGCATACAGAGTACCGTTGTAGAGAAGGTAAAATGCTTGTCTTGTATTCAGGGGACCTTAAAACATATATTTCCGGAGAAATCTCACATGGAATGTTTGGGGTGAATATAATACCTTCTCTACCTACTAAGTACAAGTAAGTGGTGGGAAAAGTAAAACTCTGACTGTAATTTAGCTTGACGTATCCTTCTTATGCCCAGAAGAAATGTAAAATGTATAATGAATGTTTATATGGTTTGAAAGGAACTAGATAGAATAATAAAGTTTTGTAAGAATAGTTTGTAAAAGAGTAGAGAAAGTCATGTGGGTGCAACATCTGCTTTTTTTTTTTTTTTTTTTTTTTGGATAGAGGAGTCTTATAGGTTAACCTCTGATTTGCTATTGTCATATTGTTATAATTGTTCTCAAGGACCTGTAAAGCAATACTCCTGACGGTCAAAAATAAACTATTATTAAAAAAAAATGCAATAATAGGTGTTACGTGCCAGAGATTGTCATATGCAGACCGAACTTCAGTTTCAGGTGCTTAAATATTTTCTCTGTTTTAACTTTCGACTACTGTTACATTCAACGCTACTAGTTTCCAGTAATTGTAATACATTGCTGTTACTGATAAAGTGTGGATATTGCCTTCCGTCCTGAATATTTTGACAATAACATTTAAATGACTTGGTAAATATTTTCATAGGTTAAATTCTGCTAGAGTAGGATAACAATCATAATAATTACTTTGAGAAATTATCGAGACTCCTCCACTCACTCCATAAATCATCCTTAATTTTATTCTGATTTAAAATGTATTTGAGTGTATCGTTAATCTCTTTGAAATTTATACATGTAAGGTTTAAAGCTGTAACCGAGCGGGATGAGTCAGGAGATTTCGTATGTGGCCCTCGTTCTAGAGGTCACGAGTTCGATCTCCGCGGCCGGATTACCTGACCCAGGTTTTTCGGAGTTTCTCCGGGTCGCCAGGCGTATGCTGGATAGGTTCATTTCATACCCAGAAATTTCCGGTTCACCATTTCCTGTTCCCATATTTTCCTATCACTCTTTCTGGGATGAAGCACCCGGCGACGGTGTTCTGCGGGCTGCAACTGGATGGCGAATTGCGTATTGCAGACGTCTCCAAAACTGTACACAGAGCACTAATAGTAATAGACATCGAATTTCTGATTGTCTGTAGTGGCATTTATAGTACGTGTCTTCTGATATTCGCTGGCCCCTCCAGGAGGAGGGGTTGTAGTTTGCCTGTTGTAACATGTAATTCCACACTTTTTCTATTCTGCTCGGTGGCAGTCAGCAATGCCCTACACAAGCAAGATGACCCGCGGCCATATTGTGGACATGTGGGAAACAGGGCGCACGGTAAAACAGATTGCAAAAGCTATGTAAATGAGTAGATCTGTTGTGCAGCATTGGAATAAACGTTTCTACGAGCGCGGTAAAAATGTATTAAAGACGTGTTCAAATTCGGAAAAACCAGGAAAAACAACGGTGGAAGTCGATGCTAACATTATAAATGCAAGCAGAGATGAACCATTTGAACCGCCTAGAAGATTGCGCTGCAATCTGAAGCTATCTTGCTCCCTTACTATGGTGAGAAAACGCCTCCATGAAGCTGGCATCCATCAGCGAAAGGCAGCAAAGAAAATAGACTTGACTGAACAGCACCGCAACAGTCGAGAGGGGTTTACACTTGAACACTTGATCAAGCCAGACCGATTTTGGCAGCTAGTGATTTTCTCAGATGAAAAGCCTTTTTGCTCTGATGAGGATTGGCGAATGTATTTGTTGCAATCAGACAATTCTCGCTATGTTGCAGAACACGTAGTTGCCAAGAAAAGAATAGGTCGCACAAGTGTGGGATTTTGGTGTTGGACGTCTTCTTGAGGACCAGGAGAATTGATCTAAGTATCAGTTCGAATGGATTCCGAAGAATACATAAGTATTCTGCAAAATTGTGTGCTTCCAAGCGTCCGAGCTATTTATCCGGCCAATGAAATGCCTGTCATTACGTTCATGCAGGATAACAGGAGTGTCCACACATCTAAGGCAACCCTTAGATGGCTTGACACACATCCAGAAGTTTCAGCAATTAACTGGCCGGCCAAAAGCCCTGATTTGAACCCAATTGAGCATGTATGGGCTTTAATGACTCTCGATTGGGAACCTCTTCAGGAACGGACTGCTGATGCCCTGATAAATCGTGCCTTTGAAGTTTGGGAAAACATCAGACAAAGACCCCATATATGCGAATCTCTTCTTAGATATTAGACAACAAAGGATGGTGGACCAACTACTAAAGTACTCTATAAATATGCAAGAAGATTGGCATTTCCTTAGTTATTTTGAACAAGAAGAAAAACTCCCTATTTTATTTTCTCTTTGTATAATGTATTTTGTTTCTATAGAAGAATGCTATTTATTTAAGCAATAGCATGGGATCAGATATTTCCTACTAGGAAAGTTTCTCACAATCGGATTATCATTATATATCTCCATTGTAAATGGTTTCAGCAGCCAAGTTAAATAACGATAATTCTCATTCTGAATATGCAGAAAAAAGAAACATCACAGCTCATGTGACTGGGTGCTATTCCACTGTTTTCATCCTGTTAGACCTATAATTCTTATACATTTCACGAAACGTTCAACGTTTACTGTTTGACACAAAACTATGCGGCATATCACGCCCGTCTGAAGAGCAGTAAAAGTGCTATTTAATCTGCTGGATGAAAAATTAATGAAGTCGTAAAAACTGAGGCGTTGATGAGGTTCACGAATAATACTCATTACTACCTATTTTAAAGTTCTATTCTCCATCAGATGAAACCCCATTCCTGCCGTAACTTTAGGCATTATACCAAAAGCAAACTGTTTTCAGATCCACATAAAACAATTCTGCAAACTCCAAACACCTCAAGAGCCTGTATATCTTCATGTAAATTTCGAAACAGTCATTTTTTGTCCAGTCCCGATTAACCATGCGAAAGATCGCCAAAAATCGGTCCTCATCATTTTGAAAGGAGACACGTTACTAATCTCGTGTCCAATTGAGGGAGGTGGCTATACCTATTAGCGATTGAGTTGACAAAGCCAGCATAGGTATGCTCTGTTGCTTCGATATAGAACACAAGGCTTGATATGCATCCGCAAGGTGACAGTATAGCCAATAAAATGAAAACATGACGTAATGAAGTACCCTACAAACGGTAAGGAATGCTGTATATGCAAGAAGACAGTATTGGTTTCTTTTTGTGCCTTCTGTACCTATTCGCGAATACACACCTGAATGAGGGATGAAAAGTGTGGGCTATGACGTGATGTTACACTCCATTCACCCCTTCCTTGAGATGTGCAGTTATGGACTGACTGTCGAAGTCAAATGATTGCTCCAAATCATAAGAATCCACGGAAACGTGTAAACACATTTATGAATGAATGGGAGGAACAATTTTTCTGACGAAAATGTAACGTATCTTATGCGTTCTAAGAGTTTATCGGAGATATATGCTGCTAAAATAAGACGTCATTATATTGCCTGTCACAAAGAGCACGTGAATGTTACGGGTAAGCATTTTTAACAAAATGTATCATCAAGTGTAAGACATGATTATCATACCCAATTATATATCATTATATGATGATAACAATATTGTTATTATTATTATTGTTATTATTATTAGTACCAGTAGTAGTTGTTGTAGTAGTGGCGGTAGTAATAGTAGTTGTTGTAGTTGTAGTGGTGGTGGTAGTAGTAGTAGTAGTAGTAGTAGTAGTAGTAGTAGTAGTAGTAGTAGTAGTAGTAGTAGTAGTGGTGGTGGTATTAGTAGTAGTGGTGGTGGTGGTAGTAGTGGTAGTAATAGTGGTAGTGGTAGTTGTAGTAGTAGTGGTAGTAGTAGTGGTGGTGGTAGTAGTAGTAGTAGTGGTAGTAATCGTAGTAATGGTAGTAGTAGTGGTAGTAGTAGCAGTAGTGGTGGTAGTAGTAGTGGTAGTAGTAGTGGTAGTGGTAGTAGTAGTAGTGATAGTAGTAGTAGTAGTAGTGGTAGTAGTAGTGGTGGTGGTGGTAGTAGTGGTAGTAATAGTACTAATGATAGTAGTAGTAGTAGTAGTAGTGGTGGTGGTAGTAATAGTAGTGGTAGTGGTAGTAGTAGTTGTAGTGGTAGTGGTAGTAGTGGTAGTAGTAGTAGTGGTAGTAGTAGTGGTGGTGGTAGTAGTAGTAGTGGTGGTGGTAGTAGTGGTGGTAGTGGTAGTAGTAGTAGTAGTGGTAGTGGTAGTAGTAGTAGTATTGGTGCTAGTAGTAGTAGTGGTAGTAGTAATAGTGGTGGTGGTAGTAGTAGTGGTAGTAATAGTAGTAATGGTAGTAGTAGTGGCGGTAGTAGTAGTGGTAGTAGTAGTGGTGGTAAAAGTAGTAATAGTAGTAGTGGTGGTAGTAGTAGTAATAGTAGTAGTAGTAGTAGTGGTGGTAGTAGTGGTAGTAGTAGTAGTAGTGGTGGCAGTAGTAGTATAATAGTAGTAGTAGTGGTGGTAATGGTAGTAGTTGTTGTAGTAGTGGTGGGAGTAGTAATAGTAGTAGTAGCAGTAGTAATAATAGTAGTAGTTGTTGTAGTACTAGTGGTGGTAGTAGTAATAGTAGTAGTTGTTGTTGTAGTAGTGGTGGTAGTAGTAGTTGTTGTAGTAGTGGTGGTAGTAGTAGTTGTTGTTGTAGTAGTAGTGGTGGTAGTAGTAATAGTAGTAGTGGTGGTAGCAGTAGTAGTTGTTGTAGTAGTGGTGGTAGTAATAATAGTAGTAGTTGTTGTTGTAGTAGTAGTGGTGGTAGTATTAGTTGTTGTTGTAGTGGTGGTAGTAGTAATAGTAGTGGTGGTAGTAGTAATAGTAGTAGTAGCAGTAGTAATAATAGTAGTAGTTGTTGTAGTACTAGTGGTGGTAGTAGTAATAATAGTAGCTGTTGTAGTAGTGGTGGTAGTAGTAGTGGTAGTAGTAATTGTTGTAGTAGTGGTGGTAGTAGTAGTGGTAGTAGTAATTGTTGTAGTAGTGGTGGTAGTAGTAGTTGTTGTTGTAGTAGTGGTGGTAGTAGTAGTTGTTGTTGTAGTAGTGGTGGTAGTAGTAATAGTAGTAGTGGTGGTAGCAGTAGTAGTTGTTGTAGTAGTGGTGGTAGTAATAGGAGTAGTTGTTGTAGTAGTGGTGGTAGTAATAAAAGTAGTAGTTGTTGTTGTAGTAGTAGTGGTGGTAGTAGTAATAGTAGTGGTGGTAGTAGTAATAGTAGTAGTTGTTGTAGTAGTGGTGGTAGTAGTAATAGTAGTGGTGGTAGTAGTAGTATTAGTTGTTGTAGTAGTGGTGGTAGTAGTAATAGTAGTAATAGTTGTAGTGGTGGTAGTAGTAATAGTAGTAGTAATGGTGGTAGTAGTAGTAGTTGTTGTAGTAGTGGTGGTAGTAATAGTAGTAGTTGTTGTAGTAGTGGTGGTAGTAATAGTAGTAGTTGTTGTAGTAGTAGTAGTTGTTGTAGTAGTGGTGGTAGTAATAATAGTAGTAGTGGTAGTAGTAGTAGTAGTAGTTGTTGTAGTAGTGGTGGTAGTAATAGTAGTAGTTGTTGTAGTAGTGGTGGTAGTAATAATAGTAGTAGTGGTGGTAGTAATAGTAGTAGTTGTTGTAGTAGTGGTGGTAGTAATAGTAGTAGTTGTTGTAGTAGTAGTAGTAGTTGTTGTAGTAGTGGTGGTAGTAATAATAGTAGTAGTGGTAGTAGTAGTAGTAGTTGTTGTAGTAGTGGTGGCAGTAGTAATAGTAGTTGTAGTAGTGGTGGTAGTAGTAGTTGTTGTTGTAGTAGTGATGGTAGTAGTAATAGTAGTAGTTGTAGTAGTGGTGGTAGTAGTAGCACCAGTAGTAGTAATAGTAGTAAGTTGTAGTAGTGGTGGTAGTAGTAATAGTAGTAGTAATGGTGGTAGTAGTAGTAGTTGTTGTAGTAGTGGTGGTAGTAATAGTAGTAGTTGTTGTAGTAGTGGTGGTAGTAATAGTAGTAGTTGTTGTAGTAGTGGTGGTAGTAATAATAGTAGTAGTTGTTGTAGTAGTAGTGATGGTAGTAGTAGTAGTTGTTGTAGTAGTGGTGGTAGTAGTAATAGTAGTAGTGGTAGTAGTAGTTGTTGTAGTAGTGGTGGTAGTAGTAATAGTAGTAGTGGTAGTAGTAGTAGTTGTTGTAGTAGTGGTGGCAGTAGTAATAGTAGTTGTAGTAGTGGTGGTAGTAGTAGTTGTTGTTGTAGTAGTGATGGTAGTAGTAATAGTAGTAGCTGTAGTAGTGGTGGTAGTAGTGGTGGTAGTAGTGGTGGTAGTAGTAGTTGTTGAGTTGTTGTAGTAGTGGTGGTGGTAGTAGTAGTAGTGGTAGTAGTAGTGGTAGTAGTAGTAAAGTAGTAGTAGTGGTAGTAGTAGTGGTAGTGGTAGTAGTAGTAATAGTGGTAGTAGTGGTAGTAGTAGCAGCGGTAGTAGTAGTAAAGTAGTAGTAGTGGTAGTAGTAGTGGTAGTGGTAGTAGTAGTAATAGTGGTAGTAGTGGTAGTAGTGGTAGTAGTAGTGGTAGTAGTGGTAGTATTAGTGGTAGTAGTGTTATGGTAGTGGTAGTAGTAATAGTAGTGGTATGGTAGCGGTAGTAATAGTAGTGGTATGGTAGTGGTAGTAGTGGTAGTAGTAGTGGTGGTAGTAGTGGTAGTAGTAATAGTAGTGGTATGGGAGTGGTAGTAGTAGTAGTAGTAATAGTAGTGGTATGGTAGTGGTAGTAGTGGTCGTAGTAGTAGTGGTAGTAGTAGTGGTAGTGGTAGTAGTGGTAGTAGTGGTATGGTAGTAGTAGTGGTAGTAGTAGTGGTAGTATTCGTAGTAGTGGTTGTCGTAATAGTAGTGGTATGGTAGTGGTAGTAGTAGTAGTGGTAGTAGTGGTAGTAGTAGTGGTCGTAGTAGTAGTAGTGGTATGGTAGTAGTAGTGGTAGTAGTAGTGGTAGTATTCGTAGTAGTGGTTGTAGTAATAGTAGTGGTATGGTAGTGGTAGTAGTAGTAGTGGTAGTAGTGGTAGTAGTAGTGGTAGTAGTAGTAGTGGTATGGTAGTGGTAGTAGTAATAGTAGTGGTATGGTATTAGTGGTAGTAGTGGTAGTAGTAGTGGTGGTAATGGTAGTAATAATAGTAGTGGTATGGTAGTGGTAGTAGTAGTGGTAGTAGTAGTGATAGTAGTAGTGGTAGTAGTAGTAGTGGTATGGTAGTGGTAGTAGTAATAGTAGTAGTATGGTAAAATCATTATTTCTATTAACTTTATTAACGTTATCATCATAATCAGCAAATGCTATGTACAAATGTAATTTAATACATTTGGATTTTAAATATATTTTAGAAGGAACTGTAAATGGAAGCTTAATATTTTCTTAGAGATCTAGAAATGTAACAATGGATAAAAGTATATAGTTCATAATGGTACTATAGTGATGGAACGTGCAATACAATTCTAGGAACTGAAGACTTTTTCAAAATTGATAACAGTAAAATCGCATTCATTGTTTGGAATACTAGATGCAAGTCTATGTGCGCAGTTAAAAGTAGTCGCATGCGACAGTGAAGTAGATTTGAATATTCTTGTGTCATAATTCTTCTACCAAATTCACTCTTCACTGTGACCTGTGGCAGATATTTACAGTGCAGAACTGCGACTGTTTCCCCTAACGCCAACTGCCCCCAATACCATTGTAGTGAGGTACAACATCTCTGGTGACAAGAATTTGGAAACGACTGGTGTATTGTAACAGGTTATCCTGGCGTCGTCAGAAACACTCGTTCGTGTTTTAGTTCTTCTGGGGGTCCTCCAGGAGGCTCGGGTCTCATGAGCTAGGCCTAAGGTGGCGTCGCCATCGTTGACATTTCAACTGTAACCCAAAGGCAGCAAGGGCCTAGGTCCGGTGCTCTGCCGAAGTATCCTGAGGGCCTCGCCGGTGTCTAATGCTAACCCCAATCCCTTAAAATATGTATATGTAGACTTTTACTAAAACTGTGTGTTGCATTCAGATGACATTCTCTACTCATTCTTCTAAATATTCCTTCAACCCCGAACTAACCTTTTCGTGGAATATTTTACATATTTTTATTTTCTCTAAATGTCTCTAACTCAACATATGTACATGACAAATACAATGGTTGGCATGCCCTATTCAGTCTAAAAGAACTTTGTGCAACATTATATAACTGTAAAACCATAAAAGAAATTAATAATGTAAATCTATTTCAATCACAGCTTCTACAAAGGCTTCTTGATTAACATGAAGTAGCTAGGAAAAACAAATGTATGTCTGAATAATTTGCAGAAGTTATACAAATAAACAGAAGAAGGTAGAGAAAGTCATATGAGTATAATGCATTCAGTTTACTTTGTCTACTATGTAGTGTAAGTAGATGAAATACGTATTTCATCAAACATGCGGTGTCAAAATTTCACCGGATATAAGGTTTGAAGTCCTCTGATTCCAGAAAAGCATTTTTAGAAAAATATTCATGTGCAAGTGTGTATGTGTCTATGTCCATGAATGAATATGTGAATATCATAATTCTAAATCGATATTTAAGCTTAGCATCTTTCAAGGGACCGCCTGCGATGCCATTAGTAGTTAAAGCGGGCGTTAAACACTACCAAAAAAAAAAAAAAAAAAAAAAAATCTTTCAAGGATACCACACAATTTTAAACAAAATCCCCACCCCAACTATCCTTCACCTGAAACAAAATTTTCGAAAATTTTAATTTTCTGAAAAGTGTTTACCACGATTTTGATTAAAATAGCATATATTTAAGACGGTTGAAATCTATATCTTGAGTTTCCTGGGAATATCCTCGGAAGTCTTCTTCATTCGCAATTACCTTTTCACTTTCTCCATACGCACTATGTACATAGTGTATAGAGAAAATATTGCACTCCACCAACAATTCAATACCGAGATTTCACCGGAAATATATGTTTTAGGGTCCCCAATATCCAAAAAAAAAAGCATTTTCACAAAAAGGTCCGTGTGTGTGTGTGTGTGTGTGTGTGTGTGTGTGTGTGTGTGTGTGTGTGTGTGTGTATCCGTGTGTCTGGGAACACGATAACTCAAAAACGAAAAGTCGGTAAAATACCAAACTTGGTATTTAAGTTTAGTATCTTCCAGGGATGCGACACGAAGATTTTGAGAAAAATCCCCCCACCCCCAACTACCCTTTACATGGAACTTTTTTCGAAAATTTTGATTTTCTCAAAAATGGCTCTAACGATTTTGATTAAAATTTCGGATATTAAACACATTTACCTGAAAAATGAAATGTATATCTTGAATTTTTGGGAATAGCCTCTGAAAAGTAGTTTATGCTGGATGAATTTTACTAAATTTTTAATGACTGCTAAACCGTAAAAGATGGACAAAAACTTACTATACAAAAAATGTAGAGCACTTTAAAACACACAATTTATGTTATATACATTTTTTTCGTGGAGTTCGTCGTTTTTGTGACATTCCTTATTTTTAGTTTCTGCTATGAAAAACGTATACTTTTCTCATACAGGAACTTTCAACTCCTATCCATATAAACAAAGGAACTTCATTGACATAGCAACCAGCTTTTGACTATCACTTTAACCTACGGTTGTCCCTTATTTCGCTTCTACTTACAAGGAAGCGAGTAATAAGACTATTTCTGCTAATTTTTTTCTGATTAGCATAAAGTAAATAGAAGTATAAGCTTTTTAAGAATTATTTGTTGCAGGGATATGGAGAAAGTCATGTGAATGGTGCACATCAGATTTTTATAAGTGTTAAACCACAAGAGATAGACAACATTTTACTACTCAAAAAAAAAAAATCTTGCTAAAACACATAATCTATGTGAAACACAATTTTGTTGAGTTAACGATTTCCGAGATATTCCTTATTTGTTTAAGTTTTTCAATTACATATACTTTTCTCAAACGAGAAGTTGTCATTCGTTTTTCTGTCTATCTTCGTTCTTTACTCCCTTCCTTGTTTTTTCGCTATTTATTTCCTCTTTCGTTTATTCATTCTTTCTATTTTATTTTCTTGATTGATTGATTGTTTCCTTTGCGTCATCATATAGTAACCAGCTCTTAAAATATTTTAGTATTGTTTTAGTTGAATGCATTCCCTGATTTTCTTTGTGCCTGCTAGGAAATAAGTAATCAGGCCATTTCTGTTATTAGTAATTCGATGAGTATGAAGTAGATAGAAGAATAAGATGCTGTAGGTAATGTTTGTTCGAAGCGGCGGCTGCTGGGCGGGTTTTCCGGGTTTCCCCTCCATTCATTATGAAAATCGCTTCACAATCATTTTTCCTTTCATCCATTTCAACGTCGTTTCATATCATCCATTTTCCCGCTTTCTTACCAAGAATCAGTCTGACCACCGAGTCTGCCTTCCTTCTGGTGCAGAGCCAGGAAACATTTTACTACGTTTGCCTCTCGCCTTTAGTACAGTCTTTTGTTTGCTAATGGCTATTGCCCAGTGGTACGAGGGAGCGGTCCCGTTTGAGGGCTATCATGTTTTGGAAACAAAGCTATACGTCCTGCATACGAGGAGGGTAAACAGAGAAAGAAGAAGAATAGGAAATGTAGAGTCAGACTGAAATATTCAATGCCATAGCCGGGATTTAAATTTTTCAGCTGACTCTACATTTCCAACTACACAGTTAGTGAGGAAGAAACAACTGTTGCAGAACAAGTCATGTGTGTGGAAAACATCAGAGTTTTTTAAAAACCAAAGTGTTACTTTCATTAATATTAACGAATTCTTGCTGATTTAAAATAAATAATAATAGAGAAAGAAGAAGTAAACGAAGAAGAAGAAAAACCTTAGCTTGCAGAAGATTGAAATTGAATGAATTTACGTGAATTTCAATATTTATGAGGAATAATATATATAGTATAGGGTCCAGAGTGTATTATATAAACTACTGGAGTCTCTGTGATAAAGGCAAAGGGTTGACACGTAGAGGAAATGACGCAAGTTGCATTTCGAATAGCATTTATCACGTGACTGTTGGATAGATACGGCTGACCAGCATTAGTAATTGAGAAATGTTGCGTGACCTGAGTGTACAAATGACCCACGGCCATTTTGATTCTAGAGGCCTCAGTGCGACAACCCTCATCAAAGTACAGTGGGTGTTAGCCGCTGTTCTCTCAGTCTTCGGGATATAAACTATGTGTTTAAAAGAGACATACATACGCAGGAGCAGCTCACGACATACTCCATGTGATTACTGTTACCGCCAATAACTCCACAATGCAGTATCTGTAATTTCGCATTTCATTGCTTCTTCACCTACCTGTTTGTATTTTGACTGGTTTTCCTTCTATTACTTTCTGTAGCGCGTACATGAAATCATGTTTTGAGGATCCTGAATTCAAAACAAAAATCATTTTTAGAAAAATGTCCGTGTGTGGGTGAATAGTATAACTCAAAAGCGAATAGCGTATTAAATACAAACATTTTTTAATATTCCTGGACGAAACTTTCAAGAAAATCCCCCACCCAAACTGCCCTTTACATGGAAACTTTTCCAAACATTTTGGTTTTCTCAAAAATGGCTTTAACGATTTTTATTAAAATGCCCTATATTAAAGATGTTTCCATGACAAATAAAGTATATATTTTCAATTTCTAAGGAATAGCCTAGGAAGACCTGTGAATGACTTTTGCATAATTAGTAAACCGTAAAAGATAGACGTTAACTTACAACACAAAAATGTAGATCCCGCCAAAATAAAAAAAAAAAGATGTCATTTGTTGTGGAGGTAAAAGTTTCCGAAATACTCCTTGTTATTAGTTTTAGTTTTAAAATACCTGTACTTTCTCAGGCAGGAAGTTGCCCGTGCTTCTTTTGTTTTATTCCTGGCCAAGCCAAGAAACGAATTTCAATGACAATTGCAGAGCGACAGCTTTTATAACATTTGACTATCGCTTTAGCATAATGTATGTATTTCTTTAGTTCCCTCCTACTTATGGGATACTACTTAGTAAAAACATTCTGCTAATGCTTATCTCGATTAGCATAGTGTAGAAAGCAGAATAATCTTTTGTAAGAAGTTTACTTGTAGAACAACTAGAGAAAGTCATGTGAGTGTAACACAACAGATTTTTTTTTTCTTTTTCCTTCTTTCGTTCTTTCTTTTCCTAACTTCTTTCGACAAGTTAGTATTACAATAATTCTTTCTTTCCTTCTTTCCTTTCTTCTTTCTTTCTTTTTAGGCCTCCTCATATAATCCATATTCTCATAAATTATAGAATCATTATTAGTTTCTCTAACATTATGTTAATGTTCACAATAGGTAAAGAAGTATTGTGTTCCATCCAAAACTATATACGAAGATATCACCGGAAATACGTGTTTTGAGACCCTCTGACTCAAAAATGTTTTTAGAAAAAGATCCGAACGTATGTCTGCGGGTAGTATAGCTACGAAAAATCCTTTAAGTACTTATCATGGTAGTAAAGTTAAGCATGTTCCAAGGATGCGACATAAATATTTTTAGGAAAATCTCCTCACTGCCAACTACCCTTTACATGGAACAGTTTTGGAACATTTTATTTTCTCAAAATGTTTCTAACGATGTTTATTAAAATACCATGTATTTAATTTATTCTCATGACAGATTATTTGTATATGTTGAGTTTTCTGGAAATAGCCTCTGAAGACCTCTGCATTCTGGATGACATCTGTATAAACCGTAAGAGATAGACAAAAACTTGCGACACAAAAAATGTAGATCTTGTTAAAACACAGAATTTTTGTCATATATCTTTTCTAGAATTAACCACTTTCGAAATATCACTTGTTATTGGTTTCAATCTAAAAATGATTATACTTTTCTGACAGAAGTTGTCCGTATTTCTTTTCTCCTACTCCTACTCCTGTTGTTAACAAGATTCTTTATTTGTTACACTTTTCACTTGTGTGTGAAGGTCAAATACTACCTATTTACTACCTATGGTTATAGCTTCAATCTCTTAGACTTAAGCTACTTTTTTTTTTTTTTTTTTTCATTTTCCTTCTTTGGTATATTTTTTCCCTAACTTCTTTCCATAAGGTAGCATTAGAATAAATCTGTCTTTCTTGCCAGCTTTCCTTCATTATTTTCTTCCTTCCTTTCTTTCTCTCTCTCTCTCTCTCTCTCTCTCTGTTTTGCCTCCTCATATAATCTATATAGTCCTAGTTTAAGTAAAACTCCTACTAACATTACAATAATATTATTGGTTTCGCTAGCACGTATGTACGGCGTGCATAGTAGGTAGACAATATATCGTACTCCACTCAAAAATCTGATTCCGAGATTTCACCGGAAATACATTTTTTGGTTTCCTCTGAATCCAAAAAATCATTTTTTGGAAAAGGCCTGTATGTATGCTTGTGGGCAGCATGAGTCATAAAAGAAAAGTCCTTTAAACGCCAAACCTGATATTTAAGTTAAGCAGCTTCAAAGGATGCGACATGAACATGTTAATAAAAAAAAATACCCAACTGCCCTTTACAAGGAATAGTTTTCGAAAATGTTGATTTACTCAAAAAAGTCTCTAACAGTTTTGATTAAAATACCATACGTTTAAAATATTTTAATGATAAACGAAATGTATATGTTGAGTTTTCTGCGAATAGCCTCAGAAGACCTCTTCATTATGAGTGAATTTTGTATTACTGTGAACCGAAAGGGATAGATAAAAACTTACTGCACTTAATATAGGTTAAATACATCTTTTAGAGTTAACCACTTTCGAGGTAATCCTTGATATTGATTTCAATTTTAAAATGCTTATACATTTCTCAGACAGAAGTCGTTTGTGTTTCTTTTTTCCTCCTTCTAGCCATGCAATTTTCAATTACAATCGCATAGCGACAAATTTTGACTACCACTTTAGCCTAGTGAATTTCCTTCTACTTATAAGGAACTATGTAATAAGACCATTCTGTTAATGTTTATCTCAATTACCATGAATTAGGAAGAAGAATAAGTTTTTGTAAGAATTAGTTTACAGAGCAGGTGGAGAAAGTCATGCAAATGGAACACATCAAAAAAGTTTTAATTAAATCTAATAAGGTAAATATTATGTTAAATTCTGTTTATATACGTACCGTATTACTCTGTCCCCAGGACTGATAAGTTGAGCTCACAGCTGTTGAGGAACAGAGGCTCTGGACCAGAGAGAAGCCAGGATGGGTGATCATCCCGATGTGCGGTAAGAAAGCGAGGAAGTGGATGACATGATATGACAGTGAAATGGATGACAGGAAAGACGATAATGGAGCAATAGGTGGAATGAAGTTGAGTTTTATTTATGGACGCTCTTTAACTGTTGCCGTTCTCAGCATCCCATTATATATTGGGCGTAAAATACCCCTCGTAAACTTTACTCAGAGGTCTCTTTATCAGGTTTGAGGTTGTTTTATATGCCACAACTCTACGAAAGGGGCCCAACTATTCAACTATTCCACATATTTCCCTTCCGAAGGATTTTTACGTCAAACAATATCCATCGCCTTCCGCCGGGTTTGAACCTGCGACCTTGGAAACCAGAATCTAATGTTATCGCAACACCACAGAGGATGACCATAAGGTGGAATAAATGGCGGGAGAAACCAGAGAGCCTGGAGAAAACCCAGCCCAGACGCCACTGTGTCCACTTCAAATCCCGTTTACGATCCCCTGAAATTGAGGCTGGGACACCCAGGTGAGAGATGAGTGGTCTAACCACTCAGTCACGTGCAGCCTTAGTATTAGGAATGGTGTGGAAGGAAACTTCAGTATCTAACTGCCAATGAAATGTGCTTACCTCTTCTGCCGCATACATAAAAGGTATTGATTTACATTAAAACTATATGTTCTAATGTTACATCCGCATGGCTTTCTCGATTCACTCTTAATAAACTATTATACAAGCAAAGAAAGAAAAAAAAGTATTACCTACACGCCTCCTTGTAGATACAACGGGAAGAAGGGAATACTCTAGGCTTAGGCTATAATAGTAGTGGCTATGTTTTGGTTTTCACATTTCGTTGTCTTTAATGTTCTCGAGAAAGACGACCAAATAGTGACCAAATAGCGTATTAATAACTTTAAATTTGAAATTAATAACAAGGAATAACTTGGAGATGCACAAGTCCATAACAATGTATTTTACATAAATTGTTTTTAATTAAATCCACGCTTTTTGTGTGGTAATGTTTTTTCTTTCTCTTGCGTCTTACCAGTTATGCAAAAGTTCTTCAGAATGAAGAAGCTAAGATGATGCATCTGAAAATTGACAAAATATTGTAAAAGATTTAAAAATTGTGATTTTTCATAATTAAGTGATATGAATTCTAAAGTTTAAGAAAATATATAATTCCCCCCCCTCCCTTTAACTAGCAATTAACTGAAACTATAGATGGCCAGATGCATGCTTATTAACAGGCACTCCCAAATTTAACCTTTAGTTACTCGCAAACTTTTTCCAACACTTTTCTATGCTCAAAATGCTCAACTGAATAAAACTGTCACTAGTATGTTTCAAAATGTTTATACTCTCTCTCAAAAGTACATTAAAGAAAACCACTGTATAGTTTTTTGAATTCATGTTCCATATTTGAGGTATACAGTATGAATTTGAAAAAAGCAAGAGTTTTTAGATTACAAAGACTAATAATCTGTTAGGGCTAATATATAAAAAGACAATCCGTGAGATTTATTTGTAAACTCATTTACAATAAAACTGTTTTTATGTGAATGGTTTTAAAAAAGCGCCACGTGCCTCGTTTTATTAGAACAGTGAATTTATACAGCAACAAATTATTATTTAAATAACCATGCAATTTTAATACATGGAAAAAATATCAATATTATTATGTATAATAATGCTATAAATTTCAATAAGATATGTTACATATTGTGGAATTTCCAAAGTTCAGAGATGCATCACTTTAAGAGGCGATTCCACCTAAATTCAAAATATACATATTATTTTTCATAAAAGTGTCTTAAGTATGTAGTAGGTACTTTTAAAAAGTTAAGTCATTTTAAGCTAAACAAAATTTTCGAAAAATTGTCCATGTAAAGTATAATTTGGAGAGTGGGGGAGGGGGTTATCTTGAAAATCTAGTTGAAAAATCTTTTGGAGATACTGAACTTAAATATCAACTTTGGTATCTAACCTATTTTTCTTTTTTGAGCTATACCGTTTACAGACACAAAAACAAGAATTTCTTGTATTGCTTTACAGGCATACATGCGGTATAATAAATATTTAAATAATTAAATTTCACTGGAAATACGTCAGCACCCAATAAGAATATTAGAAAACAGGTCCCGGTGTATCTTTGTGTGTTTGACTGAGAGGGGGGGGGAGGAGAAAGAGAGACAGAGAACGGCATAACTCAAAAACAAAGTGTTAGATAAATTTCAAATTCCCCTTCTGCAAGCTTCCGTACACACTGAAAATGTTTCGTTAATTTTGATTTTCTTAAAATATGTTATTAAAACACCACTTATTTACATGGTTATATTGCAAATAAAATGTATATCGTAACATTTCTGGTAATAGCCTGTGAAGTAAACATTCAGAAAGGATGCTATTTAATTTTGCGTAACTGATGAAACATAAGAAATAGACAAAAAAGTTGATACTCAAAATATATAGTTCTCTTTATAACACAAAAAAATATTTTAAAACATTTTTATGGGAAGGGTCATTTCCGAGATATTCGTTGTTACTGGTTTAAATTTGACAATGCTTTGTTAGTTTGAGAGTGACTGTCCTTAAGTTGTTTCTTGCAATGTGGAGATTGCAATTTCTAAGCCAGCACATAGCGACAGGCTTTTAAAATCTGAGACCCGCTTCGATTTCCTGCATCTTCCCTTGAAGGACTTCAACGAAATATGTAACGATACTCCTCTAATTCCTGCAATTCCCTATCTGAATTAAAATGAAGTTCGATACAACATTAAGGTTCTCCAAGAACACTTGTAGAAGAAACTGTTAGTGGGTAGAGAAAGACATGTAATGTAACACATACTATTTTAATTACTCTACCTCGCAATATGGTAGGCAGATAACATATTGTATTCCACACAAAAATTCGATGCCAACATTAACCGGAAATATAGATTTTGAGGTACCATAAATCCTAAATAGCTTTATTTTTTATTTATTTATTTATTTTGCGAAAGATCCAAGTATTTGTGTGTGAACAGCACAAATCAAAAACGAAAAGTCCGTTAAATCCCTGCCAAACTTCTTATTTAAGATATATTCAAGAAAATATCTCCCCCCCCCCAAAAACTACCCTTTATAAGGAAACTCTTTCGAAAATGTTATCAAAATGTTCTCTATTGATTTTGATTAGATTATCATATGTTTCAGATTTGTTCACTATAAATGAAATGTATATTTTGAATTTTCTGGGAATAACTTTTGAAAACCACTTTATTCTGGGTGACTTTTGCATAACTATGTAGTAAACTGTAAAAGATAGACCAAAAACTTACGCCCAAAAAATGTAGATTTCGTTATAACATGGGGCTTCAATACTTTTATTTGTATTTGTTTACATATTGGAGGATTACATCGAATAACATCCTAACTTTAAATTTAATCTGTTTTTAATTTATGCCACATGGCATATTTTGTTCGTCCGATATGAACAACCAGGTTAAAGAACGTTAAGCTCATATAAAAATAAAAAATAAATCTGATGTGTTCCATTCACATGGCTTTCTCCATATTTCTGCAATAAATTATTATTAAACAGCTAATTCTTCTACTTACTTCATCCTGATCGAGGTAAACATTAGCAGAAATGGTCTTACTACTTGCCTCCTTGTAAGTAGAAGAGAAATAAGGGAATAAACTAGGCCAAAGTGATAGTCAAATCTTTTAAAAGATAGTTGCCATGTGATTAAAATCCGTTTTTTGCATGGTCAGTAGTTGCCAAATTCCCGTATGAGAAATCTATAAGTACTTTAAAACTGAAACAAATAACAAGGAATATCACAAAAACAGTGAACTCTACGAAAAAATATATGTCATACATTGTGTGTTTTAACAAGCTCTGCATTTTTTGTGTAATACGTTTTTATCTATTTCTTACGGTTCACCATCTATGCAAAATTCCGAAAAATTCAACCAGAATAAACATATCTTCAGAGGTTATTTATAGAAAATTCAAATAATACATTTTATTTGTATGTAAATATCTTTAGTATATGATATTTTAATCAAAATCGTTAGAGCCATTTTTAAGCAAATAAAATTTTTCGTAAATTTTTCCATTCAAAAGGTAATTGGGGGTGGGGAGATTTTCTTGAAAATCGTGTCACATCCTTGGAGGATACTGATAGACACACACTGATAGACAGACACACACGTGGACATTTGTCTAAAAATATTTTTTTGGATTCAGGGGCGTCTCAAAACATATTTCCGGTGAAATCTCGGTATCGAATTTTTGAGTGCATTACAATAACTTCTCTAGAGTACAGAGTACGTGCAGAGAAAGTAAAAATAAAATAAAGTAGGTAAAGAACATAAAAAGAATATGGAGTACTGAAACATTCCTTGTTATTGGTTTCAATTTAACAATGCTTAAAATTTTCTCAAATTGAAAGCCGTTATTCTTTCTTCTTTCTCTAGGCGAAACAAAGAGAACGGCATTTCAAAACCATACATAGTGACCGAATTTTAAAAGATTTGACTCTCGTTTAAGCATAATGTATCTGTAGGGAAATGTGCAAATCAGGATATGTGCAAATATTTACCTCGATTATCGAGAAGTAGAAGAACAATTTTTGAAGTATAATTTATTAAATAATGGGTAATGAAAATCATGTGAATCCAACACACCGATTTCTCTATTTCAGTCACCATTAAGAACCTTGCAAGCGAAAAACAAAGCAAACATATGAAAAAACAAAAAAACAAGAACAAAGAACACAAAACAAACGTGATTTTTTGGGACTAGTTTCAGAATCATTATCTTTTCCTTTTCCTTCGTAATGCGCTGGCACAGAATAAAGAGTATACAGAAAGGAAACTCAATTGTAATCTGTGTACCAAAATTCAGTGCGGATGCGCGAATTCTGCCATATTGGGACCGAGTAAACAAATGATTTGTTGAAGTTACACACTTCGTAATATGCATTTTATTAATATTATTAACTGTGTATTTTAGCTGTTGAGGTTATATTCTACTCAACCGTTATATTGTACACTGTACAAGTTAGAATATTTGTTGACTCTTGAAGCTTTACTGCTCTTATAATGAGCAGTAGTAAGAGAAAAGGCGGCCAATACTGCTCATCTAACGCAAAAATGAATTTAATCAATAAGATAAGGAAACATGGAATGTGGTTTATCATGTGTTTGCATCAAACTTCAGTTTTGCTTTTTGTTTTGTTTTGTTTATCACAGGATGGATTCATTCTGGCCAAACATATTTACTGTCTATTCTGCTGCAATGTCTTAAGCTTTTTTATTCTTTTATTAAATAAAACTTGGCAGCCCATTGAATCACTTGTTAATTTACTCCTACCTACTTGCATATTTTCCTAAACATAATTGCATGTTGCTAGGTTTGTTTTATAGATATGAATAGCAAACAAAACACTCTCAAAAATCTGATGTGTTCTATTCACATGACTTTCTCTAGCTGTTCCAGAAAAAAACTTTTTATAAAAAAGATTATTATTTTATCGACATCATGCTAATCAAGATAAAAATTACCAGAATTCGTCTTATTTCTTGCTTCTTTGTAATTAGAAAGGAAATGCGGGAATGCATAGGCTAAAGAATTAGTCAGATCTTTTAAAAGCCGGTTGCTAGTGTAACAATTGAAATTCAGTTCTCTTTGCTTACCAGGGATTACTTACTCTTTGAGAAAATTTTATCTTAAAGTGAATCCAACAACTCGTAATATCTCTAAAACGGTCAACTTTAGGGGGAAAAAGTGAATGACATAAATTGTGTGTTTTAATGAGATCTGCATTTTTACTTTCTCTAGCCCGTATGCACAACGTGGATAGAGAAGGTATTAATATTCCACCTAAATATTTGATGTCGAGATTTCACGGAAATATATGTTTTGAGGTCCCATGAGTTCAAAAAACGTATTTTCAGAAAAAAGGTCCGTGTGTGTTTGTCTCTGGACAGCTTGGCTCAAAAACGAAAATCCCGCTAAATGCCGCACTTGGTATTTAACTATAGTATCTTCTAAGGACACAAGATTCCCAAGAAAATCCCCCATAACCAACTACCCTTTATGTGGAGCATTTTTCTAAGATTTTGATTTTCTCAAAAATAGCTCTTAACGATTTTGATTAAAATACCGTATATTGCGGATATTCACATCACAAATAAAATGTATATTTTGAATTTTTTGGTTAAATAACAATGCATTTTTTATGTAGAACTGACCGTTTCTGAGATATTCTTTGTTATTGGTTTTAATTTTAAACTGATTAAGTTTTCTCCAACGATACCATGCAAAGGGAACCGAACCTAAATTGCTTCACATTGCGACCAGGTTTTAAAAGATTTGAGTATCACTTTAACCTAATGTATTCTCTTATTTCCCTTCTACTTACAAGAAAGCAAGTAATAAGATCATTTCTCATAATGTTTATCTTGATTAGCATATCGTAGATAAAAGGATAATATTTTATAACAAAATGCTGTTTGTGGAACAGTTAGAGAAGGTTATGTGAATGGAACTCATCAGAATTTTATTTAGTAAGTTTTTGTCTATCTCTTACGGTTTACCAGTTGCACAAAAGTTATATAAAAGTCATCCAGAATGAAGAGGTCTTCAGAGGCTATTTTCAAGATATACATTTCCTTTGTCATAAAAATATCTTAAACATATGACATTTTAATCAAGGTCATAATAAAGCTATCACTTTTCTCCTGGCTATACATAGAAACGGATTTCAAACCACACGGCAACCATCTTTTAAAAGATTTGACTATCACTTTAGTCTAGGGCATTATCTTACTTTCCTTCTACTTACAAGGAAGCAAGTAATTAAGACAATTTTTGCTAATGTTAATCTCTATTATAATATAGTATATAGAAGAATATGCTTTTTAGCAATAATGTGTTACAGTGTGGTAGAGAAAGCTATGTGAATGGGACACATCAGAATTTTAAAACTCTGTGAGATAAAAATGCACGTTTTACAGCAAAAGAATTTAAAAATAGGTATTTTACTTTCTCTACACGTACTATGTACATAGTATATAGAGAAGTTATTGCACTCCACCCAAAAATTCCATACCGAGATTTCACCGGAAATATATGTTTTAGGGTCCCCTGTAACCAAAAAAAGCATTTTCAGAAAAAGGTCCGTGTGTGTGTCCGTGCGTGTGTCTGTGTGTCTGTGAACACGATAACTCAAAAACGAAAAGTTGGTAAAATACCAAACTTGGTATTTAAGTTTAGTATCTTCCAGGGAAGCGACACAAATGTTTGATTTTCTTAAAAATGGCTCTAGCGATTTTGATTAAAATATCGTATATTAAATATATTTACCTGACAAATGAGATGTATATCTACAATTTTCTGGGAATAGCCTCTGAAGATGAATTTTATGTAATTTTACATAACTGCTAAACCGTAAGAGCTGAACAAAAACTTAGCACACAAAAAAATGTAGAGCACGTTAAAACACACAATTTATGTTATATTCATTTTTTTTTCGTGGAGTTGGTCGTTTTTGAGATATTCCTTTTTTTTTTTTTTTTATTTCACCTTTAAAAAACTTAAACTTTTCCCATACAGGAATTTGTCAACTCCTGTCCATACAAACAAAGGAACTTCGGCCACATAGCAACCAGCTTTTGACTATCACTTTAACCTATGGTACTTCCTTATTTCACTTCTGCTTACAAGGATGCAGGTAATAAGACTATTTCTGCTACTTTTTTCTCAATTAGCATGAAGTAATTAGAAGCATAAGCTTTTTAACAATAATTTGTTGCAGAGATGTAGAGAAAGTAATGTGAATCGAACACATCATATTTTTATTATATTTTTGTCTTAATCCTAGTCATTGAAGAGCTATTTTCAAACTCTCCAATACTTAATTTTTCAAAATTTGATAAACTATTTTCTAATCTAGATTGTCATTTTGTAAAACTATATAGCCATTTTCTTTAATATACTTTTGAGGGACATTATAACAATTTTGAAACAAATTAGTAAAAAGTTGTATGGTGTGCAACATTTTGAATATGGAACAGTGTTGGAAAAAAGTTTGCAAGAACAAAGTTTAAAGTAGGGAGTAGGGAGTGTCTATTAATAAGCATGTACCTGCACATCTAACATTTTAGTTAAAGTACGCCAAGTGGGAAAACTGCTATCATTTCTCAGGTTTAGATTTCACACTATTTCACTGTGGACAAAATTAATTTTTGCATTTTTTGGTCAAATTTCACCTTAATTTCAGGGCACTTCCACAGAATTTACCATTATGGGAGTTAAGGAAAATCTGGAGAAAACACAATGAGAGAGGCCGGTTTTGGCGGGATTTGAGTCGCGAACCTCCCGTTCCCGTGTCAACTTCGGGCACCCGTGTCGGTAACTAGGTTCTTGACCCTAAGTTTTCGTGGCCACTTCCCCTCTTTGCATTACATATTAGCTAGACCATTCACAAGGGTCATCAGAGTAACTCATCCGTCATTGTTATGCCTAAGGCACTATGAAGAGGGGGCATGATCGTCTGCCATTTTGGCTCAGGAGGAGCTTCAATAAGAAGATCAAACTTCAGATTTTCCTTACATAACTCATGGTGGTGAATAGAAGTTAATGCATATTTTACGAAATTTTAATGCTGAGCTTATATCCAATACAGTGTACTGCTGGTTACCAATTTGCTCCAAAGGAACCCAAAAAGCACACCAATTATTCCGATTCCCGACTATGTTTCCGAAATAAAAATTGTGGTTTCAAAAATAAAAACTCCGTGTCTAAGATCTGCGAGGAATCTATAATTTTTTGCTGCATACCAACCCTTAATAGTTTTGCTATTTATTCATGAATGTACTGGGTGGATTTAAACGAAATACAATAGTAACTACGGTCTATAAGAAAAGCACCTCTAAAGAAATGTATACTCATAATTTTCTGCAGTTCTGTAATCCTGGCTACACTCAAGTTATTACTGGAAATTTCACACCAACATCAGCACTAGATTCCAAAAAGGAAACTCACACAAACGCACACACATATAGGTATATATTTGTATTAAGATAGCGTATTGCAATTCACCTCTTTATAAAATCCGTAAGCGATTAGAAAAAGTTACGTTCAGAAAAAAGTTTAGTGATGTTTAGTCACTTTCGTTATTAATTTTTCTACACGTACTATATACATAGTGTATAGAGAAGGTGTTGTAATGCACCCAAAAATTCGACACCGAGATTTCACCAGAAATACATGTTTTGGGTCCCCTGAATCCAAAAAAAGTATTTTTGGAAAAAGTTCCGTGTATGTGTGCGTATGAGTACCTGTGTATCTGTGTGTGTGTGTGTGTGTGTGTCTGTGGACAGCATAGCTCAAAATTGAAAAGACCGTTAAATACCAAACTTGGTATTTAAGTTTGTTATCTTGCAAGGATGCGACACGAAGATTTTCAAGAAAAGCCCCCCACACCCAACTACCTTTACGTGGAAGTTTTTTTCGAAATTTTTGATTTTCTCAAAATGGCTTTAACAAATTTGATTAAAACATTGCATATTAAAGATATTTATCTGACAAATAATATGTATACCTTGAATTTTCTGGGAACAGCCTCTGAGAACTACTTTATTCTGGATGAATTTTACGGACTTTTGCATAACTGATACACCGTAAGAGATAGACAAAAACTTACTACAAAAAAAAAATGTAGAGCATATTATAACACACAATTTATGTTATATAATCTTTTTTCCGTGGATATTCTTTGTTATTGGTATCAGCTTTGAAAACTGCTTTTCTCATACAGGAATTTGTCAACTCCTATCCATACAGACAAAAGAACTTCAGTCACATAGAAACCAGCTTTTGACTATCTCTTTAACTTATGGTACTCCCTTATTTCGTTTCTACTTGCTAGGAAGCAAGTAATAAGACTATTTCTACTAATTTTTGTCAATTAGAATGAAGTAAATAGAAGCATAAGCTTTTTAATAATAATTTGTTGCAGAGATGTAGATAAAGTCATGTGAATGGAACACATTAGATTTTTTTTCTTATTTTATGTGATTTAGCATTTATGAATAGGTAACGCAAATATCACATACAGGGTGGGAAATAAATAAGCGCAAATATTTGTATCAGTGTTTGAGAACGAAGCGGTGATCCAGTATTTGCATGTTTTTCGTTATGTTTTTCGGATGGCTAGTATTCTCTAACTCAGACGCTCGGTTGTTTCCGTATCATGCCACACCCAGCCCTTTGCTTCGCTCGAATATAGGTGGTGTGATGTATGTAAACACAGCACAGACATAATTCAGAACCGCTCAAAACATATTAGACCTTTAAATTTCTGCTTCATTTATAACAATGCTATTAGTAAAGGGACAAAATGAGATACACATTTATGTTATATGCATTCTACTAATTATTCTATTATTTGCACTTTTTCACCTCCCACGCTGTATATAAACGACATGCTTAAATTTAGAATGCAAATTTACGTTTATGAATAGGTGGTTAAAATTTTACATATGTAAACAACCTGTTAAATTTAAGGAAATTGATATAGAAATGCATAATATTAAGTGCAGAAATAATGCATTTTAATAATGCGGTGTTTTGATATCAGTTCAAATAATTTTGTGTCTGCGGTAAATTAGGACACTACATGTGCTAAAGGAAGCCCTCAATGTGAATGTGAAACACAGGAGACAAATATGATGTGATTCATTTACATGACTTTCTCTAGCTCTTGTGCAACAAATTATTCTTACAAAAGCTGACCCTCTCTCTACTTCATGCTAATCAGAATTAACAGAACATTGCAGAAATAGTCGTATTAATTACTTCCTTATACGTAGAAGGGAAATAAGGGGATACAATGGACTAAAGCAATATTCAAATACTTAGAAGCTGTTGCTATGTGATTGAAATTCCTTTCTTTGCATGGCCAGGAGTTGACAAATTCCCGTATGTGAAAAGTTTAAACATTTTAAAACTAAAACCAATTAACAAGTAATATCTCAAAAATGGCCAGCTTTACGAAAAACGCATATAACATAAATTGTGTATTTTAACGAGATCTACACTTTTTGTATAGTAAGTATTCGTTTATATCTTATGGTTTAGCAGTTATGCAACAGTCATCCAGAATGAAGATGGTTCAGAGGATATTCCCAGGAAATTCAAAGTATACATTTTATTTTTCATATAAATATCTTGCATATACGATATTTTAACCAAAATCGTTAAAGCAATTTTTGAGAAAATTATAATTTTCGATGTAAAGGATAGTATTGGGTGTAGGGATTTTCCACAAAATCTTCGCGACGCATTCTTGAAAGATACTAAACTTAAATACCAAGTTTGGTATTTTACCGACTTTTCGTTTTTGAGCTATCGTGTTCACAGTCACACTAAACTTTTCCCAAAAGTTTTTTTTTATACCTAAAAATTATATTTTTGGGGACCAAAAACGTGTATTTACGATGAAGTTGCGGTATGGAATTTGTCTTCTCTATCTACTATGTACATGTACACACGTGCTAGAAAAAGTAAAAATGGTATTTTTGAATCGGTGGCTGCTTCAATGTTATACTTTTGAAATTGCGGTCAATCGGTATGCTGTAAATTCTTTAAACAGCTATTGATAAACAGCTTCTCTCGCGGTTTTTTTTTCCGCAAAAAGTTGGTTAGATAGATACTTTCAAATCTTAGAAAGTTATAAATATGATCTATGGACTACTCAATGCTTTTAATATGTAAAACACAAGTTTTCATAATTTTAGTTCACTTTTGCTGTAGCTGAAACCGTTTCTTTGATGTACGTGTATATCCTTCCGGCAAAAAAGCTCGAAAAAGCGTCAAACAAATCGCTGTGGCATATAATCTAACAGAATGAATGAAGAAGCAACTAATGAGAATACCCGTAAAGCAAACTTTAGTTTAACTAAAATTACATGTGTTCATGTTTATTTTCATTTGAGTTCAGCGATACAGTAGAGAGAGAAAACTTCCTATGACTTTCTCAACATGTTTCACAAACTATTGTTATAAAATATTTTATTTACATTATGATAATCGAGATAAACATTAGCAGAAATGTCTTATTAATTTCTTCCTTGTGAATAGAAGGGAAATAAGGAAACACACAAAGCTAAAATTACAGTCAAATATTTTAAAAGCTGTCGCTATGTGATTGAGATTGAAACTCGCTTCTCCCACCATGGCTAGGAGTTAAAGAAAAGAGATATTAAACTCATGAGGACTTCCTCTTTTGAGAAATATTTTAAATATATAAAAACTGAAACCAATAGAAATGAGTACTTCAAAAATTATGTCAATCATGTAAATATCTTTGATGTGCGGCATTTTAATTAAAATCATTAGAATCATTTTGTAGAAATTCGAAAATTTCGAAAAATGTTTCTTGTAAAGGGTAGTTTGCAATGGGGAATTTTCCTAAAAATCTTCGTATCATATCCTCGGAGAATACTGAACTGTATAGTTATCAATTTTGGTATTAAACGAATTATGGTGTTTTTTGTTGTTGTTTTTTTTTAGTTATGCTGTTCACACTGATCGTTTTCTAAAAATGCTATTTTTTGTATTCAGAGATCCTCAAAACATTTATTTCAGACGAAATTTCGGTACAGAATTTTTGGGTGGAATATAATACCTTCTCTACCCACTGCATCCATTGTAGATAATTGCTAGAGAAAGTAAATATCAGGATGCTAATGTCATCTTTAAGAGGAATCACAGAATAATAACTGCACGAATTCTGTGCATGTCGCCTGCGTCGTGCGGTAAAAGATAACTCCAGTTCGCCTTTAGCCGCACAGATTTTGTCGGGTTCAAGCTGAATTTTTATTGGTCAATGGTTTTGCCGCGCGTGTCGCGTCGCAAGTGTCCCTCCATTGAGAGCCCGGAATTAGGAGCAGCACTTATTCATCTTTTCTGTCTTTTCAAAGCATAAGAGCTTGTGATATTAGCTTATATAATACACAACAATTTAGGTGTCCGTGAACCGTGTCACTCCAGAAAGCACAGTGTAAGTATAGCCCTCATGTTTTGATTTTGTTTTACCAAACTTTTGGATACATTCCACATCCGTGAGGTTTCTATAAAAAGAGTGAAGTCTGGAACAAGTGGATGCCATCTGTCAACTCAACATCCACCCACCAGCTACGGTGAGTTCCCTCTCATACAAATTGTGTGGAAAAGTAGATTATTTTCTCTAGCACCTATATACAATGTGGATAGAGAAGGTATTGTATTCCAACCACAAATTCGATACCGAGATTTCACTTGAAATACATGTCTTGAAGTTCTCTGAATAAAAACATCCAATTTTAGAAAATGGTCCTTATGTGTGTATGTGTGTGCATCTGTGGACAGCATAGACCAAAAACGAAATGTCAGTTAAATACCAAACTTGGTATTTAAGTCCAATATCTTCCAAGGATGCAACAGGAAGATTTTCAGAAAACTCCCCCACCACCCTTTACATAGAAAATTTTTCGAAAATTTTAATTCTCTCAAAAATGGCTCTCACGATTTTGATTAAAAACAAAATGTATATCTTGAACATTCTGGGAATGGCCTCTGGAGACCTCTTATTTTCGATGAATTTTGTATAACTTTATACTAACTTGTATAACCAGTAAATCGTAAGAGGTATACAAAAAACTTACTACACAAAAATGTAGATCTTATTGAAACACACCATTTATGTCATATTTTTGTTGTAGAGTTAACCGTTACAGAAATATTCCGTGTTATTGGTTTCAGTTTTAAGGTGCTAATATGGGAAGATATTTCGTTTCTATTTTGTTTACTTTTAGCAAGTAAATAGAATGAATTTCAATAGTTTCATAACGACCGGCTTTTAAAATATTGACTATCACTTTAGCCTAGTGCATCCCCTTACAAGACAAAGTTTGCTAACGTTTATCTCGATTAGAATGATGTGGATAAGGGATAGTCTTTTGTAAGAAACGTTTGTTTGTGGAACATTGAAAAAGTCATGCAAATGGAACACATCAGCTGTTGTAGTTATGACATTATTTCAAAAGATAAACAATAAGTTCAATTTAAATACTTTGCAGTAGAAATTAGTGTTAATATATCATATGAGAAGCCTATTTGTCTATTCTGAATGGGAGGACATATGGCCACAGTACAGAACCACAGAACTGATGAATTGGCAAAAATGTGGCTACCCCTAACTTAAATTTTAGCTACAAATCATGTTCGCTATCTAACGCTAAGATAAATTTAAGGAACATATTAGTATTCATCAGAGGAAAAGCTTCTTTCCAAGTGGCGCTTAAGGTGTAAATTTATTTAATTAGACTTCATAATCACTTAATATATGTTAGGACAGCCTAATTTTTTCGCTCTGTTTATTTATTTATTTTTAATTGTCAGCGATTAAACATACAAAGACAGAACTGTTATCAGATTTTCTTACTATTCTTTTATCGACACCATGCAAATGGTGATAAAAATTGCCAGAACTACTCTTATTATTTGCCTCTTTGTAAGTTGAAGGGCAATGAGGAAATTCAAAGGCTAAAACGATAGCCAAATCTTTTAAAAGGCGTTCGCTAGATGTAATTAGGTTCTTGTTCATTTCTACGAGTAAACAAAAGAGAGGCGAAAAGAAAGATGTCTCCCGTTTGAAAAAAGTTATAATAGGCACTTAAAACTGAAATAATTCGGGATATCTCGAAAACGGTTATCTCTATAAATATATATGTATATGACATAAATTGTGTGTTTTAATGAGATCTGCATTTTGTCTTCAGAGGCTATTTCCAGAAATACAAGATGTACATTTCGTTTGTCATCAAAATATCTTAAACATATGACATTTTAATAAAAAGTGTTAGGGTTATTTTAGAGAAAATCAAAATTTTCAAAAAATGTTCCATGTAAAGGGTGGTTGAGGATGGAAGGGATTTATTTGAAAATTTTCGTGTTGCATCCTTGGAAGATGCTGAACTTAAATGCTATGTTTGGTATTTAACCAACCGTTTTTTGAGTTATGCTGCCCTCCGACACACACACACACACACACACACACACGCACTGTGGACATGTTTCTAATTTTTTTTAATTCAAGGGTTCTCAAAACATATATTTCCGCTGAAATCTCGATATTGAATGTTTGGGTGGAATACAATACCTTCGCTATCCACTATGTATATTGTACATAAGGGCTAGAGAAAGTAAGAAATGCTGTTATAGGGCTTTCCAACATTTCTATGTTTTATTTTTAACATATTTTTGAATATCTTTTTTTTTCTCTGCCACATCCTATGTGCATATATCACGTAGAGAAGCATTTGCATTCAACCCAAAATTTTGATTTCGATATTTTACTGGAAATACTCGTTTTGTGTAGCCAAAAAAAAATCATTTAAAAATGTCCGTGTGTATGTCTATGAACAACATAACTCAAAAACAAAAGCTCGGTTAAATAAGCTACCTGATATTTAGGTTTAGTATCCTATAAGGATGCAGCACAAGTGAAGGATTTACTTGAAAATGTTTTGGAAAATTTTAATTTCTTCTTATGAATTTTATGAAAATACTATGTTCAAGACATTCTCATGATAATAAAGATGTATATTTTGAATTTTCTGAGAATAGCCTTTGAGTTTATCTTCATTCTGAATGACTTTTGCATAACTAAGAAGCCGCACGAGAGACAAAAACTTATTACACAAAAAATATAGACGTCGTTAAAACCCAGAGGTAAAATACATTTCTGTAAAGTGAACCATTTCTGAGATATTCGCTGTTATTGGTTTAAATATTAAATTACTTATACTTTCCTCAAATGAGATGCTGTTATGCGTTTTCCTTTCCGCTGGTCAGGCAAAGAAAGCTGAATTTCAAAGCCACCGCAAAGGGACAGCTTTTTAAATATTTGGCTATCGTTTAAGCCTAGGAAATGTGTAATAAAGGCATTTATGCAAACTTTTATCTAGATTAAATGGTATTTAGAAGAATATGCTTTTTAAAGAATAGTTTGCCGAAGAATGGGTGCAGAAAGTAATGTGAATATATATATATATATATATATATATAAATATTTATGATATACATTGCTTATCTTGTTTGGTTTTAACAGCATTGCCTGCATCCAGCCGATGGTGGAAATCTACTACTATTGTGTACATATATAGTATTGTGCCTTGTAACTATAACACTAACTAATGTAACTGCGAGTGGTTGAGCGTTTAAGTACTTGTATATGTAATAAACAAACAAATAAATGTTTTGATACAATAGTTTAAAAAGAGTATCTAAATTCCGATATTTAAACTCAATATCAAGCCCACAACATGTTCTATTTTCTCAAGCACGTATTGTGCATGGTAGATGAGAAAGTATTGCATTCACCCAAAAATTCCATACCGAGATTTCACCAGAAATACATGCTGTGACACACCCTGAATAAAAATTAAAAAAGAAAAGAAAAGTATTTTAGGAATATATGGTGTGTTTCTTTGCGCCTGGGCAGCATAACTCAAAACTGAAGAGTCGGTGAAATACCAAGCTTGTGAAAATTAACCAAAATTCTTGAAATCATTGATTTTTTGGATTTTAACCATTAATATACCGTGGTTCTTATAGATTAATATCCCAAAGTCATTTTCAGCCACTTGTAATTTAAACATTTGCCGCGAGACTTTTTAAATGGACATGTTAATGACACTTCAAATACTAGAGGGTGTGCTTCTCTAAATGCATTTTCCAACGCATGTAAATGTTCAAAATGCTCGTTGCAGTGCACATTTCAACCACTCAATTTGACTTTTCTACAAGAGAACCTTGACACCATAATAAATAAACGTGATTGATTTAATTTTCTAAGTAAAATAAATATGTATTTGTAATAATGGAACGAATAATTTATAGTCTTCCCTGCCGTAATATTTAATTAACTTTAAATTCATTTCATGATTTTTAAAGTGATATTCCTGGAATATAAATATGAAGTTTTGTTACATATTTTGAAAACTGAAGCTCAAGGGGCTTTTTTGATAGAGTGACTATTTTTTTTTCTCAAGAACTACTTGATGCATTTGTCTCAAAACTTCAGAATTGTGTCAAAGGATAACAATAGAGGTATGTAGTAAAAATTGATTTAATTGCTTAAGAAACATTAAATTAGAAATGTTCACAGGTTGGTCCCCGTTCATAATCTTCCAGGGTTGCGACGCGAAGAGTTTTCAAGAAAATGCTCGCACTCCCAACTACCTTTTATAGAACAGTTTTTGAAAATTTTGATTTTCTCAAAAGCGGCTCTGACGATTTTTATTAGAATGCAATATGTTTAAGAGATTTTCATGATAAACGAAATGCATATCTTATTTTCTGGGAATAGCTTCTGAAGACCTCTTCATTCTAGATGACTTTTGTATAACTGGTAAGCCATGAGAGAGAGAGAGAGAGAGAGAGAGAGGGAGAGAGAGATAGAGAAACTTACCTAAAAACATAGATCTCGAAAAAATAAACTGTTTATGTCATGTTTAAAATATATGTACAGTTATCACTTCCGAGATTGCTATTAATTGGTTTTAATTTTAAACTAATTAAAGTTTTCTCAAACGAGAAATCGCCTTTTGTTTCATATTTTGTTTTTTGTTTTTCATCTGACCACGCAAAGAGAACCGAATTTCAATTGTTTCGCTTAGCAACCAGCTTTTAAATGATTTGAATATCACTTTAGCTTAGTAATATACCCTATTTTTCTTACAGTTACAAGGAAGGAAGCAATAAGACAATTTCTGCTAATGTTTATCTTGATTAGTGCGATGTAGATGAAAGGATAATATTTTGCAAGTCTCCAGTAAAGGCAGTGAAAACCATGTGAATGCTCACACTTTGACTTTTAATGCCATTGGAAAAGCGAATTATCACACAAATTTACATACATGGATACTCAGAAACAGAACAGTACAGAAAAGTATATGTTGCACAAATCTCATACACTTAAACATCTAGAGTTGAGACAAATTCATCTTCTAGATCAATATTAGCCAAACTATGGCCAGCAATATGCTTTTGTATAGCCCGCTATCTGTTCGGAGAACTTAAACATATAAAAAAAAAAGAGAAAAAAAAAAGAAATGATGCACCGGCATTAGACTAATTTACTTCGAACCATTATATAAAATTAGACACTCAGATATACAGTGTAATAACTACTGAAGGACAAATAAAAGGAAATGGCTTTGCTTGATTTTTATAACGTCTGCCGAGTTACACATTTCCTGGTTTGAAAGACTTTGCAGGAAGACTAATATCACTGTTCACATCTGTGAAGACGCTTTTAAAAATAAAACACATGAAATCTTAATATAGATCTGCTATGAGAGATGGACATTTTGAGTCCGTCTTGATGAGAGGCAGCACAAGATTAGAACCACAAGTATCTATAAATATAGCCCAGAAATGTCAGTTTAGTTCTTCTCATTGAATATCAACAGCTATTAATATGAAAATCAGATGCATTATATTCACACGGCTTTTTGTGCCCATTCTTCAATTAATTATTCTTAGAAAAGCCTATTTCACTTCACTGCAATCCAGATACATATTTGCAAATATTCATTTATTTTCTTGTAGATGCAATGTGAACAAGGAAATATATTAGGCTTAACTGAAATTCAACCCTTTAGAAAGCTGATCATTATATGATGATTTTGAAATGTCGTTGTTTTAACTTGACCAGGAGAAAGAAAAACGAATAGCGGCTTCCCATTTGAGAAACGTCTACACTGCAAAATTGAAACATATAACAAGGAATATCGCAGACATAGTTAATTCCACAAAAAATAGAATGTCACATAAATTGTGTATTTTAATGAGATCTTTATTTTTTCAATAGTAAGTTTTTGTCCATCTCGTTTAGTTTACTAGACATGCAATAATCATCCAGAATGAAGAGGTCTTCAAAGGTTATTCCTAGAGGTCATTCAAGATATAAATTTGTGTTAACAAATATATATATATATATAAAACATGGTATTTTAGTCCAAATCATTTTCATCAAAATCGAGAAAATTTCCACGCAATGGGTAGTTGAGGTGGGGGATTTTCTTGAAAATCTTTACATTTTTGAAAGTTGCCATATTTATATACAATTTGGTATTCAACGGACTTTTCGATTTTGAGTTGTGCTGTTCACAGAAACACATATGAATGCGAACATTTTTATACTCTTTTATTCAGGGGTTCTCAAAATGAGTATTTCAGTGAAATCTTGGTATCAAATTTTTGGGTAGGTTGTATTATCTACTCTGCATCCTATTTAAGTGGCAGAAAAAGTAAAAATATTTCATTTAGTATGTTAATCCATATTATGCGTGAGAATGATTGAAATACCTACTGTCATTTATTAAGTAAATAATTGTATCAATTATTAATATGTAAGAGTAGATTTTAGTTCAACAAAACATTGTTTGAAAATTAATCTAGAAGTACGTACTAGTAATAGCAGCAGCAGTAGTAACAGTACTTGCATAGTAATACAGCAATTGCGCCCCAGAGTCGTATAGGCCAGGAGACTTTACATACCCTCTAAAAATACTTGAATTGATAATTTTACCTACCCCTATTTTATATCCACAGCATTGTAAATACATACAGAAACATACACTCCAAAACAAACAAAGCAACAAAGAAACAGCACCCTGATATCACACATCCACACGCTCGCACTAGTACCTACACGCATGTATTCACACATATAAGTACTCATATAACAAATATGAATACACATTATTTGCACAAATAATTTATCTCTTAGCACATGTACTTCTGTAAAAGCTGTCTAAACTGGCCAGTTTTGGCTATTTAGAATCCCAGCATGATGCACTCCGTTTGTATGAAGCTAAAAATACTTTGGTAATAATTTCCAGTATCCTCCATCTGCATGCAAGCTGCCAAAATATGCGTATTTCTATCCCCTGCATAATGGGCAACGTTTCCTACCAGCATCGTTAAAACTCTTACGAACTCTCCGCCCTCCCAACCTAAGTCTCGTTATTCCTGTCCTTTGTTTCATACCCAAATCTAAAATAAAAAATAAGCTCATCTGTGTTGCTCATGTCTTTGAGTTTATTGTTTCTATCTCAAACTTGTTAATGTAGACTCTGTTGGGAAACTTTTGGCAATCCCCGTTCTAAAGGGCAAATATTAGGCTATCAATTTCTATTAACTTGCTTATTATAGCATGTTATATATTTACACCTTCAGCACATACGCATTACAAATTCATACACGTTACGCGCGCGCACGCGCGCGCGCACACACACACACATAAGCACATTTATCTAAGTGGGTGTCAGGGTCGTTAAGGTAAAAACTAGTATACGGGAAATCTTTTAATTCCAGCAGGGCTGCTGTGAGATTTTTTAGGTTTTCCCTAGATGCCACAACTAAGATTTCCAATTTTGTATGTATTATGTTTAATCAGTGTCTACAACCTGTGCTGCCATATGATATGAATAATTTTAACCACTTCAATAATAATAATAATAGTAATAATAATATTATGATGATGTTGATGATGATGAAGCACGCGAAAGTTAAAAAAGAAAGAAAGTAAACGTTCGCCCTTTCTTTCCCATTCTCCCTCTTCAAAATGTTAGTGAGGGATTCTGTGATAACATACTAAATAAATATATAGGGTCTTTAAAAAGTCACTTCAAAAAATCATAAATATTATATTTAAGATAGGATAAGAAGAATAGTGTTCACATACTGAGCAAGCAATGGGGTTTGATTTTCTTCAGTTTACCGTCACCATGTTTTGTTGAATAAAACATTATATTAATAGGTATCTTTATTCATACTGGTATAAGATTTTTTTTTGGGGGGGAAGGGAGCTGAACTTCCTTTAACCTGATTGGTCATATCAGACGATGAATGAAATTGGTGAAATGATACTCAAATGAACTTGGGTTTACGGAGCTTAATTACTCGACATTCGTCTTCTCAAGATAAGAGAAGCCCCCCCAAAAAACCGTATCCGGGTAACTCTATGCGACTCTATGTTGAATGTGAGACAGACACACTACCCCCGCCCCGTTTCGCCTATAAGAATTTGTAAATTATAAATCATGGTTCCATCACTAAATGATAAAACGACATTATTATGAAAGCAAGAGCAGTTTTTCTCAAGAACTGAGAAATATAAAACTCTTTAAAACTTTAAGAGCCGGCCCATGTTCCATTCGTAAAATTCCAAGAAAGTGCCCGCCGCGATCTCCAGGTCTCAATTCGACCGACTTTAAGTTTTGGGGTTACCTTAAAGAAGGAATTTTTCTGACACATCCAACAAACCGACAGCAAGAAATTGCTACTAGTCCAAGACATCATCTGCAAAATGCTGAATATGGAATCGCAGAAAAAACGGTGTGAGTTGAACAAGAAAACAGAGAACATATCCCCTGTGTTTTATAAGATCCCATTATTTGCTCAATTTGTGTCTAGTTTTGTTTGTTTTCTATTCCTAAGGTTATAATGTTTATAAAGGTTTAAATTTGGAAGTAACGTTTGAAACACCCCATACAAGAAGGTGATGACTATACCTGGGACGATATACCATTTGCCCACGCAAGCCGTATTCTGTAGTTTTATTTTCCCACATAAGTTAGAGCAAAAAGGTTTGCCTCGTCACTGCGGTTCAAAGGGGAAGTGTACGTATCAGCAATCCTTCTCTGAGCAGTGCTGCTATTTGTATGTGTTTACCTCCTGTTTCGCTCTCATAAGGTCACGTGACCGTCTGGTTGAAGTTCGACTCAGATGTATCAGTGAAACAGGTAACAACTGCAATGTACTCCAGTGAAGACTACACAGATATGATAATGATCTGTGAGGGGCGCACTGCATGCACCTGAGGCCCGAAGGCTGTATTCTCAACGTTTTCCAACGAGACGTCTACCTTCTGCGCATGTGTTTAGACGTGCAGAGATGCGTTTAAGAACGAAGGTATCATTCCAGGTACAAAGCATCGTGGAAAGACCAATCAGCGACGCCCGTGATGTTTCCCGGAATGATATGGGGTATTTTGGAGCAAATCCCGTGCAAGGTAAACATAGCTTAAATTAAAATAACGAGTACGTACAATGTAGTATAAATATAAATGTTATCTTGTAATTTCGTTTCCATTATTATAATTAATATTATGAAGGTCATTAGTTCTTAATCATTTATACCTATTTCTCATCAAATTAGGACAAAGAAGAGCTGTAACTGACCTAAGGATATTATAGAGGTCTTTGATATAAATGATTTGTACAGATCGAAAATGGCATTCCTTCAAGCTGCACCTACGCCAACAGCTAAATGGATACAATATCCAAAATCGGGTATCGCTTGCAGAAGTCTCTTAAATAAAGTAGACGCAAATTCGGATTTCACCGGGCAGATTTTATGGGGAGATGAATGCTGTTTCGCCAATAATTCCATGGTAAATAGATATAATCTACATTACTGGGCTCCTGAAAAACCTTACTGGTTACGACCACTTCACATGCAAGCGCACTGGGCTGTTTACATAAGGTACGACATTCATTGCACCAGTTTCTTTGGCTCCCAGGCTTACTGGTCAGCTGTATTTGTAATTCCTATGAATTATATGAATCTCGAGCATTTTTTAGAGAACATCTCACTTCAGTTAGCTATGAGGCATTGGTTTCAGCACGATGGTGCACCAGCCATTATCGTAGGGGGGGGGGTGAGAGAATATCTCAATTATGTGTACCCTGAGCGATGGAGGTTGTGGTGGTTGCATTCGATGGCCAGCGAGATCGGCTGATTTAACTCCCTTGGATTTTTTATTATGGGGATATATCAAAGCCAAGGCTTACGAAATGGAACCGTAAAATCCATATATGTTAAAAAAAAAAAAGAATACGACTTGCTTGTGCTTCGGTACCTGCAGAAATGTTAAGAGGTGGCCATACTAATGCTGTGAGGCGTTTACATCAATGTATTCGACAAGGTGGACATGCATTTAAACGTTTGCATTATGAATAATGTAATAGTAAAGATATATCAATCTGTAACTTAGGTTTAAAGGCACGTACATTAATTATATTTATTATATTCATTATTCTTTATTGCAATCAAGGATGTAATAGGAGTTATTTAATATTACTAATTATGAAGCACAAAATGTTGCATTATGTGTTGTTGATAAATTAGATGGCAGGTATTGATATGCCTTGAAATATATTAATATGCTTTGGTCCAAGTGCGTACTGCTCAGGGACAATTATTCTTCTACACAGTGAGCAATTGCTCTAGCGACGAACTATAGGACTAGTTGTAGCTGTTAAGTGTTGGTTTTCAAGCTCTGGACTTATATTTAGCAAAGTTTCCTCGCTGTTGGTATTGCGTCCCCTTTACTGATATGCTTAGGCAAAACTTTCGGCGTCCACATTATCCGGGAGTAACTAACTTCTGCGAAACACGGCTTGCCTGGGCCACCTGGTATGGTTCCGAAAATTGGGCATTAAATATGACAAAATTAAAAACTGAAACAAATGAAATGAAGTTTCAAGAAGGGTTGTTAGTTTTACTCTGCTTGGTCAAATAAATAATGATGAAATCAGGGTTAAATATATTTAACTTTAATGTAAAACTCAATTCAAATAAAAACAAGTGAATGGTCACTATTACGAATGGTCGATTATAGAATAAGTAAACAGATCTTGAACTACACACCAGAAGGCGCATTGGATGTCTGAGAAGTTCTTCTACTTCATGGATTTAGGCTTTTGGCCTGTTTTTACATCAAGAAATCAAGTATCTCCATCTTAATATTGGCATTCGGAAGGTTTCGGGTTCGAGCCTCGCACTTTACCGCTTAACTATCTCTCAAGGTAAAAGAATTAGTAGCTGTTATTCACTGTGTGGTGCATGCTGAAGAACATTCAAGATGGGCTTGTCTCGTTTCACAGAATCTCTACCACCAGATTGCTCCGCATATGTATATTACGAGAGCCTACTACAGCCGTCACCAACTGGTTGCCCTTTGAGTAGAGCGGAGAGAGAAAATTTGATCAATGTTCCTGTGCACTGAGCGCCAACTACGCGGAAAACAAGACCAGATAATTCTTTTAGATCTGCGTCAATATGCAACATTTTGCGTTTTAAATAGGCGATCTTTCTGAGATCGAACCTGAAAAATGTCGAGTCAAACAGTGGGACTTCAGGAGGTGAGCATTCCATAGGTCGGCGTTCAGATGAGTGGAGACGACCGTCCTGGTTAGAGTCTCACAGGGACAAAAGCGAAACAGAGCGACTGGAATTTTTGTAGCGATTAAAACTAGAGTTTGTTTGGCACCATGCACAATAAAAAGTAATCACATGTGCATATTATTCAGTACATATTAACAGTGCTATATTATGCTTCCTATACCTGCCTACCAGATGGCCCAACTGCCCGGTGTTTGATATGTGGAGATACCCCTCGTGCATTAAAACAGTTTCATAACTCAAGAGGGTTATTAAACATTAAACGGTAAGTGGGGAACTGCTTGAGCAACCTTCGTTTTACTCCTCTCGCTAATCGGTGCAGATGGTGAGCGGGTGGCGCTCGTTAAGAGGAGTAACAGAAAGTAGCTGTTGTCAGTTCTCCACTAGCGAGTTTTAATTTAAAAGAGCACCGTTGAGTTCTGCAACTCTTTTAGCGCACGAAGGGATATCTGCACACTTCAAATATGGGGCAGTTGGGCCGCCTGGTATTTTATCGTCAGTAGAAGAAATATCCGGCATTTGTGGAGGATTTGGAAGCTTTGAAAAAACATACATTTTTCAAATCTTTCTCTGTTCACGCTTACACGAAATAAAGGAATTACATTATTGCTGGTATTAAATAAATTTATCAGCTGGTCTTAATCGCACCAAGTGTACCACTTGTACTGAGAATCCTACAAAATTGCCTTCTTTCCAACATTCTCCAAATCTAATTATTGACCTGTTCTAGTAAAAACATACAGAAAAAAAAAACATATAAAATTGTTATATAAATTAATAAGAATACTGAATTGAAAGTAAATGTGAATCTTTTATCAATGTTTTCTCTCTTAATGAATGGTTTAATTACCACTTGGAGTTTATTAATAATTTATTTCCATAAAATTGTTCTTGATGCAATTAAAATTATAAATAGGTTGATTATTTTATGAGGAAAATAAATTATTCTTAGCTAATCTAATAAGGTAAAGATATTATATTAAATGTATTATTATGTATTTTAGGTATTCTTTTTTATTTATCTTTTGACTGAGTATTCTAGAGTTGTATTTATAAGATTTGTGTAATTTTTCTTGCTTCTGAAAAAAAATCTGATGTGTTCCGTTGACATGACTGTCTCTACATATCTACAAAAAAGTATTGTTAAAAAGCTTAGGCTTCTATTTACTTCACGCTAATTGAGAAAATATTAGCAGAAATAATTTTATTACATGCTTCCTTGTAAGTAGAAGCGAAATAAGGAGTACCATAGGTTAAAGTGACAGTCAAAAGCTGGTTGCTATGTGATTGAAGTTCCTTTGTTTGTATGGACAGGAGTTGATAAATTTCTGTATGAGAAAAAGTTTTTCAAAGCTGAAACTAAAAACAAGGGATATCTTAAAAACAATCAAATCCATGAAAAAAATGTGTATAACATAAACTGTGTGTTTTAATGTGCTCTACGTTTTCTCTCTGGTAAGTGTTTGTCGATCTCTTACGGTTTAGCAGTTATGCAAAATTCCGTAAAAATCATCCAGAATAAAGTAGTCTTCAGAGGCTATTCCCAGAAAATTCAAGATATGCATTTTATTTGTCACTTAAATATCTTTAATATGGGACATATTAAACAAAATCGTTAGAGTCATTTTTAAGAAATTCAAAAGTTTCGAAAAAAGTTCCATGTAAAGGGTAGTTTGGTGTGGGGGGGATGTTTATCAAAATCTGCGTGTCGCATTCCTAGAAGATACTGAACTTAAATACCAAGTTTGGTACTTTACCGACTTTTTGTTTTTGAGTTATCATGTTCACAGACAAACGGACACACACACGGACCTTTTTCAGACGCATTTTTTGGATACAGGGTACCCTAAAACTTATATTTTCGATATAGAATTTTTGGTTGGAGTGCAATTCCTTCTCTATACACTATGTATATAGTACGTATAGAGAAAGTAAAAATATTCAATATTATCCAATAAATTAAATTCATAATTCAATCCATATTTAAATAAAAGTATTGGTAAATAGAACATAGATAAATCAAATGCAGGACTCATTATTTAATAGCAGTTTTCACACTATTATTTCCAAAACCAAAGAAGGCATATCCATCCATCCATTAATACACACACTCACACACACAAATGCTTGCCTGCCTGCACACACACGTTTAATATTGCTGTGAATATCACCATCTCTCTCACTAAAATTGCATCCTGACATTTTCTAATCTCCCGTAAGAGGAGGTTTTCTTTATATCACCATTGAAATAATGGAGTGAATTTGAAGTAAATGTTTATTTCTCAAAAGTTTTGAGAAAACAGACCCATTTGTTCTGATAATATTCAAAATTACCTTCCGCCAAACATTTCTTTTCGTTTCCTTTGAGGCTGTTTTCCCACCTTTTTTTCTGACACCATCACTTTAGTAATAATCCCACCCCTAACTACCCTTTACATGGAACATTTTCGAACTTTTCTCAAGATTGTTCCATTTTGATTAAAATGCCATAAGTTTAAGATTTTTTATGACAAGATGTATATCTTTTATTTCCTGGGAATAGCTCCTGAATTCATTTTCGTTCTGAATGACTTTTGCATAACTGGTAAATCACAAGTAATAGACAAAATATTACTACAGAAAAATGTGGATCACATTCAAGCACACAATTTATGTCAAACATTAATATATTTTGTGGAGATAGCCTTTTCGGGATATTCTTTGTAATAGGTTTCAATTTTCCTTTCTCAAATGGAAAGTTTTCTCCTGGTCATGAAAATAGGAGTTTCTAAACCATTACATAACAACTAGCTCTCAAAATATATTCGCTTAAACTTTCTTTATCCTCATAATCCCTTTGTTCCTACACGGAATATGTAATAAAGTATTTCTAGAAATGTTTATCTTCATTGATATGAAATAAATAGAAGAATAAGCATTTGTAAGAATATTTTATTAAACTATCGGTAATATAAGTAATGTGAGTGTAACATGTAGATATGTATTACACTTGTCCTAAAGAACATGGCTGCATAAATTTGATATAGTAATATATTTATTTATTGAAAAAATTTTATTTCAGTAAAATAACTTGTTTTCTATGACTAGTTTATTTTGTTTAGAAGTAAAGTGAAGTGTTATAAACAGAAAAGACAATAATTTACAATAGCGCACATTATTGGAAGAAGACTTGCCAATTTCGGGGACCAGCGGACGCTACTGCTGCAATATATTATGTAGTCTTAATATTTCCTTTCCAGCAGGCAAGCCAGCAAGCAGCATTGAGAAGACTACATCACGTGGAATGTCAGGACCACCGATGGCCTAAGCCGATTTTAGCTGATGTCATTGGGCTGAATCAAAGCATATTTAAGGGAGATTGGGAAAGAATTTTTTTTTTTACTACAATCGGGCAAAAAATCAATAATAACTTTTTATAGGAAATGTTTGTTGGGACCCTTGTGCACTCATAAAGAATCAACATTTAGATATCCCCCACTTGTTTCGGGCTCTACAACCTTTTAAACAGCATATAATATACTGTTTCCTGGCATAATACTTAAGAAACACCATTCCAGTAAAACCACATTTTCACACATTCAAAATGTCTGATTTGTTTAAGTACAATTAAAATTTCCTAGAATGTGCAGAGTTATCTACTGTAATACAGGTGATAAAATTATCCTAACACCAATTAAATTTTTTCAAAAAAGGTTTTATAAAATCATTAATTTTTAGAATTGCAATTTATAACGTTTAAAAAAGTTTCATATACAATAATCAGAGTTATTGAAATATCAACCTCTGAAGCAAGATCTAGCATTGCGGACCAATAACCATGTTTATTCCATGTTTTATTTGTATTGTTTATAGCCTTCTTTATATGAATACGTCTTTTTCCGTCATTTTGTGTTTTTATGTTATAACTCCTTGGTTACTTTCTTGAGAAGTTAGAATTTTGTTGTGATTTTGTTTACGACCTCAATTTTTACTTTCTCTACACGTACTATGTACATGGTATACAAAGAAGGTTTGCATTCCACCCAAAAATTTAATACCGAGATTTCACCAAAAATAGGGTTTTTAGGGTTCCCTGTTTGCAAAAAAAAAAAAAAAAAAAGCATTTTTGGAAAATGGTCCATGTATGTATGTGTGTGTGAGAGTGAGTGTCCGTGTGTCCATGTGGCTGTGTGTGAATACGATAACTCAAAAAACGAAAAGTCGGTAAAATACTAAACTTGATATTTAAGGTTAGTAACTTCCAGGGATGCGACACGAAGATTTTGAGAAAAACCTCCTCACCCCAAACTGCTCTTTACATTGGAAAAAAGTTTTAAAATTTTGATTTGTTCTAAAGTGCTCTAACGATTGTGATTAAAATACCGTACACTAACGATATTTATATGGCAAATAAAATTTATATCTTGATTCTTTTTGAAGAGCCTCTAAAGATATCTATATTCTGAATGAATTTTGCTGAATTTTGCGTAACTGGTAAACGTAGGAGATAAACTTATTCACAAAAATGTAGATTACGTTAAAACACACAATTTTTGTCAAACGAGTTTTTTTTTCGTGCAATTGACCATTTCTGAGTTATCCCTTGTTATTTGACTCAGATTTAAACTTTTTTCACATGGAAAGTTGTAAACTCCAGGCCCTGTATAGAAACGGATTTCAACCACATGACAACTAGCTTTTAAAAGATTTGACTATCATTTTGGCCTAGTTATTCCCTTATTTTCCTTCTACTTACAAGAAAGCAAACAATTAAGGAAATATGTGCTAATGTTTAACTCGATTATCATAAAGTAAATAGAAGAATATGCTTTTTAACAATAATTTGTTACAGCAATGTAGAGAAAGCCATGTGAATGGAACACATCAGATTTTTCATTATGGCGACAAGCTGTTTATTTTGTGTCAATAACCTGTTTTAGCAACGGAAAATTTTTGCAGTAACCAAGGAAAATTTTGAAAGCTTTTACATTTCTCCTTCTGACTTCGTCGGGGAAGGAGTTCAACGATTCTCCTCCTGCATAACGCATTCTCCCCTTATAAATGCATCCCTCGGCTCATTTTATGTAGAGCAATGAAATTAGGAAATAAAAGGTTTTGTTTAAATGACCGTGTAAGTTAGAATTTTGATACAAGGCAAAAATATCATTATTATTGTGTATAACAAAATTCTGCAAAACTTGACTCGTGAATGCAGCCCACGAATGAGGAGAGGACGGTGAGACTATGATGTAACATTACAATCCATTCATCCCTTCCCTGAGACGCGCAGTTGTGGGCTGACTGCTGTAGTGCAATGAGTGCTTCAAATCAAAATAAGAACCCACGAAACCTGTACACACATTTAAGGTCGAATGGGAGGGAAAATTCTCTTGACTGCTTCTCAGAAAATGCAACGTGTCTTATTTTTGTTTACTATCGTCGATGCCTTATTTTTTATTGTCACAATTTGTTGTTACTTTTATTTTATTAACATTTTCATCAATATCATTAAACTCTATATACGAATATTATTTAATAAATTCTCCGAGGGTTAAACATATTTTAGAAGATATTGTACATATTTTCTTAGGGTGTACAAATGTGATAATGGATAAAAGAGTATAATTCATAATCGTACTCTAGGGATCGGACGTACAATACAGCTCTAGGAACTGAAGAATTTTCAAAATTGAAAACAGTAAAATCGCATTCACGATCTCTATGTGCGCAGTTAAAAGTAGTCGCATGTGACAGTGAAGTAAATTTGAATACCCTTGTGAGATAATTGCTATACCAATTGAGATAATTGCTATACAGTGGCGTTCCCCTTGTCTACCGGTAAAATTACGATATTTTCATCTTTGTTCCGTTCTTTGATGACTTTTATTTCCTGTGCCGTGATGCTCTTTGCGTTGGTGCCTTGCACAGAATTCTGGAGGTTTCACGTCGTATCTCTTCTGCCTGGCTCGTAGGTAGTACATGTATGGCTGCCTCAACGTTGGCTATGATGTCCTCCACGGTGATGTCTCAGGGAGTTATAGCAAAGTTTCCCCCCTTTCCCACCAAAGAACTGAACAAAGGTGAAAACATCGTCATTTTACCGGCACACAAGGGGAACGCCACTGTCATCATCGTCACAGCAGAGTACAAGAACAAGATAGTAGATATTCTCGCTGCAAGTACCTTCAAAAAGCTCAAAAAGGATCCTACCACGAAAATCCTCAGACAGACTAAAGCTCTTATAAAAGCTTCATCTCTACAGGATAACATAAGGAAGCAGACTTGTAAAAGCGAAGCTTTGCCGCCGAGGTTATATGGTCTGCCAAAAATTCATAAAGACAAAATTCCATTACGGCCTATAGTGAGCAGCATAGGCTCGCCTACTTACCACATAACCAAACATCTCTCCACACTCCTACAAGAGCACATCGGCACCATAGGTTCATACGTGAAAAAGTCCAGCCATTTCATAGAAAGAATAAAGGATATACAATTAGAGCCAGAAGACCGCCTAATAAGTTTCGACATTGTCTCTCTTTTCACTAAGGTACCGTTAAATGAAGCCGTAAATCTAATCCAAGAGATATTTCCGGAGGACATCACGAACCTCTTCCATTACTGCCTCTCTGCCAACTACCTTCTATGGGATGGAGGCTTTTATGAACAAACAGACGGCCATGGGAAGTCCGCTGAGTCCCGTCATAGCCAACTTCTTCATGGAAAAGTTCGAACAGACAGCACTTGAAAGTACGCCTCTTAAACCCAAGGTCTGGCTACGATACGTCGACGACACATTTGTTATATGAAGCAACGGAGAAGATATGCTACAGCAGTTTTTGTCACACCTGAACAAAACGAACCCCAATATTCAATTCACCATGGAAAAAGAAGAAAATAATAGACTGGCCTTTCTAGATGTGTTTATCATCAGAACCTCAAGTCTCTGCCTAGAATACAAGGTCTACAGAAAACCAACACACACCGACCGCTAAATACATAAAACTTCAAATCACCATCTCAGACAGAAGCAAGGAATTATAAAAACTCTCAACGACCGAGCCAAACGCATCTGCAGCAAAAACAATTTGGGAACGGAACTAGAATATTTAAATTCAGCCTTCCAAGCCAATGGCCAGTCTAATAAGGAGATACGGCGACAACTCCATCCCTGGCATACGAACGGAAAACAGAAAACCGACCAGACATCAAGGCCTTCCTGCCGTATATCAAGGGCGTAACGGAACGCATAGGCAAGCTTCTACGATCCTTCGACATTGATACCGTCTACAGACCAATACTGAAAATAAAACACTTGCTAAGATCGGCTAAAGACAAACGCGATCGTCACTCATCCGCTGGTGTTTACAAAATTCCATGTAACTGTGGCCAGGTTTACATCGGCACTACCATGCGCAGTGTGGCAACAAGATTAAAAGAACATGAAAGGCACAGTAGACTAGGACAAATGGAAAAATCTGCAGTAGCAGAACATTCTTTATTATTTGGACATGATATCAGTTATAAAGGCACCGAAATTATGTCTTCCTCCGTTAACTACCATGCCCGTTTACATAGGGAGGCAATAGAAATATACAAACATGGAAATAACTTTAATCGCAAGGAAGAAGCTATGCGTCTTAACAAGGCCTGGATACCTGTGTTGGAAAGCAAACGTAATGACACAAACAAAAGCAAAACACAAGACTGCCCACAAATGCATGCGGGCCAATCACAGCACAGAGAGTAACAGGCTCCGCCCATCAGCCATGTATAAAAACGCGCTCTCCGCGGCAAGAATTCATTCGAGGTCTTTTCACCTCTGAGCGCCGTAGAGTAAAGAGCTACACCGACATGGTAAAGACAACAGGAGGAAGAAACAACCGCAACCGGATGAAGAGTCATCCGACATTGCTTCCGCCGTCGACTCCGCGAGTGACACGGCCTCAGCGTTGACCTCCCAGTCGCCCACTAACGCTCCACCGACACAGCCTACTCTCGTCGTAGCTGAGAATGGACACATAGCAACACCAGCTACGGAGACCTGCACTACCACCATCATGACCTTCACGCCTCCGCCGGACAGCAACGCAGCTACCGACACTTCAAGCTAGAATGCAGTCAACACATCCGAATGCCTCGACCATTATAGTGCCGTCGCGACAGGAGTATACAGACACCTGGCACCACAGCTGCTCCTGGAACAACTTCGACATCACTGGCCCTCACTCTTGAAGGCCACTAGGATTGTTACCAGGAGTGGACCTACTCCACTTGTGTGACTAGTCTTTCGGGACAAAGCACATTACGACGCTGTTCTCCAGACGCGCGTGGGCCTTTTCGGTTTTACGCTGCGCTTCGAAGCCAGCAGAACGTCTTGGACTCCGCCGTGCCGCTGTTATTGCCTCTACGGGCACGCAATGGAGGATTGCTCGGCGCCGCCACTATTGTGGCGCCCCGGAGTTGACGTCTGCCTGCCAGCAACACGACCTGACCAGGCGCAAAAGATTTTGCGCCACCTGTTGCAGGTCTGACCACTACACTGGATAGTATCGCTGCCCACTGTACCCAAAGCCAGCTCCAACGGACACACAAGCAAGCCAACACATAGTTCACTACCGTCCACCAGGGAGCATGCGCGCCAACTCTGCCACACACGCATCTAAACAGCCAACTCCGCCGTCCAGCCGGGCCTACACACAACAGCGCTCATCTCCAGGACAACCAACATCATCATCGCAGCAAGCCTGGCGACCAACGCTGAAAATGACCTCAACAGCAAGGCAGACAGAAACCACGCCGCCGCAACAACCAACACAGCAGCAAACAGAGGAGCTTCTTCTTGAGCTCAATGTCATATACACTCTTATTCAGGAGACCGCAGACACCAACGCCAAGATAGTGGAGGCAATTCAGGACCTTCATGCTGAAATCCTGAATCTGCCGACACTCATCACTTCACTCGAAGACGCACTTACAAGCCAGATTAAGCTGCACGCCAAGGAAGCGTCAGAAAACCACCTCGCCAGCCTTGACGCTCAGGAGAAGGCAACAAATATGATCACGCGATACATTGTAGAAAGTCAGGGCATTTTAATTAATGCATTAGATCCACACAAAGCTCCGGTGTATACAGGAGATACCAGGCGCTTCCAACAGCGCAGGGCACATCATAATTAAATAGGGATACCCCTACACATATCATACACATTAAAACCACAGTACCATCACCAACATTAACTCAAGTCTACACCTCAAGATATAGGTCTACGTCTGGGCTTAGGTCAAGGCGTAATACCTACCCTCCACTGTCGGAATTCCGACCAACCCAAATAAGCACCCACGAATACACGGTTTGCTTAGACGGTATCGAGCCCCATTACACCAATGTTATCCCAATAAATAGAGACACCATAGAATCAAATCCTTTCTCTCCCATTTTCTCTTATCCTTCCCAAATACCTTATTGGCCTGTTATTCTTATAACCTTTATTCCTGTTATCCCTCCCCCCAAAGAATTCATTCGAGCTCTGACCAGCCACTGGATGACCTGTGAAGATGCCAAACGCAGCCCTTGGCGAAAGGTCGGGAACTTCAGAAGCCAATGGACCACGGCCTACAAGCCCGGAAAATACTTTCTTTATCCATAAGCTGAAACATGAAATACCCTTAAGCGAGTAGCAAACTCGTATATATAGGAAATATAGCGTTACACCATTAACAAGTAAAAAATACTAAGCACATGATGTGTTTCAATCTCATCAACACTAGTCACTTATTCGCTTTTGCACTTGCAATACACTAACCAGGACGGTCACCTGCGCAAATAGAACGCTGGCCTACAGGTAAAGAACGTCTGTCTCGTGATGTTCCATGTTTGGAACTGAAATTTTCCAAATTTGATCTCGGTACGTTACGTATTTCAAACGCAAAATGTTGCATACTGCCCAGCTCTGAAAGAATTAATGTTCTTGCTTTCCGCGCAGCTGATTGCGCAGTACACAGATCTCAAGAGCATTGAGCAAATTTGTTCTTTCTACTGTACTCAAAGGGTGTCGTCTCTTGTACGCTGTTGAAAAATACCAGGTGGCCCAACTGTTCCGTATTTGGCCTGCAGACATCCACTGGTCGTTAAAAGAATTGCAGAACTCAATGGGGCTATTTCAAGGCTATTTTTTCCACCAGTGGAGAATTGGGCAATGAGTACCTTTTCCGCTGATAGTAAGACGTGTAAAGTGAATGTTAATCTTGCCAGTACTCCACTGGCGAGTTTTAACGTGAAATAACCCCGTTGAGTTCTGAAAATCTTTTAACGCCCAAGGGGTATCTGCACACTCAAATTTGGGACAATTGTGTCACTTGGTATGTATGTGGAACAATTTGGCGGCAGAGATTCTGGGAAATGGGTAAAGCGCACCTCGAATGTGCATCAGTTACTAAATCTTTTACCGGTTGAGATGGCTGCGCGGTAAAGTGCGAGGTTCCAACCCGAGACTTTCCGAGTACGAGAAGCACACGTTACCGCAAATTCACCTTACTCGGAAAAGAATTAAAGAGGGACTGAAGGTTACCACTGTACTCCAAAATATCGCTATTATTACTTTCTCAACCACGTATGTAGATTGTATGAATGAATGAATAAGTGTATTTATTGACATAGCAATATCATACATAGAATTTCAGCAATCGCACGGGTCCACAGACCGTACGGGCTTTTGTAATACACATTACAGGCAATATTAAAACAACAACAACAAAGAACTAAAAGAGTAAACACGAAAATAAAAATACAAAGATATTCAAATATGGCAATTTAAATTTACAGCACAGAGTGCACCTTCATAAATGCTCCCTCTTATAATAGAAAATTACACTTAAAAGACTTATATACACATAATATATACAACATATACAAAACCATAGCACAACAGTGACCTAAGTATGACATAATATATATGTATGTAGAACAATGTAGTCACTTTTGTTTAGTTGATCTTATCCCCCCCCCCTTCTCTATTGGCAGCCTCCTCAGATCTCAGCTGTCTTGCCTGAAGTACAAATTTACCTAGCCCGTCCATGTTTTCCGTGCCTGCCAGTAGCGTCCAACATGCTTCTAGCCCTACATTCGCAGTGGTAAAAAATCGCGGCAAATATTTTTCCCGCCATTCCTCCGTACCCCTACATCTTGCCAAGATGTGAGTCCACGACTCTTCCTCCACGCAAATGGGACAGATTCTCGTACCATTCTCGTCAGAAATTTTTGTGCTCCTCCATGCTCCTAGTCTAATCCACGCGAGCCCCTCTCTAATGAGTTTAGTACCTGTTTTGATGTATTGCTCCATACCCCACTCCGATTTCAGCCCAGACTGTACTTCTAATGACACCTTCGCTGTGCATTGCGCAATTATTTGCTGTCTGTCAATATCACAGAGGGCGGTTCTTAATTTTTCTCCAAATACTTCGCCTGTTTTCCTGCCCCGCCATCCAAATGTCTCCCATCCCAATGGTTTCCAACCCTTTCTTTAATTTTGATGCCCACGTCGAATTACCTTACATTCGCAACTGTTCACGGTAGCAGACTGCCCTAATTAGAGATTGGTTTCCGTGAACGATTCTCAGCCAATATTTAACTGCTCTGATTTTGCACTCTATCGTTTCACTATGTGCCCCGAATTCCCTCATTATTCCGCAGTTTGCCGTACCCCTCCATACACCCAGAATTCCTTTCAAAAATTGGGTCCTCACTTGATCCAGATTCCCTGTTTGTTCCCACCCCCATATTTCTCCTCCGTATGTCGTCGTGGATCTAACTGTCGCTCCGTATACAGTTTCCATTAAGGTTATGGATATATTCGGTATTCTGTAGCGTATCCGGAGAGCTTCTGTCGCTTTCACCCTTGCCTTGTGTTTCGTAATGTCAATGTGTTTTGTCCATTTTCCGTTCATTGTGAATGTGAGTCCTAAGTAACAAAATATTTAACATTGTCCAGTATCTGTCCTGCATATGTCCAAGTCTCCTCCCTGCTATAAACACAACCCTTTTTGAAAGTCATTGCCTTAGTCTTATTCACATTAACTGTAAGTAGCCATTCATCGCAATAATTCTTAAGTTTGTCCAGTCCTCGTTGTAATCCGTTTACTGTCGTAGAGCACAATACTAAATCGTCTGCGTATAAAAGTGTTGGGATCTGCGAATGCGCTACTACTGGTGCTTGGATATTCTCTGCTATCATTGTATCAGTAATATCATCCACAAAGAGATTAAATAGCAAGGGAGATAAAATACAACCCTGCCTCACTCCCCTATTGCTTCGGCAGCTCTCGGACACTCTGTTTCTGTCGTACTTCACACAGAATTGGACATTTTGATACATTGCCTGCAATGCTCTAACCATTCTACTTGATAACCCCTTTCTGCCTAGTTTGTACCATAATGCATTTCGATTGATAGAGTCAAATGGCTTCTTAAAGTCCACAAAAGCAGAATGAAGCTTTCCCCGCTTAATTAACAGTTACTTCGTCCTTAAAGTGTCTAATATAAAAGCGGCATCTATGGTACTGTGTCCTTCTCTGAAACCCATTTGAAATTTTGAAAGGTGGCCAAATTTAGATTCCCAGTCCTTTATCCGGTTATATAACACTCTACAATAAATTTTCTCTATAATTGGCAAAAGAGTAACCTCCCTATAGTTATCCGGATTTCCAATAGTTCCCTTCCCTTTATAAATGGGATGAATAATGCCCTTTCCCCAACAGGTAGGGTAATTCCCCTCAATAAACAATCTGTTACATATCTGGAGCATACTACTACCAAACTCATTAACATTAGTTGCGGCTTTAAAAACTTCCGGGGGCAGCCCATCCAACCCTGGAGCTTTGCCTCCCTTCAGACTCCTCAGCGCCTGTCCTATTTCTCGTGCTGATATTTCCTCGTCCAGTATTGGGATCTCAAGATTTCCCAAAATTTGCACTTCCTTTATAAAAATTCCTTCCCTTTCACCTTTCCCGAATATTCCCATAAAATGCATTGCCCATTTTCTGGGAGAAATTTCGTTGGGCGCCTGACGGTTGCCTCTTAAATGTTTTACTACTTGCCACATCTCAGCGTTATCCCCCCCGCGTTAAAATATTACTAATTTTCTGAGTAATTTTGTCTTGCCACGTAGTTCTCTTTTCCCGTAAGAGCTGTTTATACTCCCTTCGCTTTTTTGTAAACAGTTTCCTAATGTCATCTCCCCCCTCCCTTCTGAATTTTGACAGAGCCTCCTCTGCTTGTTTCTTTACAGCTCTGCATTGCTGGTCATACCAACCATTGAATCGTTTTAACTTACCATGCATTTGGACTTTCATTGTCCCCGCAGCCGTTGCTATTATATGCGTTAGTTCCTCCGCTGTGTCTGCGTTCCTTTCCCCTAATCTTCTTTCTAATTTATCAACAAATACTTCTTTTTCTACCGGTTTCCATATAAATTTACTAATGAATCTCTCTTCGTCCCCCTGCCCCTCTTCAGGTGCTAGCGCCGCCATGGCCGTCTCTATATTCAGTTCCAGGGCAACCGGACAGTGATGCGACTCGATACGATCCCCCACCCAAAAATGTCTAATTCTGCCAATTAAACCCTGACTTATTAAAATAAAATCTATTACACTACCCCCATTTTCATTTATGAAAGTGAGTTCTCCCTCTCGATCCTCACCGTACTTGCCATTCATTATTTCTAAAGAGAAGGCGTCGCAGAAAGCAAGTATTGTCTGCCCTCCCCATTAATAAAACTATCCTTGCTCTTTCGTTGACCTTCGCGGAATTCCTCCCCCCATTGGTGACCCCCCGTTAGAGAAATATTCTCCCCTCCTAACCTCGCATTAAAATCTCCTAAAAGAATTAACTCAGCTCCTGGAAACTTTTCCTGTAACTCCACTAGCGTTTCGGTTAAGTCACTGAAGAAATTCCTGTTTGTATACTTGGACGTTGCTGGCTGGTTGTATAATCCTATAACTATTATATATGTATTCCCCCCTGTGCCAAAGATACAGCAATCACCCCTTCCAAACTGATTTCTAATTTAGTTATCTCTGCCTCCAGCTCAGACCTGAATGAAACTGATACCCCCCCTTGCCACCTTCCCCTCCTTCCCCGTGTCTCCCTTCCCCTACTAAAACTATGGAAATTAGCAAGTGTTACATTTTCTCCGTTTTTCAACCAAGTTTCTGTTAAGCATACAACGTCAAAATCACTAAGATAATACAAGAAATTCTCGCTACCCAACCTTTTTTGAAGCCTTCGATGTTCCAAGTGACAATCCTCAGAGAAGGGGTTGGGTCCTATTGTTTCCTTGCTGTTGGTCTTCCTACAACTTGGCTGACCCTTTGTCGAGCTGTGTCAGCCTAAGGGCACGGAGAGGCGTTGTATGTAGGTACATGATAAATAGAGAAGTATTCAACACAGGAATTCAAGATTTAATTGGAAATGCATGTTTGAGGACACCTGAATCCAAAATACGTATTATTGGAAAAACGTCCGTGAATGTTTCTGTGAACAATATAACTCAAACACGATAAGTCGATTAAATATTAAATTAGGTCTTTAAATTTTGTTTATAGTATTTAAATACAGTATCTACAAAAGATGCGACTCCAAGTTTTTCAACAAAGTTCCCTCATCACAAACTATTCTGTACACCAAATATCTTTAGAAGTCTTAGATTTTTCCAAAAAAAAAAAAAAAAAAAAAAGGCTCTAAACGATTGAACTAAAATACCATAAATTAAAGTTATTTACATCGCAAATAAAATGCATATCTTGATTTTTTGGGAAAAACCCCTGAAACCGTATTCATTCTACAAAATGTAGGTCTTGTTAAAGTCACAATCAGTTGTGGAGTTAACCATTTCCGAGAAGTTCCTTGTTATTGGTTTCAATTTGAAAGTATTTATACATTTCTAAACCTTAAATACCAAACTTGGTATTTAGGTGCAGCGTTTTCCAAGGATGCGATACGAAGATTTTCAAGAAAATCCTCCTTTTAATTAGAACATTTTTGAAAATTTGTTTTCTCAAAATATCTAGCATAATTTTGATTAAATGAGCATATGTATAAGATATTTTTATGAAAATGAAATGTACATCTTAAATTTTCTGAGAATAACCTCTGAAGACTTCCTTCTGGGTGGCTTTTGTACAACTGGTAAACTTATCACACAAAAAATGTAGAAGTTATTAAAACACACTGTTTTTGTCCTACACATTCGTTTCTGGAGTCCACCATGATATGAAATAGATGGAAGATTAAGCTTTTGTAAGAATAGGTTGTCGAAAACAGGTTGAAGATGTCCTGTGAATGTAACACATCAGATTTTTTTCTGTGACATCACCCACAATTCAGGTTTAAATATAGCAGATACAGTACCATAATTTAAAGTGCATTAAAATATAAATAAGAACTATACCTACAATGCTGTATATACGTATATAATCGAAGTGGCCTTGCCTTGTATTTGACGTATACAGATATCCCTTAGAGCGTTGAAAGAGTTCAGAAATCAAGTTAAAACCGGTCAGTGGAGAACTGACAAGTTGGGTCTTTGTTTCCCATCTCAATGAGGCAACCCGCCCCACCATGCAAGAGGGATAAAACGAAGGTCCCTCATCCAGTTCCTCACATATCTATTTTAATTTGAAATAGCCCGTTGAGTTCTGCAACCCTTTTAACGTCCGAAGGGATATCTGCACACGCCAAATACGAGGCAGTTGGGCCACCTGGTACACACACACACACACACACACACACACACACACAAATACACACACATAGAGTGAGAGGATAATAAGTGGAAATAACTGGATATTTAGTAGAGCTAATAGTATTGTCATAAATGAAGCATACGCTTCAGGATATATTGTTTTGAACGGCCCTGAACTATGCATATGCTGTGTTTACATACATCACACCGCCTATAGTTGGGCAGGGCAATGGGCAGAGGAGGATCAACCGTGTGACCTGGTATGTAATAACTGAATATCTGAATTAAGGAATAATACCATCCAAAAACATCTGAAATTTTCCTCTTGAATATAACTTCAGAAAATATCGAGACAAAAAATGAAAATACTAGATCATTCACGTCCTCCTCAAATACGATACAAATATTTATATTTATTCACCTCCTAACCTGTATATATCGTAAATTTTATATATATATAACTAAAAAAGAAATTTCAACTAATAAGACTATAAAAACTAAACGTCTTAATTCTTGACAAGTTACAATATTTTGTTAAGGCTGTGTGCAGGATGGAGCGAGCGCGGCGCTATCAACACCGTCCTTATGCTTGTTCTCTCGCGGCGGCTTCTTTATGTGAATTTGTGACCGCTTCAATGCTGCTGTGTTTTGCCTTTTCACCACTACCTTTGTCATTTAATAACTTCATTGTCAAGATTCGCATTGAGAACACACCCTTGGGTAGCAGTAAATTCCATCGTCATTTCTGTATCTGATTCGGCTAAATTAACGTCCTCCATGGTACAGAGAATGCCTGTTTAGCACTTCATTCTGGAGCTAAAAATGATACTGTATTTTGTTATGGCCCATCTACACAGTACTACTTTCCTTAGTTGCACTGTCTGGCAAACGTCCATTTTGCTTTTTATTATTTACCAACAACACATGCTAATTAGAAGTGCACACAGTTTGAGGTACAATCCGTTCCAAAAGTAGCTGATTGTATGTATGGTCATTATACGCATCGTTCCAATTCATTAAGTAACACATTTCAACAATTATTTCCTGACATGATTAGCAAATAAAATGCCTTGTATTTTTACAAATAAAAGTATAAAGCTTTATACAAAAATTCAGGATAATAATCTGCAGAGATTTGAAATGACAAATCAACCAAATTCACTCAGAATTCATTGCAATGAATTGCAAAATAAATCTTTACTGTATCGAAAGAAAAGGATCTCCTCCTGTCACTCAACATATGTTGGCAGTTTGTTCAGTGTCGAACGCTTACTCTTCCCTATTATCGACATTTTTCAATCTGCGCTCTCTTTCAGTGGTCACTGGTTTACCTACTAGAAGGAACTCAAAAAAGCCAGGCAGTGAGCAAGCTAGATAGTGTAACACATTTCGAAATGGGCTGTAGAGCCCATTCCAACATGTCATAATTATACTCTGAGTGCACTAAACCTCAATCCAACAATTTCGTGATTCCGCTCCGAGCTCTAATGATAACTCACCAAGCTGCTTCTAGCAGGTGAAGGTTTGTCATGGATAAGTCGTTAAAGAAAAATATTCCAAAGATAGGTAGAACTGTTACATTTAAAGCACGTTTCTTCCTATGCAAAATTCCTCATAGAGTAGTGGCATTAATTCTGGACACTATATTTTTATGAGGTTAATTTTAAAATTCGAATACTTCATTCAGCTCTAATATTCAGGATCATTCTGATCTGATAAATTTTATCCAGGAAGTGTTACCATAATGCAGTATTGAACTTTTTACCATAAACTGAATCTAATATGGCTCTTATTGGGACTTTAACCAAAATTTGAAAAGTATATACAGTTTAAAAATATATAACTTTAAAATATACACATATATAACACTTGAATAAACTTATTAGTTTTGGGACTATGACAATTCAACACCACGAACAACATAATCTTAAAAATACCACATTTCCCAATATGGGCCCACATTATATGAGAGTAATAATTATATTTCATAATGGATGCATATAAAAATCTTATATCATAAATTTCTCTAACTATTACATACCTATACAAACTATTTTTTCAAAAGATTATTTTATTTACATCATGTAATCGAGATAAACCCTAGCAGAATTGGACTTAGTACATGCTTCCCTGTAAGTAGAAGGGAAATAAGGGAACACACAAAGCAAAGCGATAATCAGATATTTTAAAAGTAGCTCGCTATGTGAAAATATTGAGGCTCGGTTCACATTGGATGGTCCCGTTTGAGAAAAGTTAGTATAAAGTAAAAACCAACAAGGAATATCTCGAAAGCGGTTAACCCTGCAAGAACAACTATATTGCAAAAAGTATCTGTTTTAATGTGATCTACATTTTTTGTGAAGAACGTTTTTGTCTACCTCTTAAGCTTTAACTAATCCAAAATAGAGGTCTTCAGAGACCATTCCCAAATTCAAAATATACATTTTGTCTTTAATATTTTTTGTAGTTAGCTTACCCTCCTCCTACTTAGGAGTAGCACCCTAAGCGGACTCTTAGAAGTCAGAAACCTGCCGGGGAGCCAAAGGCATGAAACCACAGAATGGAGAACCTGGAACTAGAGCTCAGCCTGTAGCCGCCAGGCATGAGCATAAGGAAGTTGATGATATGAAATGGATGATAGGAAAGATGATGATGAGCAATTGATGGAATAAGTAGTAGGTGAAACCGGAAGACCCAGAGAAAACCGCCCAGACGTCGTTTCGTCCACCACCAATCCCACATGCGAGCGCTTGGGATCGAACCCGGGCCACCTAGGTGGGAGGCGAGCCATCTAACCACTCGGCCATGGCGCCGCCA